>JARHVA010005889.1:0-370000 GCA_037957365.1 Torreya grandis | reverse complement strand
GAGGGTACATTAATTTTATCTATGGGCAAGATAGCTAAAATTGTTGCAAATTCCTCCAAGGAAGTTGTTGCAGGTTCCTTTAATAACCTTTCCTTTTCCATAGATGGTTCTAAAAAAAAATTCTTCCCCTAAAAGTGTTTCTAGGCCTCTCTTACCTTTCAACTCTATTATCTCATAACTCAACCTATATATTTATTTCATAGCTTGTTCCAAGGTTTGGAACTCCTAGTCATGAGGAACTATCTCTTATTATGCTTCTTCTTTCACAATCTTTTCTTTAATCAAGTCTTCTTCTTCTATAGGTTAATCTATCATTCTCATCTCTTTTTCTATGTACCCAATTATTTTGAGGAGATCCATGTCTTTCTCAGTGAATCTAGGTGGCTTAGGTGATTTTGCTTCTTCTTCCTTGGTAGATTCCTCTTTAATAGACCATTCTGCAATCTCGAACCCATCAAAGATCTTTTAAATTCTAGGTTCTTTCTTTTCTTTTTCATCCTCACTAATGTTTATGGGTGAGGAGGATAAGGTTATCTTATTTTTCTTAATTCTCTGATATCTCCTAGGAGAAGGTCTCCTTCTCCTTGATATAGAGGGTTTCTTTTCTTCAGTTTTTGTTTTCTTTTTAGGAGGGGTGGTTGTTGGAACATGTTCTTCCTATGCAACAGTTGATAGAAGAACTTCCTCTTCCCCCAAAGGATCCAAGGTGGAAAAATCAATCCTTGGTGAGAAGATAGTTTTAATAATGGCAGAAGGAATATTTTTCCCAATTTTTATGCGTGTATTTTCCTCCTATATGTCAGAAGGAGGTAGGACTAGTTTCCTTCTCTTTCTTTTACCTGTAGTAATTGTAGATGAACCTTCAGTAGCTACATGTTATCCAACCACACTAATGCCCATAGCACCTTATTTTGTAGTCTATTGAGCCTATTCTTCAATATATGCCTCCTCATTATTTACCTCTTCTTGTTGAGGTTCACCATTCCCTAGGGTTAGAAATTATTCCTAATCGAGTTCAAGTCTAATGGTTTTTATTCTATGTTTAGTTATCAACCATATCAAGCAATGATGAGGTAGGGATTTCTCAACCCCCTTTTGGTATTCTTTTGACATATTTTTTAGAATGTTCCATAGGTGATTTAGAACATTAATGGTCCTATCATACCTTAAGTAGTTTAAAAATTTAAATTAGAGAGTATAAACTAGAGAGTACCTTCCTTCATAGGTCATATATCTGATGATGTATGAGGATACCTCCCTCCAGGATATAGGTAGGCTAAGTATCTCCACACCACCTTTCTTCAGTACTAATCTTTCATCTGCCTAATAGAATTATTCTCTAAATTCTTGACCATTGGGTTTGTCTTCCTATTATTATCTTATACTTGGTAACCCAATTGCTTGGCATACCAATTCTTTAGTGACTAGAAATGTAATGTCATATAGAGTATATTTATCTCATATAAAGGACCTTGAAAACTCCGTAGAAAGGGGTTTTGAAAAATGCTACAATTTCTTGAAATAAGTGGTCCATCTAACTCTATTGAAGACAACTCAGCTGGTTGGGTCTCCTTGAAGTTGCATGTGATTTATGGGTTCTTATCTCACAATTGACCCTCCCATTTTGGTTAGGTTTAGCTTACTAATGACCCTTTTAACTGATAATTATCAACACACTCAGTTTAGATTCTAGATTTTTGCCTATAATAAAGCAAGGTTTTTTCAATAATGGTAGTTTGTGGTTGCAGGTTGCAGGTTGCAGGTAATGTCATTTTTCAACTTTGTTTGAATGGGTTATACTCACAAGTGAAAAAAATAAAAGTGATTGTTTTCCATATTGATTATATAGTGTCATCATGGAATTAAATTCACATGTATAGACTATCCTAGAGTGCATGGGTTTAATTTCCCATATCATTCTCCCCCTCCCATGTGAGAGGTCACTTATCCCCAAGTGGTGTGGAAGGAGTAGGATGGAAAGAGAGAGGATAGGGTCATGATGAGGGTATGAGTGTGAGTAAAGACAAGAATTAATGAATGAATTTTTAATGATTAAATATCTTTTTGATATAATACATGTTATATCAATTTTTTTTTTTATGATTAAAATATATGATGTACCTTTTTAATGGTTTCCCTAGGGTTACATAGAGAATTTACATGTGAGTGTTTATATATGAGTGGTTGCCAAAATGAAATGATTTCCTGATAGTTATAACTTGACTAAATTTGGCCCCTTGATTAATCATGAGATCATAGGATGTTATCCTTTCATGATGCCCTCAACAACTTTCATGTAATCATGATAGCCTACATGGAACTCGAGCAGGGGTCTTGTTGTTAGATGAGAATTTATTGTCATCCTACCACAAAGTGATCACTATAGATCTTTATGTTATCCAAGTTTAGGTGATGCATGGACATGAAAGAGGGTAGCTAATGGTGTTGTTGCTGTGTGATCTTCCTCTGCATGAGCCTACTGATAATTTTTCTCTATGTTGTGTTACTCCCTATGGATTCTATGCCTAGTGAACTTTTCTTTTATCAACTAGTAGGGTTTTTAAACTTGTGAATTGTGCTCTCAAAAATATTAGATCTTACTATGTGATAGAGTGAAATCATCTCCATGAAATGACCAAAAACTATAAGTGGTTCATGTGTGACCTTATAGCCATAAATTTTGCTTCGTAACACTCTAAATGGATATTAAAAGTATATGCCTTTGTTGTTGATCTTACCATGTTATTTAAGAGTATGCCTGAGTAATGTTTTGAATTTTCTACTCTAATCCTCCTTCACTCCTCCTCTATCTTATCTAGCATCTTCTATGAATTTCTCAAAATCCCATAGCCAAGGCCATAGCTTAGAGTTAGTGAAGAACTAACCCACATGCACTTAGAGAGGTATTAGAATGTACCTGCAATAACCATATGTGATGCTTGTAGCAAGTACAAATTTGTGCCCAACTATAGGGAAGGGGTTCACAATAGATATATAAGAGCCTATAGAAAGTAAAGGAATACCTTTTTTGACAAAGGTACCTATAGCAATGGTGAGGGAGGTACTTGTAATAGCCACATAATAGCTCATGGCAATCAGAGGAAGATGAATAGTTTTGCTCAAAATGATTGTTTATTTTTCAATTTTATTTTTACCCCTAAATAGCTAGTAATTTAATTTTCTATTTAGGCCCATTTTATAGTTCTAGGCAGCCGATAGGCTAGGTTTCTACCTAAAAATTGCCAAAAATGCCCAAAAAGGGTTTTCATTGTTGGGTTTTTTTAATTCTAATTGCTACCTATAGTAGAATGTTTATTCTAGGTCTTTACCAAGTTAGTTGTGAGGGGGACTAGTCAAGGACCTAGTGAAGGTCTCAGTCTTCACACCAGAGGAGGGCTAGGATATCCTCATCTCCTTCTTCATCTACGTGTTGATTGATTCTCCATTTATTTGGTGAGACATCATGTTGATCTAGTACATCATTGTATCCATTTTGTAATTGTGTGTGTATGTGTTTGGTAAACTCCTCTTGAGTGAGTGGATTTTTATACAAATTTATTCGATGGCAATTAACTAGTAGATAGAATCTAATCAGATCAATGGTTTGGAGTTGCACTACTCCATTGTCATAAATATGCTCAATCTCAAATGGACCAATCCAACTAGTCTAGAGTTTTCCTTTATGATACTTGTATTTTGAATAAAAAAGAAGGGCCAAATCTCCTAAATTGAATTTCTTGGTCTTAATGTACTTTTCATGCCATCCAATCTACTATTACTATACAAGTTCTATGTTTTTCACTAGCTACTATCTGTATTCATCTAAGGCATTTAGTTTCATAAGCCTTTCTTTTTATGCTTCAGATATATCCATCCTAAGTTTGAGTGTTATCTGTAAGGTCTTATGCTCAAATTTAATTGGCAAGATAGGTTTCTTCCCATAGACCAACTCATATGGGGTTAATATTGTATTAGTCTTCCACATAATTATATAAGTCCAAATAGCTTCAGTAAGTCTAGCCTCCCAATCCTTATGTGACATACTAACAATCTTGTTCAAAATATTTTTTAACTCCCTGTTGGTGACTTATACCTATCCATTGGACTATGGATGATATGGATTTGATTTATTATGCCTAATCTCATATTGTAAAATCAAGGCAATAATTAAACTAGTAGTGAATTGGGGTCCTTGATTTGTGGCTATTTCTCATGGCACACCATATCTTATGAATATTTCTTCATAGAGGAAAGTTGTTACCTTCTCATCCCTAGTGTGTGTACGATTCTTTACTTCTACCCATTTAGTGACATAGTTATTACATACAAGGATGTACTCTTTATTTTTAGATTTTAGATTAAAAGGTCTTAAAAAGCCTAGTCTCCATTTTTCAAATGGTTTAAACACCATTTAAGGCTATAAAGACATCTCATTTAAACATGTGGGTCTTCCCATATGCTAACATCTATAATAATGAGAAGTATACCTTATTGCATATTAATGGAGTAAAGGCCAATAATATCCTATATTTAATATTTTACTATTGTATCTTGGCTACAAAGTACCCTCCATAGCATTCATCATGGTAAGATTTGAGGATATCTAGAACTTCATCATCTCTAAGACATCTTCTAATGATGGAGTTAGGCCTAGTATAGAAAATGAATCTAAATAGCCATGAATACCCACCACTTTTATGAATCAAAGCTCTTTTCTATTTAGGAAGTGTTATGGAAGTAACCCTGTTACAAGGTAGTTAGCAATATCAGCTTAACAAGGTGTGGTAATGGTGAGGGAGGATAGGTGCTCATCTAAAAATAAGTCATCCACTATGGTATCTTCTTGAGGGGATTATAGTCATTATAATAATTCATCCATGACATTGTCTTTACCAAGCTTATCTATAATAGTCAGATTAAATTCTTGTAATAAGAGCAACCATTTTATCACTCTCCCTAGGATAGCTGGTTTTTTCATAAGGTACCTAATAGTTGCATGGTCTATATGAAAAAAGACTTGATACCTTGTGATGTAGTGATGGAACTTGTTGATAGAATAAACTACTACCAAGAACTCTTTTTTAGTGATCATATAATTTAATTCTACTACCTGTAGGTTCTTTCTTACAAAATATATAGCATAATTGAGTGCTTCCTATTTTTGGCCTAGCACAACTCTTAGGGAAGTATCTAAAGTGTCTATGTGAATATGGAAAGGAAGCTTCCAATTAGAACCATTTAGAACATGGGTGGTAGTTAATAATTATTTCAATTGTTTAAAGGCTATATCACAAGTAGGAGTCCATATGAATTCAACATCTTTAGCTAGGAGAGTGAATAATGGTGATGCTACTTTGCTAAAATTATTGATAAATCTCTTATAGTAACCAGTATGTCATAAAAAAATCTTGACATCTTTTTGTTTCTAAGGAATAGGCAGGTTTTTTATGATGCTTATTTTTATAGGGTCAACATTAATTCCTTCAATAGATATATGGTGGCTTAAGATAATGACTTCTATCATAAGAATCTAGTATTTATTGTGACTTAAGGAAAAATGGTTCTCTTATAGTGTTGTATCACTTTCTCTATATTATTTAGGAACTCATCAAAGGTTTTTCTATAAATAGTGAAGTCATCCATATAGATTTCTACACATTCATTGGCCATTTCTACAAAAATACTCAGGACATCCCTCTAGAATGTTGTAGGAGTGTTACACATCCCAAAAGGTAATACAAAATAAGCATAAGTACCCTAGGAACAAGTGAAGGTGGTCTTCTCTTGGTCCTCAAGAGAAATTATAATCTAGTTGTAACCACTGAATCCATTTAGAAGGGCAATTTTTTTTCTTGCTAGTGTGTTTAATGCCATATCAATGAAGGGTAGAGGAAAGTGATCCTTTTTTATTGTTATATTAAGTTCCCTATAACATATGCATACACATCATTCTCTATTTTTATTTGGTACAATCACAAATGGTAAAACCCATTCACTATCTGAGATGGAGTATATAAATCCAATGGTCAGAGGTTTTTGCAATTCTACTTTGACTATTTCTCTGAGAGCTAGATTCATCCTACATTGTGGTTGTCTGATTGGTTGGAACTCTTCTTTGATATAGATATGATGTGTGCATGTTTTTGAGTTGATTCTTTGCATATACTCATAATCCCATGTAAAATTTCATTGGTTTGCATGCAACATGCTAACTAGGCACTTTTCCTCATTTGACTCCAACTTGTTATTAATAAGCAATGTTTTTCCTAGAGAGATTTAAATTTGTTGTAACAGTGATTTCATCATTTCTATATTTGTAATGGATCTAGTTTGGCTTTAGCTATGAGGTAGCAGTTGGTGGAATATTTCTTGTACAAATTCATCATAATTGTCTTCTTCTTAGAGGTTATAAAATGGACGCTCTACACATTGTGGGTGGTTGAGATCTACAAAATGAGCTTGGTAATTATTTTGGAGAACATTAGAGAGAATCGTATCTTCTTCTTGATCAACCAAGGTGCATGCATGGTTTATGGTGAATATAGGAGTCTAATGAGGTTGGTCTACCTCATCTTCTCTAACTCATAATGTATGTTTTGGTGCCAAGGCTGATTGTACTAGAGGATAGAGGACAAATTTCTTAGTGTGGTTTCTATTGGATATCAACATGTTATCTAATCTACAGATGATGAAGGCATCAAATGTGGTAAGCCAAGGTCATCTTAAGATAAGATGGTATCTACCTAAATTAGATGTTGGTTATAGCATAATGAAATCTATAGGATACTCTCAAGAATCTATAGTAATGACAAGATATTTAATGACTCTTTCTAGTCTGACTGTATACCTGTTAGCCATTATTAGCATTGTAGATATGGGATGAATATTATTTAACTAAAATTTATTCATGGATTTAGTTGTCATTTTATTTATTACATCCCCCAAGTCTATCAATGTATTAGATAGTTATTAGTCATGGATCTAAACTGTTACTATTGGGTATCCTAGATCTGAATATTTCTATGGTAGGGTGTTTCCCAATATAAGGTCTTCTAGTTAGCCAATCACATGCATTGTATTGGGATCCTTCTTCTTCCTACCAGGTTTACATAGACATAAGTCTTTAGAAACTTTGGAATATATGGGCACATCCTGTTGGGGGGTGAGGGAGGTGGAAGATAAATCCAAGAACAAACACACCTGTTCTAATTCCACCTTCTAGGATCTTGCTCCTCAGAAAGAGCACAGTATGATTACCAAATATAAGCAATTGAATATGCGGAAATAACCAGAAACACAAGTAACTAGAATTCACCAATAGCACAGAATATGAGAGACAATACACTATCTTGTATTAACACTAACAGAAAAGAATACAACAAAGAGCCGCCACACTCTTTCACCTTACAGAGATTCGCCACACCTCAAGTGTTCAGTAATTCTTCTCACACACACTCTCCTACACAAAAAAGGGTCCCAACAACCAACTCACACATAGAATTGGTGTTCACCTCACCAACCAGTCAGTAATAACCCTGTTGGTACACCAAGCACTCTATAGCACTTCAAGCTGATCTCTCATGAACCTGCAACCTGCAATTCAAAGACCAAACTTACATGTAGATCCCCAATGAGCTTGCAACAACCTGCAACTCACAGATCTTACAACTAGAAGGAACTCTTCCTTTCTATCTCATGCTTATACAATACATGCCAATGGGTCTATAAATAGATCCCTAACTCAAACAATAACTTAGACTCTTAATTTAGACAACTGTCCTCGTAGCCCAAGACTCTAACTGGTCTCAACATGCAAACTCTTCGTTCACTTAACTAACTATCCGTGAAAGGAGCAGTTCTGGAACACACAGGCGACCGACGTCGGTCCCTGCTTGTCTGGTTCTGCCGACGTCGGCCAACTTCCTACCGTCGCCGGTGGCCTTCTTCACTGGTCTCTGCCGTCATCGGTCCTGCTGCCGACGCCGGTTCCTGTAGAACTCAGCAACCATCTGTTCCTCAGTTTGCAAAGGGTTGAAGCTTTTAGCTCCACAACCTAACAATCTCCCACTTGGAGATAAACAGCTGCAACCTGTACATGTACCTGTACACCATCTAGTTTGTTCCCTTGGCTATGTATCCATCTTCAAAATCATCCTTGAAGACCAACCACCACAAAATCCATGGTGCAAAACCTGTCATCTAAATTACCTGCCACATCCGCATCTACAACCATGTAGAAAAAGAACTTGACCCTGCATAGCATGTGCACCTGCTGCTGGTCCCATTGAACTGCCCTTCAGTATTACTTTCCCAGATTGACTCCAAACTTGTGATAACTCCCACTGCTTGGGAAAACTCAGGTTTAGTACATACCATGCACTCAACCTCATTATGTGAATCAAGACACCTGTTCTATGAACTGTCTAACCATCGGCGTGCAAACCGGTTTCACACAATCATCCTGAAACAAAGTCAACACATGACCTTCCATGTCTCTAGAACACACTCTTGCCAAAAAATCTTGCTGCTACCAGATTCTCCATGATAAACACCTGAACTAGCTTTACCTTTAGTTCAGCAATACCTGTATATGTAACCCTGCAACAAGCACATCATACAGAAATAGGATAGTGTAGCTAATACTATCCAACCTGGTAAAGAGAAACACAATGAACAAACCTCCATTGCTCTGCAGCTAATACAAGATCAAATACCCTGATCTTCCATCTCACGTATCCATTTCCACTCTTCTTCATCCTTAACATCCATTCGTCTCTCAGTGCTTACTTCCAGCTGGCAACACTACCCAAAACCTCTATTTGGTTCTCCTCCAAGGAATCACATCCTCATCCATGCCTAGCTCCCACTGTTTCCTAGATCTACCTGTTCTGCTTCTTCAATAACTTCCTGGTCCTATGCCATAAGTGAGCAACAAGTAGTGTAAAGAAGGGAAATGACAAATTTAAGAACTTACTTACACCTTCAGTCCTCCATATGGGCGCTTGAGACTCCATGACAGCTTGCTGTCCACCCAAAATTTGTCTCAGTGATCGATGCCGGTCACATCTCAGTCTACAGCCGACCGAAATCGGTTCCCTGTGACTGCCTCTCTGCCGACGTCGGTTTCCCCTGGCCGATGCCGGTCTCTGTCTGCCCTGAGTCACCGACGTCAGGCTGCACATAGCCGACGTCGGTCCCTGTTTGGACACCGACGCCGGTTTTCCTGCCGACGTCGGTCTCTGTGTTTTTCTTGTGAGACCTGACTTTTTCCCGCGAGCTCCTTTTGGATCAAACCCTTGTCCAAAACACCCTTACTCTGCTCAAAATTCCTCTGCACCTTGTGCTGAACTCTGTTCATCACTTTCTCCTTGAAAACCAAGGCTTTCTTGTTCTTGTCACTAACATCGAATTCCTCAAGAAACCTCACCTTCTTCTTCTGCATACAGAAATCATGATCCATGCCTTCCAAATCTGAAAGCATATCATTTGACTCAAGAACCAGCATCTCCTTCTTATCTATGTGACCAAGCCTATCAAGCCACATCTCTGAATCTACAACTGAAGTAGATAACCCAGAAAGAGAATCGGTAAAACAAGTAGATAGATAAAGCGTACCTACTTTCTTACCTCTAGCTACAACAAGTGCACCCTTGGTAACCTTCCAAGAGTCCACTGTGAGAGTTACTGTGCAACCCTCTTCACCCAAACTTCTAACAGAAATCAGATTCCACTTCAGAATTGGGACGTGCATGACCTCCTTTAACACCCATGTGTTACCTGTCTGCAGTTTCAGCTTCACTTTGCCTTTGCCAACAATCTGACAAGGCTTACCATCCCCTACACAAATTTCTCCAAAATCTCCCTGGACATACTCATGAAAAAATTCCCTATGTGGGGATGCATGAAAAGAGGCACCAGAATCTAATACCCAAGATTCTACTTTATCCAAAGAACATACCAGAGCATCCTGTGCAATGTAACCCGCAACATCTGCTTCTTCTTCATGTTCTTCATGCTGATCTTCACCCGATCTGCAATCTCTCTTTAAGTGCCCTTGCTTTCCACATTTCTAGCAGGTTATTCTGCCATACCTAGACTTGGATCTCTTGCCCATCTTCGACCTTGATCTCCCACGCTCTATCTTCTCTCTTGGCCTTCCTCTTCCTTCAACACTCAAAGCATCTCCAGATGATTCCCCTGTGCTTTTCCTGCGTATCTCTTCGTTCAAGATTACACTCACAATATCATCCACTTTTAAGACTTTTGAAGGAGACACAGTATTAGAAACTGCCATTACCAAACCTTCCCAACTTTCAGGTAATGAACACAAGATTAAGAGAGCTCTTATTTCATCATCAAATACAATATTGACTGAACTTAACTGGTTTACTAAACCATGGAAATCACTAAGATGGCTATGAACAGATCCACCTTCCAACATTTGCAAATTAAATAAACGCTTCATAAGAAATACCTTATTTGAAGCTGAGGGTTTTTCATATAAATTTGCCAAAGATTTCATTAACTCCACCGTTGTCTTACACTGTGATAAGCTGGAAATCACAGATGATTCAAGACTCAATCTAACAGATCCCAGAGCCTTCCGATCAAGAACCTCCCATTCTTCATCTTTCATATCCAAGGGTTTGCTAGCAACCCC
Source organism: Torreya grandis (assembly GCA_037957365.1). Taxonomy (NCBI): domain Eukaryota; kingdom Viridiplantae; phylum Streptophyta; class Pinopsida; order Cupressales; family Taxaceae; genus Torreya; species Torreya grandis. Next base: position 359,340 of record JARHVA010005889.1, on the reverse strand, counting down.
ACCCAACGGTAAGTACAAATCTTTTTGATACAGATAGTCCTCAATCTGCATCCTCCATAATTGGTAGTTCTTGCCATTGAACTTTTCCATTTGTAGTTGACTGCTTTCTGTCATTGCTCAACTCCCACTCAAACAGAAACCCTGTGAGTAACCTGTAATCAAAACACACTACCCAGATCTACACCAATCTGTTAGTATCCCAACCAAAAGCTCTGATACCACTTGTTGGGGGGTGAGGGAGGTGGAAGATAAATCCAAGAACAAACACACCTGTTCTAATTCCACCTCCTAGGATCTTGCTCCTCAGAAAGAGCACAGTATGATTACCAAATATAAGCAATTGAATATGCGGAAATAACCAGAAACACAAGTAACTAGAATTCACCAATAGCACAGAATATGAGAGACAATACACTATCTTGTATTAACACTAACAAAAAAGAATACAACAAAGAGCCGCCACACTCTTTCACCTTACAGAGATTCGCCACACCTCAAGTGTTCAATAATTCTTCTCACACACACTCTCCTACACAAAAAATGGTCCCAACAACCAACTCACACACAGAATTGGTGTTCACCTCACCAACCAGTCAGTAATAACCCTGCCGGTACACCAAGCACTCTATAGCACTTCAAGCTGATCTCTCATGAACCTGCAACCTGCAATTCAAAGACCAAACTTACATGTAGATCCCCAATGAGCTTGCAACAACCTGCAACTCACAGATCTTACAACTAGAAGGAAATCTTCCTTTCTATCTCATGCTTATACAATACATGCCAATGGGTCTATAAATAGATCCCTAACTCAAACAATAACTTAGACTCTTAATTTAGACAACTGTCCTCGTAGCCCAAGACTCTAACTAGTCTCAACATGCAAACTCTTCATTCACTTAACTAACTGTCCGTGAAAGGAGTAGTTCTGGAACACACAGGCGACCGACATCGGTCCCTGCTTGTCTGGTTCTGCCGACGTCAGCCGACTTCCTACCGTCACCGGTGGCCTTCTTCACTGGTCTCTGTCGTCGTCGATCCTGCTGCCGATGCTGGTTCCTGTAGAACTCAGCAACCATCTGTTCCTCAGTTTGCAAAGGGTTGAAGCTTTTAGCTCCACAACCTAACACATCCTTTATGTCTTAGAAGAGAGGAATTTTAACACAAAGATTCTTGAGATATCCTATGAAATTAAATTTAGGCTCAATTACATGGTGTTGAAGGCTAAGACATTCTAGAAATGGTGGGGTTATTTCATCAAAAAAATTATTTGTTGGTTCAATTTTTTTTGTGGTGGTGAAGGTGGGTTAGAATGATCCTTTGGAGTTTCTTAATCTGACTCCATTATTATGGATGGGGCTGGGAGTTGTTTAAATTTCCTTGAATTTAGGTGAATTTCATTGATATTCATTGTATATATTGGGTACTAGACAAGTTCAGTACTGAATGCTGGTTGAACCAGCTTAATTGTAAGGTTTTACATGGGTTGGGTAGGGAGTTGATTAGGCTTGGGTGCAATGGATGCATTGAGCATAAGAGTAGGATGTTATTTTTGGTATGGAGGGAATCCTCCTTTATGGTTTCCCCATGGTTGATTAGGTCTCTAGGCCTATTGCCACTAGTTTTTAGAGGGTGGGCCTTGGTGTGGTTGCCAAGATTGTATCCAAAGTGGGGATAGATTTTATGGAGGCTGCCTAGAGGTGGTAGGGTAGCTTATCTAATGTGGATATTATATGGAATTAGGAGGTGGGACATTAATCCATAAAGTAGTCCAATTGAGTGTAGTATGTGTAAATTGTGAATTAAAAGAGGTAGAATTTGCAAAAGGTGGATTTTATCTCATACCTAGTTAAGATGGTCATTAAAACCATGGATTTATTTATGTAATATAGAAAATATGGTCTCCATCTCCTCCTATATCATGTAGCTCTACTATTTTTGGTTCTTTATTTGTGATGTTAGCCACTTTAGTTCAAACCTTATGACACCTACAATATATTTTCTTCTTCTTACAATCTAGATAATAGATGGTCAAAGTTTGATCCAATGTTGCTTACTTTTGTCTTGAGTGAAAGCTATCCATTTAGGTAGACAAGTGACTAATGATATCATGTTTTATGTCTTGTAATAGGTTACTAACTTTAGATTTTGATAGGCCACTTGAAGCTGCCAGTGGAAGCTTATTGCCCCTAATTTTATTTATGGTAGACCTGGAATAATTCTTACTCAACTCTTTGATGTTTATGAATGGTAGGTGGGAGATATCTCCCCCACTCATTAGGTCCAAGGATTCTATACAATATTATTTGACTCCTTTTAGGAATATGAGTTTTAGAGGCTCTTCTCTTATTGCACTTTGCTTATTTTTTGTACACTGAACATGAACTATTCAACGTAGTCTTCCAAAGATTCATCCTCTTCTTAAGTCATCTTGAAGATATAATTTATTCCTCATCCATATTCCTGATACTTATCCTAAAATTCATTTTTCATGTCCTCTAAAGTGTGGACTAAATTACTACCCAGTCCCATGAACCAGTGAAGTGTTGAGTCTTTGAGGGTGGCTGGAAAAAGTTTCAATTTTTATGCATCCTGCCTATAGACATAATTTCTACAAAGGATAAAAAATTTGAACAAATTTTTTTTGGGTCTTCTTATAATGTACCTATAAAATTGGGCAAGGCTGAGGGTGGGATATTTTTTATTTATGTTATGCCTATTGCATCTGGAATAGGAAATTCAAAAGTAATTGTGTTTAGAGTCTTATTGTCATACACAAAGTCTCTATCTCTATTCATGAAAAAATTTCTTTTGATATGGATACCAAAGGTACTCAAAATCACATCTTCAAATTTTTTATCAATCCCTTCATTAGTATGATAGTAAACATTTATCTATGGATATGTAGTATTTTTAGTAGATGAGAAATTTGAAGATTCTCCTAAGCTTTCTTTAATTTTTTTAAGAAAGCTTTATTAGAATGCTCTTCTAATGTTACTTTATGGAGTGTTTGGTTTGTTTAGTTATTCTCCTTCATTTATTTTTACCAACTCAGCTAATGTTTCCTCCACTTTTGTTTCATTTTTCAAAGCCAATAGTACTTCTTCTATAAACTACCTCTTTTAGTTTGTAGTGTTTCTCTCTTAAAGAGCCTTCTAACTTATGGTATATTTTTCAATAGGATTCTTAGTTGTTTCAAGTATTTATGGTTCTTTTTGGTAGAAACTTGTGGCTTTTTTGGTAGGGATCTCTCAAAAATCTCTTTCTCTCTACATAAATCTTGTGTCACTCCTTCAGCTGTCATATCCCTTCCTGTAGAGGGTTAGTGTGTTTTTTGTGTGTTCTAGGGGGTTATTTAGAATAAGCAAAAATAAATAAAATGCAAAAAAATAGAGTGCAAAAATCAAAATGATTGGAATTAAAATTTTACTTCTAGAAAGCAGTAAAGCTATCTATTGAAAGTGGGAAAATTACTCTAGAAAGTAGGAATAAAAGCAAGAAAACTACCCTAAAAAGTAGGAAATGAAAGCAAAAAATGAAAGGCACACTTTTTGGGAAGTAAATCACTCTTGCAAGAAAGTAAATTCTAAATAAAACCATTAACTAAGTAAATCACAAGATTACAAAGAGAAATTTAAGGTTATGTACCATCAACATCTAGAAACTTAGACATATGGCATAAGACATCAAAGTGCCCTCACTCAACTTGCTCGGCTTGGTAGGATAGTGCATCAAAAATTTTATACACCATCAACATCTAAGAAATTAGACATATGGCATAAGACACCATAGTGTCCTCACTTGACTTGCCTGGTTGTGTAGGATAGTGCATTAATCAATCTTGAAAAGCAATAATTGATCTAGAAATAATAATTAATACCCTCATCAACAATGACACTAAAATATTATGTAGACTTATTACCTACTTAATTAATAGATTATTGAGTCTGATTAAAATTAATTTTCAACCCAGGGTGCATATGATTTTCAAGGATGTCAGCATTATATATGCACTATTGATTCATAGATTAACTTGCTTCACTAGTTGTAGTACAATGAAATTATGATGAATTCACTAGATAGTTATACTATGAAAATATTATAACAAAAAGACAAAAATATATAAATACTTCACACTTATGAATCACACATGCATTACACTTTATATAATGAAATTAACTTACAATACACTTAAATTAAAGAGGGTCAGAAACTTCACTGCAACTCCTTTCAAGGGGGCCCTTCCTAGTTTATAACTAAATTCAAATCCTTCTTCTAGAGACTTGAAAAAGATTCTTATAGAATCAACCTTATCATTACTAAGATCTCTAGTAATTAAATATTTTTATAGAAGATTATAATATTTAAAATGTAATGATTTTTACAATTCTAGTATTATATTATCATCTATCCAACTCGTAATCTAATCTAGGTTCTGCCATTAAATACAGAAGGCAGTTTATTAGATTTAACTAAAAATAATAAACTAAGGAAAGTTCAAATAGTTTAGGAACTACTCTAGTTAATATTTAGGTGATTAGTAACTGAATTTACTTATTCTAGGCCTGACTTAGTTAAGGATAATATATACTATTTTGTTGTTTTACTTCTTTTTATCTCCTTTCCATTGTCCTTGTCTTTCTCATCTTTGGCAACACATCCAATATTATTAACATATGGGGAGTCCATACAATAGTTATGGATGATCCTCTTCAATCATCCACTTGGTTTTTAAGATAGCTGGATGTGCACTTAAGATCTAATCACAACAATATTTTTGTTCTACATAGTGGTTGTGGGCTACCTATAGGTGAAATCTTTTAGTTTCTATAGGCAACCTATAGTTGCTATAGGAAACATGTAGGTGGAATTTAGTAGTTTTTATGAGAAAACTAAAGGTAGAAACTAGTAGTGGCTATAGGAAACCTATAGGTGGAAGCCAATAATTATTGTAGGTAACTAGTAGGTTGAAACTAGCAGTGACTATGGGTAACTTGTAGGTGGAAGCTAGTAGTTGCTACAGGCTTCTCTACAAGTATTATACCCAAACAAGATTCATAAATCCTTATGTTACCCTCCAAATATTTTGTTAAATAAAGTTAAACAAGTATAATCTAATCAAAGAAAAATCATCATCATTATTATTATTATTATTATTATTATTATTATTATTATTATTATTATTATTATTATTATTATTATTATTATTATTATTATTATATATGCACACACAAAATCATAAATTCATTCATTCATTTGTATGAGTCATGGATGGTTATGGGGATTTACATAAAAAAAGATATATACTAGGTATGGATGAGGCTATAAAATAAAGCAATTGGTGGCCTCATCAATAGTCTTGGTGGAGATTACTAGAATAACCTTATGCTTGAAAAGCTTTTGACTTTGCATTAAATTCTTATTTTTTTATTTTTTTATATTTTATGCTTTTAGCAAGGTTGGGAACCAGGGTAGTTAGGTTTAAGGATTTAGTCAAGTGTTTGATCTTTAGAAAATCACCTATGGTTGTAACCATTGTCCCAATCAAGGATTTTTGTTAGTGAAAGTATTATTGTGCCTCAATAGATTAAGATTTTATCCTACAAGTGCAAATCTTCTTAAAACCAATTTTAAGTCAAACTCATGGAAGAGTTGGCCTCTTCCATTAGTGTTTAACAGTTTCTTTAAATCACAACATTAGTCTCACATTTTAGACCCATGGTCAACATATGTATAAGGTTCATACCCACATTTCTAAACTTTGGAGTTTCAATAAAACTAAATAAACTTTGATCTGAGGTTTGTTTCCAAAAGGACTTATTAGAAGCAAGGAAAAGGCAACAAAAGCAAATACACAACAAAAGTAAGAAATTAGAAGGAAAAAAGAGAAGCAAGAAAATAAGTACATGATTATGTACAAACAAAGGATAATAAGGAAAAAATTGAAGGAAACTAACTAGCCTACATACACTAAATTTAACCACCTTACCAATTTACTCCATGAAGACCTCAGGGGAAGTAGTAGAGAAGTAATACTTGAGGTAATACCCATTGGTGGGTAGTGTGAACTTTTCTCCTTGTAAATATTTGAGTCTAAAGTTATTATCTCCAAGCATGCTTGCAATCTGATAAGGACCAATCCATAGAGGTGTGAAATTTTCATACCTACCCTTAGTCTCAAATGTTTTATCCCAAAGGAGGACTAAATCCCCTTGTTTCAACACCTTGATATTTGATATTTTGTTAAACCACCTCTTTACTATGGTCTGATTTCTACTAAAATATTAAAAGCCTTTTCTCATGCATCTTCCATCTAGATAATGTCTAGTATCCTTGAGTTTGCAAATTCTTGATCCTCTTCCATATACTCTTGTATAAATTTATACGTAGGAAAATTGAGAGTGATAGGGAAAATAGGCTCTTGGACATACACTAAAAAAATGGTGATGCCTTTAAGTCTTTCTTGATCCTTGCCTATCTATCTAAAGGGCATACTTGAGGAGATTATGCCATGTTTTAGGCTTGTCTATGGTAGACTTCTTAATGGCTTTCATCAAGTTCTTATTTATTGATTCAGACACTCCATTACCTTGAGGGTAATGGTTGGATGAGAACTTGAGGATTATGTTGTTATCATATGCCTATTCTATCATATTTATGGATGTGAATGCTGACCCATTACCACATACCAAAGAGACTAGAGTTCTAAGTTTGGTGTATATGTTTTCTTCTAAGAAACTGATCACTTCTTTAGTCCTACATTGTTTGGTAACTACAGCCTCAATCCACCTTATGTAATAATTTATGGTAGTTAGGACATACTTATGACCTTCTAATGATTTGGGTTGATTACCCCTATAAAGTATAGCCCTCACTAGGCAAAGGGTTTATCACTCATGATTGGTTATAAATGCATTATTGCCTTTAGCTCCTTAGTGGTAAAGATCTAGCATGAATGGCATTCCCTTACATTCTTATGAGAATCTTTGAAGATGGTGGGCCAATATTAGCTAGCTTTGAGGATTTTATGAGTTGTTCTTCTTCTTGATGGATGCCCACTTCCCAACTTCTCATGAAAAGTTATCATTATTTTGGTGACTTCTTTATTGGAGACACATTTTAAGTAGACACCTTCAAAGTTTTTTTAGTATAAGATCACATTATTGATGAGATAGTGAGTTGCCTTAAGCCTCAAAGCTCTTATCTTCTCCCTAGTTAGTCTTATAGGACTAGTGTGATTTATTAGTAAATGAATGATGAAATCATACCACTCACTAGCTTTTAAGCTTTGCTAATCAACTTACATAATATTTAGCTTAGGGCTAGTGTTAGCAATCATTTGGAATAGACCTTGACACCTTGATAGTTTTGCGGTCTATATTTCTATGTCATACTCTTGGATAATATACATCTACTTAGCTTTTCATTTTCCAAGTTCACACTAGCTTAACATTAGCTTAGTATCTAGATTTGGTAGAATAGCATGCACCTTGTTCCTAATAATGTAGTGCCTAAATTTATTGATAGCTTTAACTAATGTATAAGCTTAATTATCAATTAGAGGATAATTTAACTTAGCATTTTTCAAATTAGTACTCATAAAATCAATTAGATGGTCAGATCCTTCTATTTACTAAGTTAACACAATAGCAATAGTGTGATTAGAGGAGAAAGAGTAGTGGTATAAGTCCTTTGAAAATTTAATATTTATCAAGACTTGGGCTTGACTAATTAAAATTTTTATGTATCAAAAGGCCTTCTTGGTCTTTTCATCCCATGAGACTTTGGCATCCTTTTTCAGCATGTCATTCAATGGTTTGATAATCTCTACAAAGCCAATAATTAACTTTCTCATAAATTTTATCTTTTCAAAATATGATTGTAATTCCTTTTTACTATTAGGTGGCTCTATTTTGGATATAGTTTTCACTCTTTCAAGGTCTATGGAAATTTCATCCTTAGTGATGACATGGCTCAATAGTTTACCTTCAATAACATGAAAGATTATCTTCTTAGGGTTAAGGGATATCCCATACCTTCTTTACCTTTTAAATACTTATTGTCAATGCATGAAATTATCTTCTCTATTGTTGGAAAAAATAGCTAGATCATCCACATAAATAATGATACACTTACCAATCAGGCCTTAAAAAGCATGGTCCATGGATCTTTGAAAGGTGGCTCTTACATTTATCAATCCAAAAGGCATTCTCTTATATGTAAAGGTTTCCCACTTATTAGTGAAAGTTGTCTTCATTATATCTTCCTTGTTAACTAGCACTTGGTTTTATCTTAAAAAACCATCAAGAAAAGACATCATGGCTGATCTTGAAACAATTTGTATTACATGATCAAGAGAGGGTAGAGGATAATTATCCTTTTTAAATGATTTATTTAAATGTCTAAAGTCAATACATAGGATAATATCACCATTATTATTTATAACTGACACCAAATTAGCCACCCAGGTAGAGTGTCTAATGAGAAACATAATTCTAGTATCTAACATTCTCATGACCTTTTTGAAGATCATGGGTTCTAGGACAAGGTTCATAGGCCTTTGTTTCCTCCTAAAGGGTTTACAACCTTCTTTAAGAGGTATAGTGTGGGTGATGACTCTTAGATCAAATATCTTTAATTCATCATAATATCAAGATATAACATCTTAATACCTTGTTAATAGCTCTTTAGCCTTCTTATTTTTAGCACTAGTGCAAGCTTTTCCAACATTAACTAGTTGAGGTTGATCTTGAGGCCCATCATCAATAGTATTATAGTTTTTTCTACTTTGGGAACTTTTAAAGCTTCAACCAACTTATCTTGATTAAACAACCTCTATAAGGCAATCATCCCCTTAGGGATCTTGTTATCATTTATCTGAATGGCCTTACCATCAAATTTGCCTTCTCTAAATACATTCTCATTAGCCTCATCAATGATTTGAGATTTAAATGCTCCAAAAATAGTCATGAAGTTCAAGATTTATTTATCATCACTGAAGACTTGAAAATTATTCACATTATTATGGATCAAAGGATAAGGTATCAACTCAATGTTAAAATTGGGTGAGTCTTGGTTAGGCATGAGGTTAGTTATATTAGAGGCTAGATCATCAACTTCTTTTTTATCCTCTCTAGGGATGGAGATAATGTTAAAGTCATCAAAAATTTCTATAAGATCCTATACTCTATATTTATACCTCTTAAGGTATGACAGCTTAAATTCATACTTGTTTCTTTTTTGATTGACTACTAGTTCTGAGTCACCATAGACTAGTAGTTCTTTGACCTTATTTTTTATGACAAATTACAAACCTAAAATGAGGGCTTCATATTCTACAAGGTTATTAGTACAAGGTAATTGGAGTCTATAATAAGCATTTTATTTCTTACTATAAGGTTAGTTAGAATAATGTCCACCCCAAATTTAGCCTTACACCTAGCCCCATCAAAATGTAGCTTTTATAACCCAGGCATAACATTAGAATATTTAGGTTCATAAACATTCATAGTTTATAGGATGAAAACCCCTAAATATCAATCAATTATGTTGACCTTTTCATTGACATCATTATACTCAGTGATCACATGCTTCATCTTTACCTCTCTTTCAACTTTGATTTAGTTGGGAACTTCCTTCCAAGGTAGCCAAAGGTGTGAAAAATCAATGGACATGTATCTATTTAAAGCCTTTGTCCCATCTCTACTTAAAAATAGTCCATATGCATCAGTGATATCCACCACTTGGATATCTATGAATTGTTGAACCCTTAGATTAAAAGCTAATTGCATGTGGACATTTAATAATTCTCTGGTGAAAACCCTATTAGAATTAATAGGGGTTAAGCCAAGTTATTTAAAAACACCTACATGCATGATATTGATAGAGGCACTATAATCCAACTAACAATTATGAAATTTTTTATCAAATATTCTGACTATAAGTAATAAGGGTGGAGACTTTGTTTGGATTTATACATGGCTACATTTTCATTATCAGTCTGGAATATCTTGACAAGTTTCTTAGATAAGGATTATAGTAATAGATCCATTTGTTATGTGATTTGGTTCAATTCATGCAAAGTAATATTATCTTTGATTTTCTTCATGTCCTCTACAATGTTATAACTATTCCTATTAGAATAATTTGAAGCATCAACACTAGGTTTAGAATTACTTCCCTTTGAATGCTCTAGATTATTATCTGAAGTGGTATCTAGAGGAGTACTAAAGTTGTTTGGAGGAGTAGAAGTAGTCAAGGGAGACCTCTATTATTTTTTCCTTAGAGTATATGTCTTCTTTAAGAACTACTATAAGGCTTGAACCTCTTCAAGAACATCATCTAGCTCATTGTCTTCTTGGAAGGGAAATCAAACATTTCCACCATGAAGGTTTGATGAGTAGGTTTGGATCCTAAAGTACTTACACCATTATATTTGTTAGGAACTACTTTAAAAGTGTTTAAATCTTCTTAAAATGCCTAAATTTTTTTACAAAATTCAATGCAATCAATCTCACCATGTTTAGCAGTATAGTGGACTCTAAAATAATCAAGCAAAACAATGTCAATGAGATTAATATCCATAGTTTTATTTTTAGAAGATGGTTCATTATTCTCATTATTTTGAAAACTATCATTATTGAACCTATTGTTGGGTCTATTGAATTTTTGAAAAGAGATGTTCCTAATAGAAGTACCCCCAATATTATCAACCTATGTTTGTAGCTGACAGAAGTTAGTGCTCAATTTTTAGACCATTTTTAGAATTGACTCATTCTCACTTTTAGGGGTCTATAAATTATGAACCTAGTTGCTATTAGTACTAGTGACTAGTACTAAGGCCCTTTGGTTATTTGCATTAAATCCATTGTTAGTAGGGTGATTTAATAACCCCAAATTTTGGTTAGGAGTAGTATGTCTTAGAGGCAACTAGTTTAGATTTGGGAGATGGTTGAGAGGATGCATATTTTTATTATTATTTTAAAAGGCACTCAATGTATGTATTTATGGATTGACATTAGGAACATAGTAAGCCATTTGACCTTGAGGTTACATCTAATCATTAATTATCATAGCCTCATCATACGCTAAAGATAATGTGTTTATTGGACCTACAACCCTCTTAATGAATACAGAGGTCATGGGATCAAGAGCATCTTTATAAATTTCCAAGGCCAAACCCTAATTAGGCTTAGAAGGGTCAATGGTTTTATTATACATATTTTGGAACCTTGCATTAAAGGATCTTATGGGCTCATTAGTATTCATTTTTAGGGTGGTAAATTGTTGGTATAAGACACAAGGGGTAATTATTTTTCCAAATTGGTTAATGAAGATGTTATTAAACTCATCCTAAGTGGTGATGCAATCAACAAGTAGGTTTAATAACCACTCATATGAAACATATTTAAATGTGAAAGGTAAAAATATATATGTTACATCCTCATGAGTTACATTCAGCAATATTAATCCATCCTTAAATGATTTAACATGTTCCTTTGCTATCAGAATACCCATTAAGACTAAAATTTGGCAAATACTTTTCAGGGTTATGAGGGAGGTCATCAATTGTACCTTGTATGTTGATAGTATAACTTACCAACCAAGCCATACCTTGAGGAAGGTTGTATTTAGGAGTGCCTTGGAGTGGTGAAGTTGGTAAAGACTTTGAATGCCTACATCTAGCTTTGTCTCATTTGGTTCTCCTATGGACTTATAACTCAAGTAGAGGTTCTCTTGTATCTAAATGTGATCTTGTTTGAATTATTGGAAATTTCATCTTGAAAATTTTAGATCCTATTGGAAATATGGTGTATCAAACCAATCTTTACAAAGAACAAGGATCAGATTTGTACACTAAGCTAATTTTGAAAATATTTTTGTGAAGAATAATAAAGGGCATAAAATTTCAACTAAGTTAGCTAAAATAAATGTCCAATTATGAAAACATGGCCTACCTTTATAAGTCTAAGCTCAAATTAACCCATTATATGAAATATATACAAATCTTTTATCAAAATAATCTATTATAACCTCAAATACTATGAATTCTCATCCCTTAAGCTATCTTTACCAGAATTGAGCATCTAACCTCAAAAATCTTTGATCTTTATCTAAATAAAGCATAAATATGGGTCAAAGACCACAAAGATCAATGATATTTATTCTTATTATCAAATAGTTATGCAAAAATGCAAAGATAACACCAATCTTAGATCAAAACATACTAAAACTAGTAAAGATTCAACAAATTAACATGCCCTCCTTCTAGCACCAGTAGAAGTTTTTCCTGTTGATGCCTCCATGTTTATCATAGGTGCTCTTAGTGTTTATAAACACTTCTCATTTTAGATTTCTAGGAATTCATGGCATGAGTAGTAGGTTTTGGTAATTTAGTTACCTATGGTGAAATAGAGGTAGAGCAAATTTATTATTCCATAAATTTATATTACTTGGTGGTTAGGAGCCACTGAGGTCCTCATGGATTTTGTAGTATCTATGTTTATCTTAATGAGTTATGATTAGAGTTCTATGTTGAATACTAATCTAGATGAATATTTATAGTGAGTTATATACTAAAGTGATTTGGATTTAAAAAAAAGCAAAAGAGAAGGGTAGGGTAGAAAGAGAATGTGTGATTATTGATCCTTGAATCAAACATTAATACAAAGTTTCAATTACAATAGAACATGAATTTAACTAATATATAATTCAAAATAGCATAAGCTTAGATTTCACCATACTCTAGGAAAATTTCTAAGGATAATATGAAAACATACAATCAAGAGTTGGATTTACTTTAAAAATTTGTTACCAAATTCAAATAGCATTAGCACATCTGAATATAGAATAAATGAAATTAATTAAATTCAAGATCCTTCAACTAATATAGAATAAGCACAAATTATCAACCTTGTATCATAGATAAAAAATTTAGAATTCATGAAACCATTCAAATTCAAGCTTTAGAATAAAAAATTGAGAGAAAATCCAAATTAACAATCGAAACAACAAATTTGGACAATATTTATAGAATTCCTTGATTATATTAATTGCTCACAGTATAAAAATTTTGCTCAAAATTCTCTCCCTTTAAAAAATGGTGGTACTACCTTTTATAGAAGGGTAAGATAGTATACCAATCAGTTACAAGATACAAATGTACAAAAGATAAGGATATTTATCCTTTTGATAAGGTTATAGAATACATTTGCTTTTCCAAATGGATGTACCTAGAGGCAAATACACTAACAAACTAACATATGCCTTTATAAAAGAATAGTCCTCTTTAAAAATGTCACAAAGTTTCCAAAAATAGAATATCATTTAACTACTTGGATGGTAGGCCCTATGTTAGAAAAATCACTTTATATTGTTGGAGGATGTTCATGGCCCTTTGGTATTGTTCATTGACTGATTCCAAGTCCACAACTAGTTTTAGGAGACACTCCTCCTTGTTAGCTAGCTCATTCAATTCCATATCATTTATTGCCATGGCTTCCTTAATGATCTTAGCCTCAATTATTCTTTCCACTACATTAAATATCATGTCTAGGATCCTATTATTGACTACTCTAGATTGGCCTTGACTTTTAATTTTTATTTCCTAAGTCACCAAAGTGTCCATGTGTTTGAACTCATCATCTTTCATGATGCCTAGGATAATGGATTATGTAGGGTTAGTGAGAATTATCCCAATAAGTTGTTCAATCCTCCCTATTAGCTCCTCATCATCCTTTAGGAGTCTATCTAGTTCCTAGGACCAAGCATTTAGATTTTGGACTTTGTTAACAATAATTCCCATAATTGCATTCAAATATACCAAACTAATTATTTTAAACCCAAGAATCTACCTTCTAACTTAGATGTTCATTAATCATGTTATTTAATCCTCTAAAGATTTTCATTAGGCTATTAGAACCTTAAACACCATGTTCTTTTATGCTAATGCACTTTGCCTTAGCTTCATTATTTTTAATGCATCAAACATGTCATAAAAGGATTCATCAAGCATTTTGATCATTGCCTTAGGCACTGATAAGATGCCTTGTGTCTCTAAATTCTCCTTATCCTTCTCCAAATTATGTATCCTTTATTTCATACCCCTAATTCCTGATCTGACCTAAGTTGAATGTGCCTTAGCTAAGCTTTCAACATCTTCTTCATGAATGGGGAGTTCACTAAGTTGCTACCCCCCAACTAGAGTTAAGCCTACAAATGGCTCAAATTTTTGAAATGTGAACTCTTCAGTCCCCATCATGGCCTTTCTAATTTTCACCCTCTCTAATCCAATTGTCTCTAGACTAAATTACATAGTGGTAGTTATCTTAGTGTACTTTAGAGGTTCAAGAGCTTCTATCTAGGTGTTGCCTGAAGCTCATAAAGCCTTCATTTGTTTGTTATCTAACCTTGTAGTGGTCACTATTCTTCTCTCTTATCCTTCATCAAAGCCTGTATCCATAGCTTGATATCATCATGTAAATTAATATTAAAATAATTGGACAAGGCCCAAGAGTGTGCCAGGTAGGGATTTTTTGCATTTTTCTATAAATGAACCAATTAGGGATGATTAGTTTATGGATGGGGTATTTATCACTAAATAAGTTATTTTTACTCATAGGGTGAGTGAAATTAAACTTGGGCTTATTTTGCCTAAGTAGGACTATTGCCAATTTTACCTTTTTCTTCCTCAATAGAGCCACTAGGACTAGATACAAGGTAGGCTCTTTCCCCTTTTCTTTATAAACTTCCTCTATTTGGGCTTGTGATTCTTCAACATGTTCCTCCTATTCATTAGGCATGTATGAATTAGAAAAGACCTATAGGTCATATTCCACTATCTCATCTGGGTCTAGGGAAATCATGTTTAAGTATTCAATGGGGGACCTTGGTCCTTGAGGAAGGGTTGAGGATGAGGGTCCATCACTAGGTATTTTTTCTATATTTTCCTTGCTAAGGTCTTGTGTAATCTATGTTTGGGGCTGTTTTCATTCCAATTATGGTTTCTCTTGAGGGGGCCTTGAAGGTCCAAAAATAAAATGGTATTGTAGATGTCCCATTTACCATATGTCCCCATAGGGCTTTTGATCACTAATAAATCTATGCTCAAGTATAATGTTATGTCCCTTGAGCCTAGACAATATTTCATAAAAATTGTTTGCTTTGATATATAAGGTGTCATGACACCAAGATGGTGCTCATATACTAGATTGGGAAATTGATTATATTTTAAATGTATGGAGACCATGCCCTTAGGGTCCCACTACATCAACTCATCAAGTTACAATTTAAAATATTCCCTATGCTTGGCCACATTATTTACTTGATCTAAATGTTAGGACCTGGGAAGCACCATTGATTACCAAGCAACTAAACATGCAGAATTAAACTAGAAGTAACAAGTAACTAGAATTTAGAAACAACACAGAATATGAGAGACAATACCCAATTATATTAATACTCTTCCAAAAAGGAATTACAAATGAAGAGATGCCACACTCTTCCCACCTTACAGGCTTCCCACACCAAGTGTTCAGTAATTCACCTTTAAGAGTTCACTCTCTTAATTACAGTCCCAACACACAACTCAAACACAAAGTTGGTGTTCACCTCCAACCAGTCAGTATCCACTACTACCAGTACCACTAGTTAGTATCACTACTGCCAGTACATCGAGTATACACACATACTCAACCGAGTACACAACACACTCCACGTAGATCTCCCATGAATTTGCAACACCTTACAACTCAAATGATCTTACTTTGGAAGGAACTACCTTGCCTTCCTCTTTTCTCTATAACTGAATACACACCATACTCCAAGTAGATCCCACCTGATCTTGCTCCCTGTTGTGTTACTATCACCTTGATCCTGCTGCCACCTGTAGATCAACCTGGTTATGTACACCTGCAAACCTAGACCTCGCACACACATACACTTATAGATCAATGATCTTACTTACCATGTAGATTTCCAAACGTGGCCTTGCACACCTACTGACGAAGATCCTACATACATGAAGAATCATTTTGATTCTCCAAAATAACACCCATACTTGGCACTGTGGCACTAGGAGGAACACACCATGCTCTCTTCACTCTGAAGGAGCTAATTTTTCTCTCTTACTCTCTAGCACACTTTAAAATATAGCCCATGAGTCTATTATATAGATCTCATGCAAACAATAATCAGACACTTAATTACAATAATTAGATCTGCAGCTCCAAGGCTAAAATTAGCCTTTAACATGCAAACAACCAATTCGTTAACAAATTGTCTGTAACACTCGCAGTTCCAAACCACATAGGTGACCGACATCAGTCCCTATCTACCTAGGGGTGATCAATGTTAGCTGATATTTGATCGTCATCAAAAACTTCCTGTCTGCACCTAACTGACGTCGGTTGGCCTAACTGATGCTGATGACTGTGACACTCAGCCCCTCCTCCAATGTCTACATTAGTGAAACTTTTAGCTCCACAACCTAACACTAAATCCTATAGCATAGTTATGCCAATGGTCATAGGAAAGGGATGGAGGAGGCCTTTCCTTTTGTCCTTGCACACTATCTCCACACCATGAAGAAGTTAGTATGTAATTTCTTTCTTTTCCAACTTGATGGGAACATAGATGCACAACTTGTATGGTTGAATCAAAATCCCTTCAATTTTGATCACTGTACAATCTAGATACAACTAGATGTCTCCCATTAACTCCACATATTTCTTAACTAAAAGACTTAGCCTAGGCATAGGGATCCTTGTGATGGTTTCTACCAAGGCTAGATTTACATAGTCACTAATGAATTAGATGTTTTGCCTATATTTTAATATGTGTAGCTTTGAATAGTGATGGGAAACTATTAATCTACCCTCAGGTGACCAATTTTTGATATAGGGGATCTTGGTGGAGGCTAGCAAGGCATCCAATAAATAGGACATCATGAAGAATTATTGACTAGTCTTCTTCTTGGTGGCCATGAATTGTTGTTCTAGATAGATGTTGATCATCTCTCTAATTGGGGGAGTAAGCTCTTTTTCTACCATAAAGTAGATGTAAGAAACATAAATCTTATTGACATAAGTGGTTGAAGGGGCCCATAATATTATATTGAATGGAGTCATGATTATCCTAACCCCCTCTTTAAATTGGGAACCTGGAATATTTTCAGTGGGGTCTTCGATCACATAGTTCCCTTAGAAAAATCATGGCCTAAGGATGGTGTCTAAATCATTCTTGCCAGTCCATTCCTTGATGGTGGGTAGTAGTAACTTTCAAAGGCCAATGGGAAAATTTATGCAATTATTCTAAAGGTCCTTTCATGAATAATCCAACCTTGTTCAATTCTAGTCTTTAAAAATGGGAGCAAGGATATAAATATAGTGGATTACCTCAAGTTTGGTGGCAGTAAGGTGGAGACTAGCCATTTGGAATACAGCTAGGTTATAGTATCTTTTCCTCATGGTGTTAATATTTTGTTCCTCCATAATGGCTTCCATCTCTTCAGTAGTCCAAAAGAGTTTAAACTAGTTCCTATTACCCATGTTTAATGCTACAGTGTCCAGGTCTATGTCCTTAAAGACCCTCCCTTCATTATCTATAGATAGATATAACTCTTTCTCATCCCTATATTGTTGCCTCTAATTTGCCATAGATTCCAAACCTATGAATTGCTTACTATTGTTTTGTAAATGGTCTATGGGTTAATTCTTTTGCTCAAATCACAATTAGACTCCTTTTCAAGTTGACTTTGATCAATCGAAGTTCAACTTAGGGTATTTTATGCATGTTTGGGGATCTTTTAAATCTTTAATGTCAATGACTTATTTAGACTTAGGATCATTCATGCCTCAAATTTTATTTTGACCTTTGCCTTTATAAGTTTACATTTTTTAGTACATAAGATATGCATTTTTGTTGTTTTGTGCTTGCTTGGTGCTTATTTGGAATCTATCTGGAAACTTTCATGGCATTTTTCATAAATGCATTTAAAACACTAGTCATTGTTATTTAAAATTTTATTTTTGCTTTACATCATCAAATAATTTCTCATGAATCAATGTGGGCCATTGATAGTGATCCATGATCTCACCTATTATTGGCCATATTTGCATCAAGCCTTATAGTTATGCCACTTAGCACCTTTTCAAGATTTTTGAGCTCTATATCATTTACCAATCGTATATTGAATGTGTGTCTACCACATTTCAAGCATGTGGGATCTCTAAGCTTTGTTAAATAGTCATTGATGATTTAGGCCATTGGATCATCCAGTCTTGATGAAGCATGAGCCATTGATCCTATAAGATGCATAAACTTTAACTAGTGCATGGTCATAGAAAAGAACTTAGGCTAGAATATTTTAAGCTAAGTTTATTTCATGTTAATGAACATGCCATATACTTAGGCTAAAATATTTTATACTAAGTTTTAAAGTATGATATCAAAGTGGCCCCTTGAATGATAGCAATACATCCATTTACCTATATCAAATATTAGATGATCTTGAATTTAATGGTATCATGGACATCAATTATATCCTATTGGACATCAAATAAAGTTCATAAGAACATCAAATTTAAGCTCATGAAGTTCTTTAGGTTTGTTGGGCTTAAAGTTGAGGGTCTCATGGACATCAATGAGAGTCTCACAAGAATTAAATGATTGTCATAAGAACATCAATTTTAAGCTCCTAAAATTATTATATTTTATAGATCTCAGGTTTAATTTGCTCCATCTGATCAAGAGCCATGATGAATTGAGATCCATCCAATCAATATTCAAGTGAGTTCATACCATTGGTTTGGGGTTCTATTAAAATTTAAGCTTTGAATGTGGGAGCATCACATGATGACTTTGTGGAGCTTTTGAGATTTGACTCAATTAACCTTGGGGAAGACCCATGAGTCATTAGTATTTTTTTGAGTTCCTAAGAAGGTGACACTTGTCACCTCTATTGGGCTCCTTTTGCCTTTTAAGATTTCAATGTTATCCTTGATTTGTTTAATCATCATCTATATGAGCACCCACAGACTATTGATCATGATCTAAGATGCTTTCACGAGATTGGATTCCTAAAATAATTAAAATCATGACCTTAGTTTTATCCTAAGGTATAATTTTACTTAAAAATACAAAGGGGCTTTAGGGTAAAACTAAGGCTTAAGCTCATATTTAATTTAAGGGACCCACTTAACCTCGGGCATTCTCACACCATTGGATCTTATATTTTTCATAAGCATGAGCCATTGATCATGATATTCATGATGATGTGGGATTGGTCTAAAGGGTCAAGTTTTTAGGATCTTAGAGCTTCCTTCACTATGTCTGATCAATGGGGGCAATGAAGTTAGAGCCATGAGATCTATAAAAGGCAAAAAGCATCTAAGTCATGACTCAAGATGAAATAATAAATTAGGCTAAAGTGTTAAGACTAAGGTCTCGTTAATGTTGATAAACATGAATGGGGTCTTAGAATTAAGACTTTAAGATAAATAGGTAACAAAGGGGACTGTGCTTAGAAAAAAAGGACCTTGCCAATAAGAAAGACTTGGTTAAAAATAAAGGAAACAAAAAAGGGGTAAAATAATGGAAAGGGACCAAGCATGATTTTAGGCTAGGGTTTGGTCATGTTATGAAACATGACTAAACCTTAGCATAAAATTAATATTAAGTTAAAATTCAAACTATTCCCACCAAATGTAAATTTTAACCAAGGATTTATACTAGGATTTTTTGGAAGGAGCTTTTAGATTATGAATTTGGGTTAAATTTTTCACAAAATAAAGGCTAATGAAATCTTGAATAGAACTAATCTATAAATTCTAAGCATGATCCATCAACAAGAGATCCATGAAGCCTACAATTTTAAGACATGTAGGGAACTTATTAGAAACATTGGATAACCTTAAATCAAAACCATAAACAAGCATTCCTAACTTTATCAAAGTGGATGGTCTTCAAATTCTAATAAAGTTCAAAAAATGCCATGTTTTTAGTGCTAAGGTTTAAAGTATCCCAAGGGTCCCAATTTTTAAAAAATGGGAGTATGTTGACTTTAATAGGGACTTAAATGAAATCATATAAAACTACTCTAATATTTTATAATATCATATAAAATTTGAAAAATCTTCTAATAAAAAGGCTTTAAATGAATGCCATTGATTGGGATGGGTAATACCTCTCCATCCAGTTGGACAAGCTAAAAATCATTATGTTGTTTGCATCCATGGATCAAATAAAGACCACTCCATAATATATCAAAATTGGTATGGTTACTTGGCCTTATTTGAGTCTCATTTGAGGACTAGTTACCCTTCCTTAAATTCCCTTGTTGTTTCTTTCTTGTCAAAATATTTTTTGAATTGAGTTTGGTGTGACTCTATTGTCTTCATTGAAATTTCCATGGTTTCTTCAAGCTCCATGAGCTCTATCATTATCATGTTCATAAGCTCACTCTCCATTAACTCAAGATGATGGGATAACTCCAATGTAGTTATTTCAAGAGAAATGGGAAATTTGGATTCCCTTCCATATACAAACTAATGGATAATTTCAAATGGAATCTTTGGGAATCACTTTGTTAGCCCATAAGGTTGTCCTTAGCTTTGTTTGCTATAGTCTCTAATTTTCCTCCATAATTATCTTGATAATCCTAAGCAATTTTTTGTTTGTATACTCTACTAGTCCATTACTTTGGGGGTATTAATTAGAGGATGTACTGAGGTAGATGCCTAGCTTAAGTGCCCATTAACTTGTCTTCATACCCACAAATGTTAAGGCATTATCTAAAATTCTAGTAGCTGGGATACCAAACTTGGTTACTATACTGTCCTAAAAGTCAAATATTATTATTTCATTATCTTATTTCAAGGAAATTAATTCCACCCACTTGGTGAAGTATTCAATTGTAGTGATAACCCATTTATGTTTTACACTTGAAAGTGGATTTATCATTCCTATGAATTCCAACCCCCATTACATGAAGGGTTGCTCCACCTAGCTTGGGTTGAGTGGAAGAGCTACTAATATTTGTTTTCCAATAAAGAGAGCACACTTTTAGAATTTTATAACCTATTCATAGGCTTATTTGAAAAGTTTGGGTCGATAATAACTAGCCCTCATTATTTTTTTTGATGTTATTCTTGGAGGAAAATGGCCTCTTATAGGTCCATCATGAAACTGCTCCAAGAGCTTTATCACTTGATTGACATCAATACACCTAATAATTACCCCATTGATGTCCTTTATAAAATTACACCATCAAATAATGCATAAGGTATGTATTTAAGCCTAAAATTCCTTGTTTTCCTTTGTCCAAACCTTGAGGGCATTCTCTTATCATCAAGAAATGTGTCGTGTCTTGGAGTCAACTTTTAAAATGTGGAGATGCATCTATTTGTGAGTTATATTATGTCACCAACAAAAATTATTTTTCATCTCAAATGTCGTCCACCATATTCTCACATAATCCTTTACCTCTTACCAACTTGGTGACTTTGATCTCCACATTATACTCTATGACCTTGGTAATCTACCCTGCTCTTTTCTTATTCAAATCCTTATTGAAGAGAAAGTACCTCACTCTAGGATAAGACACCATAAGATGAAACTTAATATTAGCGATCATTGGTCTAAAAATTTTTAGGCTTCTCAAAGATATAAGGACCTAATTTTCTATAAAAGGGTACCTCACCTCATATCCTTCCAACCCTTAAATAAAAAAGGTAATTGACTACTCAAGTCCTTCACCATTTTTCTATATTAGCATAGCCCTTGATATGATGGAGGATAAATCTACATCTTGATGAAAAAAATAGGCAATTTTCTTGTCACTTTCAGACCTGTCGATGAATTTCATTATTTGTCAATGGTGAGACACCACTTTGACATGTGATTGTACTTTGGTCTTTTTCAACTCATAAGGGATATCAAATTGAGATCCCATAGCTTCCAACCTATCAACATGTCCATTTTTGTTCATTGTTATTAATTAGATATTAAATGCCTTAAAATCCTCAATTAAGTCCAACACCCTATGTTTGTAAGACTTCATCAAAGGGTTCTTGGTGATGTTCTAGCCTCACCTAATGCACTATCAGCTCACTATCCCCATAAACTTACAAATACTTTATCCCTCTATTATTATCCCATTGAATGCCATTGATAAGGCCCTAATACTCTATTTTGATGCAATAGCAACTGAATTAGAACCTATAAGAAGATAAATACTTGTCATTGGAGGGGGATACTAGCATTACACCTATACCCACTCCATGTTTTCTCTTTGAACCATCAAATAATAATTTCCATAAGCCACTAGGATCATTTTGAGGTCTAATGAGGGATTTCATGGAATAATTATCTTCATGTAAGTAGTAGACACACATTTCCCTCTATTCAACTCCTTTTAAGGGATCAACCAAATGATTGTCATTCCATAGTTTACCCAATAATAGGTTTGGTATCTCCTTAGGGTGAGTGTTTGATTATTAACCAAATGTAAATTCATCCTCATCAAAGATGGTGTAATTAAGATTTATGTTATCTATCCCATAAGGTTCAATGTGGAATTATGCAATGGGCTCAACCCTGATAGACACCTTGGTCCCATATCTTGTTTTGAATGCCATGTATGACCAAACTACTGCAAGATAAATTCTAGTATTTGTAGTGAATTCTTTGGATAAACATAGTGGAAAACAAGGAGGCACGTCAAGGATCAACACATATTGAGCCATTAAGACACTAGGATAAACATGCAGGTTCAAGTTTATATCTCTAATTATGTTAGATGGATTGGTGGAAGATCCATCCAGCTGCAACATTCTTTTAGATTGGGGCTCATACTTTAGAACAAGCTAGTTTGCTATAGCTTTTGGCATTACTAAGGTGTTATCCCCATTATCTACCAATAAATGTTGCACTAAAGAGTCACCAATTATTATCAAAATGTATAATGGAAGAGGTGTGACCATCTTACCTAGTTGCCTTTCATTTAGTCCTTTGGTTGCATTAGTGAGAACCACATTCTACTTTACTGGTGGTTTTTTAGGAAGATTGATTCTTGACAACCCTTCTTGGAGGATGTCTACCTAACCAAGAATAGAGATCATATCCCACATTGGCACACTCACATTGGACCTTTTCATTTATTTCACAATGTTGATGGGTGAACCACCAACCTTTGGTTGTGCTTTGGGAGATACAACTACACCTTGAGTTTATGAGTTTTGGGGAATAAAGACATTCCCCTAATTTTGATTCCTTGGAGTTATTGGAAACTTTGGAATAGAATTAGGTTGGTTTGACTTTGATATTGAAGGAGTAATGGAAGGAGGCTCTTTGACTACTTCTTGATTACCATCCATGTTCCTTCTTTTGAACCTTATATTTATTGCCATTGGAATGTATGTATAGATAGAACTAGCCTATTTATTGGGTGCATAACACTCTTATTACTCATAATTCACCATTTTAGCACCCAACTAGCTTGGTCCTTGATTAGGGCTTTGACCTTGTTAAGGATCTTCTAGTTTTTTCATCATGGGTAACTCTATGTTATGAGCCACAAGAGCTTGGTTATACCCATAGTTAGCTACTTGATGCCATTGATCATTGAAAGCTTGAGTGACATCAATGGTTGGAATAATGGATTACCCAAAATATTAATTCTAAGGCATGTTACCCTTAGTTTCTTAAGAAAAATTATTTTGGATGGGGAACAAAGTGTTGGAAGTGCTTGTAGCACTTAGATTATAGTTGTTTTGCCTAACATAGTTAGACTGCCCTTGTCCTTGGTTTTGACCCTAACCTTAGCCTTGGTCTTAGAAGTTTCCTCTGTAGGGTGGACTATTTAATTGATAATATTTTTGATGAGGTTGATATGAGGATTGGTAAGGACTACTAAATTCTTTTTGCCTCTTAACATTCACTAGTTCATTTCCCAAAGATTGGAACATGTTCTTAAGCTCTTGAATGTTTTTTTATTCTTGGGAATCACTAAATCCACTAGTGGAAGCCATTTCTTTCTTAGGTGAAGGTATGGAAATAATTTTAGGCATAATTAGAATGACAACAAGGGGAGGAATAAAAATAGGGGTGTTCTGATCTCAGGGAATAAAGGCATTGGTGGTCTAGGTGTAAGTTTGCTAGCCTACACCGAACAAGTTTTTGCTCTGATTACAACCTCATATGAATTTGGTAATGTGTTTTATCCCATGGAATATATCATTATTGTAATGTCACTATTTAGGTCCTTCAAATAGTGAAGAAACACAAAATTAGGAGTGATAGAGATTGGGATTATATCCCAAGTCTTTTGAAACCTTATGTTGAAGTCTTGCGTGACTTCATGAGGGGATATTTTAATTATGGTTAACTACTCTACAAATGACAAATGGTCACTTTTATCTTTAAATATCTTACATAGTGCACCCCCTAATTGATCCCATGATGTAATATAATTATCATCAAGGTGTATATACCAATCTAAAGCTTTACCTTTGAAAGAGATGGATAATAACCTAATTGTTACATTCTCCTCATTGATATCATGAATGTTGTAGAAGTTGGCTATATCCATGAGGTTTTTAGAAGGGGTTGTAGCTTGGTATTTAGTAAAATAAGAGATACTTTTAAGATCTATTATTAGAATAAGATCATATTGAGGGATTTCTAGAGGAGTTTGGCCATTAGAAGCCATAAAGGGGAAAATACTATTATTATCAGGGAAATGAAAGGGTTTAACAAATATCTTCTTTCAAGGGTAGACCTTGAAATTGACTTAGGAACAAAGTTGCCTTTATATGTGTGTATTAACAAATCTTAATCTCTTTACTAATTTTAAAATAAATTTAATGAATTCAAAGGGAATACCTCTAGAATTTAACCTTGTAGTTACCTTAGGCATGAGATGCAGTCACTACTCTACTATCAGAATGTTGGATCTTCTTTTGGACTCTCCAAATATTGCTTCTTAGAACTATAACTATTGCAAATTGATCAAACCAACATCAAACTTTGACCAATCTTTCTTGAACTATGTTCCATCAAGTATTTCAAAAACTATTTTAGCATCACTTTTCACCCTTAGAGAGAGTTATTAAAGCTCCCTCAAATTGAAATACATTATGAGAATAACCCATTCTTGTGGGTCACCTGTGGTGGAGTTTAACCTCTGAAGAAAGTTGAATTCCTCTTGATAGATCACCTATACTAATGTTTTCAATGGGAAAATTATTATAGAAGGGGTAAAGGGCTCCTAATAAGGATAAAAGGGTAATGCACCAGATTAAAATGAGGCTCTCATATGCATGAAGTAAACATTGAAGAAGCAGAACATAATGCTAGCTCACACAATCTCACAAAACTTAGCTAGTTACATAAATGTTTCATAAACTAGGTTCAAGAAGTAATGAATGAAGGCAAAGAGGAGTTTTAAGACTCACTAAAATCTTACATACATGATATAAAGAACACTAACTTAGACTTGAAACTAACTTGAAGACACCTATAAATAAGCAAGAAAGAAGGATGACGGGCATGGAAGGTTCTCCTTCATAATGCCATCATGCACAAGCTTTGTGACACACAATTTAGAGGGGAGAGATAGGAAAAGAAATTTTTTATTACTTCAAGAGGTATTTTGTAAAAATTTTGATAAGATATATCCTATCAAATGAGAGTCTCTACTCTTCCATAATCAAGAAATTTCTTGTTAGTGAGAGATCTTTTCTTCTAAAAACTAAGAGAGAACTACAATGTGTCAAAAAATAAAAGATATAGATAAAGAGGATAGAGGAAGGGGGATCATGCCATCCTAGATCATTAATTGTGATACCAACATCTTTCAATGATTCTCTACCATATTTTAATCAAGTTAGGGTTAGTAAAAATAGCCTTCATTTTCTCCAATAGTCCCTGAATCTTCTCATTGGTTGAGAAAAATGCACTAGGAGACAAGAAACTATCTTAGGATGATGGGTTATGATACTAATATGAATAAAAACCCATAGTCACCTTGAAAATATATTAAATTATATGAATAATTTATCTAATCACTAGATCTCCATCATAGGACTCTATTCCATATTCCACTTATGTTCATTATGAAGACAAAGTCCTCATATCCATGGACTTGATAGAGCCATGCTTAAGTCTACTTTTAGTGATTTCAAGTGCCTATTTTTCAAGGCTATGAACATGTTTAATGATAAGACACTCCTTTATTAATCAAAAACCTAGCCTTATCACCATATATGAGCACCGATCTTACTATAGATTGAAAACCAATCTCATTTATTGGTTTTCATATAGCTATATCCATGAAGAGCTTGCAGACTATGTAACATTTTTATTGAACTATATTAGGTGTAAAAATACCTATTATACCTTTAAAACTTATGGAATCCAAAGATTTATTGTAAATGATGTTGAAAACATAAGAAAACTAAGTTTACATGGTCTAGATCCTCTAACAGAGGTCTTGACTAAGCTTAAGTGGCATCCTTTGCAATATTTTCCCTAGTTTAACTAGAGTAGAATTTTATCTACATTGAAGTCCCTTAATTTTTGAATTTTAATTTTAGCCATTGATATCAATCTAGGCTTCTCATAATGTGCCAGTTGTTATCTCTTCATTTATTTTGTACGATCCTACTAATTTTTTTACCTCATATACATAGTCAATATCTCTCTATAAAAATTAATGTGATCGAAGATATTCTTCTAGTCTAATGTAGTTAAGACACTTGGTAACTTCTCATTTGTCTTTGAGATTTATTGACTTATTAACCTATTTCTTGTTGTTGTCTGCTTTGTACAATTTCATGTACACCATTGATCTTCTTGGACCCATTGAATTTTTCAATTGATGAGTACCGTTAGATCTTTGTTGGGTACCCAAGATCTTACCACTTAGTAAATTATCATTTTATGAATTTTTGACTTGATGTTCACCATTTATATTTGATTCATGATCAAATTCATGCTATTAGATCTTTAGGACCCACTATTTTTGTTAGTCGATGATCATCATTGGATATTCACTTTAGCTTCCAAGATTTGGACACTTGTCATCTGTGCATTCACCCTAGAGACATTTAAATTAAAATGGCTATTTCACAAATCTTAAACTTGATGTCCTCATGCACATTTCACTCTGTAAGTCTAACTTTGAATTTTTATATCTTAAGATAGAAAATACATCTAGACATGAAATTTGTAGAGGATCATTTTGGCACTAAAATCATCATGTCTATGTGGCCTTTTGGCCTTGATTGATTCCCTAAGTGCATTTATTAAATGTATAATCAAGTTAACTCATTTTTTTATGTATGAGGTGCTCATGATGGTCTAGTTCTTCTAAACTTATGTGAGAAACTATTGTTTCTTTAGAAGGATCCAATGAACTTCTAAGACTTTGTGCAATTTATTTCATGCCCCTAAATTCTTGAAACACCATGAGACCCTACTGGCCCTTTTCACCTTGTAATCTTAGACCTATTTCAAGACTTGATGCTCAAAGATCAATAAAATACACTTTAATCTTGCTTAAAGTGTTTCAAAATCTTTGTAAGTGACATTTGATCTTCTTCTTCATTAGTTAGTCACCCACTCAATCAAGAACTCTATTCAGCTTGTCATTCCATCCCAAAACTTCTAGAAATTGATCTATCTAGGCAAATTTTTGTATGTGGGCCAAAATTGGACAATAGTCCTCAAATGGGATGAAGACCATGTAAAACCAGGAAATCAATCCAAGTTTGATAGTATTTAGAGTGGGACTTATATTATCACAAGTTACAAGGAGAGAAATTATTTTGAACTTGCTAGGTTGAATAGAGAGAGACTTCCCATCCATTTCAATGGGAGGTATCTTAAATTCTATTACTAGTGTTATCTCATAATCTTTTTACATAGGTAGATAGGTATGTATTTACCTCCAAGTGCTCTTAAACATTACTCTATTTGGTGTTTTTTTACTATTTGGGTAGTTATTTGGTGTGTTTTATTTCTTTCTTATCATTTATGTGTGTCTAATTGCTTCAAAGTGTTTCTAGGAGTCAGGAAAAATCCTTTTATAAGTAATACTTTATCTATCTAGTCATCATGAGCAAGCTTGATCAAATTCTAGGTTCTATGACTAGTAGTTTGGTCAAGCTAGCTGAGTCACCAAAAATGTTGGCCAATTTGGCCCACATACCAAAGCTTCTACCTAAATGGATGAGCTGAAGAGAGTTATGGATGGAATGAGTGGTCTGAAGATCATATGTATCTTACAAAGTTTTTAAAATACTTTAAGTAAACTTAAAGTATAATCTATCAGATTTTGAGGAAGTAGGTTCTCATGGTGAGAAATGTAGTTAGGATCATAGAATGAGTTTACATAGGCCTCAAAGACTCATCAAAGCTTTGAAAGATCAAGCATAAGTCTAGAAAAACTATACTATCATCACACATCATAGATAAATGGACTAGTCAACTCAGTTCATTTTATAAGTATACTTAGGAAGCCTCTCAAGACCAAAATATCACATGGCCATGAGTTTTTTCATGACTAAATCATGCTCTACAAATTTTTTGTCTTGATGAGCTAGTTATCTCAAGATATAATCCTTTAAAGTTAGACTTTTAGAGTAAGACATGTGCAAGGAAGATAATTTAAAGCTATGGTAACTAGTCATTTTAATTCAAATGTTCTAAGGATGAAAGTGGAGCTAACAAGTATCCAAATCATGGAAGCTCGATCAAGATATAACAGCGAGCAGGTGATAAATGATGTTAGTGGGTCCTGAAGATCTAATGACATGTATTTGATCATGCATCAAATATCAATGGTAAAAATCAAGTTAAAAATTTATCATAAATATGCTGATGACAAGTGTCAGGATCTTAGGTTCTCAAATAGAGATCTAATGGTGCAAAGTGATTGATAAAGCTAATAGTTCCAAGCACATCGATGGTGCATGATCTATTATAAAAAACAATGGTAGAGGTAAAATCACTGAGAGGAGGGGTCAATTAGTGAGCCCAAATAATATAACTTAAATTTTGAACTTTGAAAACACTTAATCAATTACCTAAAACATTCATGAAGCATATACAACATTCACATTAATGAAAAAGAGAGATAATGTAAGATCAATCACATAACACATTACATACATGGGAAACCCTCTTGGGGGAAAAACCCATTGGAACATGTAATTAGACTACATCCTATAAAAAATAGGATCTATTTTAGACCATCTATAAATGATCAAAAAACTAAAATCCCTATTTAGTGAGACTTCAATCCATAAGGTGTGTACCACACCTGTCTAGCTGAGCTACAACAATAACCAAACCTTTTAGTAAGTATCACCTTACAAGGAGGATACAACCACCTTAGATGCTAATCTACCAAAAAAACACTTATGAACACATCCACCTCTAAAATTATGTCAATAATACCTTATGATGGACCTCTTCTTATCACACTCCACCTTCACTCACACTTAAACAACAAGTACACTATTTTTCCAAACAAAATTATGACCAAGTCATATAAATAATATTCAATATATTCATCTCCTCAAATCATCCTTAGGGCACTCTACCCTTCCTTCACTCCATAAAACACACACACAATCCTCTCTCCAATTGCTCCTTAGTCTCTCACACACAGTCTAGAACCAATCATCTTTGACTCCATTATTTATAGAGCAATCATGATAATCACTACCTTGGTCAGCCATTAGTCATGCCTTAACCCTTAAGGCATCTCTCAAATGAATACATATCTCAATAAAATATCCATAGGTCAGCCATATCATCTATGGGTCACCCTTAAGTAGCTACACCTTTTAATAAGGCCCTTATAGCTCTTATAGGTCTCATGGAGACCTATTCATCCATTTAGCTCATCCTCAAGAAAAACAAGAAAACATGACCACTTTAAAATACATGAGTCCACTCCTTATGTCCCCTTTTATGTCCTCAAATGATCACAATCATCTTATCTCACCTTTGTATATGCTCAATCAACTCAAACACTAACCTAGTACACATTTTTACCATGAATGATCATACAATCAACTTCTTAAGCATTATTCATATTCAAGATAGATTGATCACACTTTCAAAATATTCATAGATCATCCTTATGGATTATATAACACTCCACAATAGATAATTCATCACAAAACATCAAAACAACATTAATACAATTTTGAATATCCTTCTCAGGTCACTTACAGAACAAGCACAAACACATAGTCAACTTTTAGGCTCAATATTTTTTACTGTACTCACTTTCAAATCTTTAAATCTATGTATTTAGATGAAGCTTGGAGTCCTCTACCACTTTTATTTTTACTACATGAGAAAATTCATATTTTATTGAAAGATATGGTCCAAAAATTGTACATTGGTTTTCTCCTTTGCAAATTCAAATATTCAAATGCAAACGGTCATAATTGACCTTCGAACACAATGCTCAAATATCATGAAATATCAGCTCAAATAGAATACACATCATAAATATGTTTTGATCTTTAACATATAGTCCACAAATTCCATATGTTAAACCTCTATCACTTTGAACTCATCTCATACAATCTTAAAATGTTAACTCAACATGATTCATCGATCTTTGTGGATCAATCAGGTCTTTAACAATCAATACTCACCATTTGATCAATTTGTACAAATGCTCGCTCACCGTTAGATTACTATGTTGTAAATTTGCTTAGTAAATAAACATCATGCACTTATCCTCATCTCATTTATTCTTGAATTCTTGGAGAAATGCACATCATTTATCTTGTTTGAGCTTTAACACTTTCAAAAATGACTATGGGGACCTTTTCAATATTCCTATGTACTCATTTTTGATCTTTAATAACTTTTTTTTTGCTTTGACATAGGATCTAAAATTTAGTCCAGATGATCTCCTCACATAGGAGAATCCAAACATATGAAACACTACTCTTGGAACCCTCACACATGTAATAAATAATTTCATTAAAATGCCTTCTCAAAATCTTATGTCATAGAACCAACTATGTCAAACCTTCTTGGGAGTCCAACTTTGAACAAGCATAACTTTTATCGTGTTTCAAAATGTGATCTAAAATTTAGCACAAATCGTCTATGATAAAAAATAAGTAAACCCATATGACTATTTTTTATTTACACCTTCACATGTATAAGATATAACACCATAAAAATGCTCACTCTGGTCTTTCTTCCTCATTAAAAAATTAGCTATGGGAAAACACAGTCAAATTGCCTGGGAGCCAAACTTTACATATGCATCTCTTTTGACATGAGTCATTGCATGATTTAAAAATTAGTGAAAATAAACTAGGTCTAAAAATAAATAAACCCATATGATCAACTTATCTTAAAACATCCACACGTGTGATTTATTCCATCATCAAACTTCTTACTTGGCTCTTTCTGGCCATATTGCAAATTTGGCTAAGTATGGGAAAATAATGAATTATGATTGAGAAGCCAAATTTACACCCTCATATATTTAACCATGATTTTATGCATGCCTTGAAATTTGGTACATAATAAATAGGGATTAATTTTATCACAACCATATGACCAACTCCCCTTGATTCATTCCCATGTGGCAATGGTGACATCATTAAACTGCCTACTCAAATTTTCTACCACTAAACCCAAATTGTCTAGATGAAAACTATGATGAACTAAATGAGTTACACTTATGAAAATAAGCACTCAAATCATTATATAATTTAGATAAGACCCTTGGCATATGCGCAAATCACCATACTAATACCTGATCCTCTCTAGCTATGTCAATATTAAAGATCAACCAACCATTCATAAAGCATACAAAAATAAGCACATTACACACTTTGTCATTGTCACATAGACTATCAAAACACTTCATCCACTCAACAAGATACTTCCATGACAACACCATGACATCAACATGATGACTATCAAACATCTCCCCCTTTGTCATTGATGTCAACAACCATCATATAAAGTAATATACAGCTCACCTTTTCTCTCTTCAAGTACACCCACAACATGAACTTTTTCCCCAACTGGAACTTTTTCCCCCTTCAACATACTAACAAAGTGGGGAAAAACTAAGCTTGAGGACCTAAAAATACTATCAAATGAGAAAGGACCATCTTAGAAAGATGATACAAACTCCCCCTTAACTTGAGCCAACTTATGCTTGTCTTTACAAATTCCTCTTACTCCATGCCAACACTCTCTTCAATCAATCACTATGACCAATGAATAAAGAACACAAAAAACCATATAAAATTTATGAAACACATCAAGAAACATCTAATAGGGACTCCCCCAAATATTTATAAGCCATTACACATCTTTTGCATATTCAGATCTCAACACATCTAAATAACCATCACACATGCTAACTAGCCTCCTCTCTCAATCTAATATAAGGACCACCAAATATAACTTCATGCCACTCACCAAAGAGGATTCCTACTCTTAATTAATTTGAGAACTCACATTGAAACACACATACTTTTCTCTTTTGGAGAAACTAATCAAAAATCATTGTTCTTCAAACTAGGTTTGTCTAGCCTCCTTATAGACTTAATTGGAACTTGTAGATCCCAAAAAATTTAGTATACACATATTCAAGAAATAAAACTCCATATATAGAGTATTATCATATGCCCCCTCAAGTACACCAATTTTAAATAAAAATCTCATCCTTTGCAACATACGTATTTCACAAACCAACTATCTAATTAGGCCTCCAACTTGACAAAAATCTTGAATAACTTGAGAACCAAAAACCTTCAAAACTCTATGAAGATTTATTTTACCACCCATTTTTCCCATTCAATATATAAATAGTATTTAGACCTCAAATCATAAGGTATAACACTTTCTAGAAGAGCCCAAAACCTTAGATTCTTAAAAATAAATAAAGCCAACACAACACCTTCTAATCAACATCCACCTTTAAAAGTTCTTACACACCTAGAGACACCCATCACACACTTTTATACCAAAATTTGAGATTCCATATCTTTTATAACCCATACATCCTATAACCCATTTTAGGTCTATTTTCCCTTAAACCAAAAATTTAGAAAATTAAGAGCACTAAAAAACTTCAACTGGCACAAAACATACCTTTAGACCAAAAAATCACCTAGAGCCCATAAAAAATAAATGCATAGACATTTTTTAGCACCAAACTCTTCTTTACATTCCATAAATCTCATTAAGCCACCAAGAACCACCCATTTTGACTATATATTATAGCTCCTTCACAAACCTCTCAAATAGGCTCATGAACTTGTTGTTCCCCCTTGACCAAAGACGTTATTTGATTGGCATTATCATCTTGAGAAAATAAAATTACTTCTCCACTAAAATTATTATCTTAAGAATCATATATAGAGGCACCTTCTATACCTCAATGCTCTTAAACAAAAACAACTCCTCATATTCCATCTCCTCCTTGCTCATTTGATATTTGTAGTTCTTCTTCTTCTTTGTCTTAGGAGAAATAAATTCTTCGTCCACTAAAAAAATATCCTTTTTTTCTATGATTGAATTGAAAATACATGGATACAACACAAATTCATTACATACCTTTTCATTTGTAGAATCTTCCTTATAGATAAGAACCTCATCACTAAGGTACAAATAATTGATGTTCTTTGCATGTAGTTTTCTCAGCATAGCAGGATGTTCACTTGGATACATAATTACCTCAATAATATCCTCACCCAATATCTTGGTATTCTCCTTGAAATTTAACTCTTCATTCTCAATATGAGCAGACAATGAGACCTTTTGGTACTCTTCAACTTTTGAAGCACTCTCCACGATAGCAAATAAATTGCTTGGACCTGTAGTCTTATCATGACTCACACTTGTCACCTTTGGTTTCCAAGTGTTAACTTGCCTTCTTTATTGAACTCTAGGATCCTAATTAAATATATTCTCTCTTATATGCCTTTGCTTGTATAACCTATAAATGTGACCTCTTTGTTCATAATTATAGCACACCATACCTTTTACAAGAAATGTATCTTGCCTTACCTTATTTGGATACAAATCTAAAATGTGTCCTACATTATGACAAACAAAAAAACCTCCCCTTTTCAAAGAGGACTCACCTTGTCTAATCTTATGTGGATAATGGTTTGAAAAGTGGCCCACATCAAGACAATTAAAGAACTTAATTCTTTTCATACCTTTTGACTGATAACCCCTATCATATTCCCATACAAATTCATTTCTAATAGTTCTCTTACATTCTCTATACCTATGACCAAATTTATTACATGTATAAAATTAAGCATTAAATCTTGCATACATTATGGCATTTGGCTATCTGATCTAATTTGTCTTTACTCTGATAGCACCTTCATTCCTTATCTGATGATTTGTCTTCAAATTATGATTATCCCAATTCATATTAGTCTTCATCTTGTCTTGAGTTACAATCTTTTGTTCTTCTTCATATCCAAGATAAGTTCTATCACTAGCATGATTTTGACCACTCGAGTAATTTTTTCTAGATCACATAAGCTCTTTTCAAATCTCATAAATGTCTTCACCTTACTAGCTATCTTTTCTAGCTCAAATTTTAAATATTCATTTTTAGAAACATACCTTGAACATTCATCTTCTTTAGCTTTTATGTTTGTAGATAGAACTTCCAATTGACAGCTAAGATGCTTGATCATATCTTCATGATCCTTGGCATATTTATTCCTTCTTGCCTCATACACACTAAATTACTCCTCATATTATTTGAGCTTATATTTTATCTTCTTATTGATCTTATTCTCAATTTTTAGTTCTTCAAGAGTATTCATCAAAATAGTCTCACAATCCACCTCATCTTCATCATCATCTGAATCACTCCAAGTAGACTCCTTCTAATGTGAGAAAATTCCTTCCTTAGTCATAAAAATATGGATTCATATTTAATAGGACCATAATCTTCATGATCATATTCTAAACCACTATCTTCACTCTCATTTTATGAGCTACAATCTTCTTTGGTGTAAAGACTCTTCTTGATCTTGAAGGACCTCTTCTTGTTATAACTTTTGAATCCTTTATTCCTATATGTATTCTTGTCATCATCTTATCCTTCACCATGATTTTAATCATCTTTATTATCATGATTATGAGGTCACTTCCAATAAAATTATCCTATCTCTCCATAGTTGAAACATTTAAAGTTTAGTTTACCCTTATCCTTCCCTGAGCCAGTGTTCAATTTCCTAGTAATCAAAGTAATTAAATCATCCTCATCAATGTTATATATGTAATCCTCTTTTTATTTATTACCTTATAACTTCTTAGGATTCACATCTCTCTTGAATGTAACTTCCTTCTTTGGTGGTATATCATCATTTATTCTCATCTCATATGTAGTAAGGGTGCCATGAAATATATCCATCTTCAACTAAGTAAGATCATGACTCTCTTCTATAGCAGATAATTTTGGATAAAACTTAAGAGATAGAGACCTTAATACCTTTTATACTACATTTTAATCTTCAAGATTCTCTCCAAGACCTATGATGATGTTCACACTCTCATCATCTCTCTGCAGAAAGGATGCCACAAAATCTTCTTCCTTCATCTTGAGACTTTCAAATTGCCTTCTATGAGTCTACAACTTAACAAGCTTGACCTTTTAATCTCCTTCAAAAATTATCTTCATTTTGT
This sequence comes from Torreya grandis, assembly GCA_037957365.1. Classification (NCBI taxonomy): domain Eukaryota; kingdom Viridiplantae; phylum Streptophyta; class Pinopsida; order Cupressales; family Taxaceae; genus Torreya; species Torreya grandis. Next base: position 323,625 of record JARHVA010005889.1, on the reverse strand, counting down.
CCCATATATATTTTTTATATTTAAAATGAATTATCTTAGTGTATTTAGTCTCTAAAAGACCACAAGTGATAGCATTCATCACCTTGGAATTGTTCTTAAACAACTTCTTGTTTGTAGCATTAGATGGTGGAGTAATAGGAACAACATAACCATCTAGAATAGATCTCCATAAATCAAACCCTAGGGACATAATATATGTCCTCATATTTGAAATCAAAAAATCATAATTGGATCCATTAAATATCAATTCTTGATTAGTATCTAAACCTCTTTGATGACTACCCATAGTGTACCTTGGATCACCTTCAAGCTATTAAGCCTTTACCAAAGGACCCACTATGATACCAATTGTTATAGGTATAATCACTAATATGGGGGGTGAATTATTTATCCAAAATAATCTAACTTAAATTATGATCTTTTTAAACACTTAATAAATTACCAAAAGCATTCATGAAGCATATACAACATTCACATCAATGAGCAAGAGAGATAATGTAAGATCAATCACATAACACATGGCATACATGAGAAACCCTCTTGGGGTAGAAAACCCACTAAAAACTATAATTGGAATATTGTCCTATAAAAAACAAGATTAAATTTAGACCATCTACAAATTATCAAGGAACTATAATCCCTATTTAGTGAGATTTCAATCCCACAAGGTGATGCCACACCTATCTAGCTGAGCTACAACAATAACCAAAGATTTTAGAAAGTATCACCTTGAAAGGAGGGTACAACCACCTTAGATGTTGATCTACCAAAAAATCACATATGAACACATACACCTATGAACTAATGTCAACAACACCTGATGGTGGACATCTGCTTATCACACTCCACCTTTACTCACACTCAACAACAAGTGAACTATTCTTCCAAATAGAATTATGACCAATAAGTCATAAAAATAGTCCTCATTATTTTCATCTCTTTAAATAATCCTCAAGTAAATCTACCCCTAATTCAATCCATAAAACACACATACAATCCTCTCTCAATTGCTCTTTAGTCTCTCACACACAGTCTATAACCCATCATCTTTGGTTCCACATTTATAGAGAAATCATGATAATCATTAACTTGGTTATCCATTAGGCATGAATTATCCCTTAAGGAATCTCTCACATGAATACATATCTCAATAAAATATCTATATGTCATCCATAGCATATATGGGTCACCATTAAGTAGCTACACCTTTTAATAGGGCCCTTATAGCTATTATAGGTCTCATAGAGACTTATTCACCCATTCAACTCATCCTCAAGAAAAATAAGAACATAAGACCACTTTTAAATACATGGGTCCACTCCTTATGTCCCTTTAGACATCCTTAAATGATCATAGTCATATTAACTCACCTCTACATATGCTCGATCAACTCAAACACTGACCTAGTACACATAGTCACCATGAATGAATGTATAGTCAACTTATTAAGATTTTTTCATACTCAAGATAGATTTATCACACTTCCAAAATACTCATATAAAATACTCATGGAGTCTAAAACACTCCTCAATAGCTAATTCATCATGAGACATCAAAACAACATCAATACAAGCTCAAATATCCTTCTCATGTCACTTGCATAAAAAGCATGAACACATAATCAACTTCTAAGCTTAATGTAATGAAATTAATTATATATTCACATATCATGATTTTATATTCTATGTAATAATAAAATATGAGAGATTACACAGTGATAATTGACAACAGAATAGAATATATGGATAATATAGCAAAGCCACTTCAAGGGAGAAACCTCAACAACAATGCACTAATAACTAAATACTTAACATAATGAATAAATACTAATCACTACCTCCTATATATAGTCTAATTATCCAAGGTTATTCCATAGGCTAACCTATCTAGATCATATAGAAATGTAACAAGTAAATAAAAGAAGTATGTAAGCCATAAGTTGACCACACATATCCCTAAACACACCAATGGTTAAGGGCAAAACAAGCCCTTCCCCTTCAAAAAAAAATTATCCTTAACATTTTGGAAACTCTAGATGCTACTACAAAAATTCTTCATCCTCCCAAGTGGCATCTTCACATGGTATATTCTTCCATTTGATTAGGTATTCTGTAATTGCTCTAGAATGTAGCTACTTGGTATGCCTTTGAAGCATCTCCTCAAGATCAAGAATAAGTCTACCTTCCTCATCCAATTTTGGTAATTATATTTGAATAGAAACTCTATGTCTAATGACTTTCTTCAATCATGATACATGAAATACTAGATGTATGTAAGTGGATAAAAGAAAATCTAACTTGTAGGCCACACTACCAATTTTTTGCAAGATCTAATAAACCCCATAATACTTAAGGGACAGCTTGTTATCCTTTTTTTGTTGCTTCAATGACATCTATTTGTATGGTTTCAAGAAAAGAAAGACCCAATCACCAATATGAAAATGCCTCTCACTTCTATGTTGACCTGCTCGTTGCTTCATGTGATTCTAGGCCATAGCTAAATTCTCACATAAACTTGCAAGGACCTCTTGTTAATGGTGAATATGTTCTTCAACTACATGAACCTTAGGATGGACCTTCAAGGTTAAAGTTATGGATGAAGGGTGGTATCCATATAGTGCCACAAAAGGAGATATTCTAGAATAACTATGAATAGAAGTATTATACCACCATTTAACAAGTGGTAGTAAATGAACCCATTTATCTTATTTATCAGAAAAAAAATGAAGATATCTTTCTAGACATTTGTTGACTACCTCAGGTTAGCCATTAGATTGATGATGATAGAATGAAATATGAGCCAATTGGGTGCCTAAACATGTAAATAACTCAGTCCAAAAATTACTAGTAAAAATGGGATCTCTATCACTGATAATTATCTTAGGGGTCCTATGTAGTTTCTAAACTATATTGAGAAAAGAAATAGCTACTATACTAGAAACAAATGGTTGGGATAATGAAAAAAAAAGAGCATACTTACTGAGATGATATACAACAACCATGATAACATTTTGACCATCAGATCTTGGTAACCCTATAATGAAATCCATAGATACCTCTTCATATTGCTGGCTAGGGATGGATAAAGGTTGTAAAAGACCTAGAGTTTTGATGGTTTCACTTTTATTTTGATGACAGATCATACATTAAGCCATATATTTATGGACATACCCCTTGAGACCTTCCCCAAAAAAATCATGTTTGATTCTTTGATAGGTTTTCAAAAATCCTGAATGACCCCCAATTAGAGTTGCATGAAGTTCTTGAAGGATTTTTTGTTTAAGAAGAGAATTCTTACATAGGTATAATCTATATTTATACCATAATGTATTACCTTTCCATGTGAATTTTTCAAATCCACCTAAATATTACTAAAGATTTATAATCAAATCATGAGTAGTATTATCATGTTCCCATTTTGATCATGCTTCCTCTAGCCAATCTACCTACAAAATGGTTATGTCACATAGCAATGCCTCAACCGATTCATCTTTTCTGGATAGTGCATCTACCACCACATTATCCTTACCTTTTTGTAGACTATTTAAAAATCATAGCCTAACATCTTAGTTACCCATTTATATTGTTCTTAAGATGACAACCTTTGTTCTAAAAAATATTTAAGACTATCATGATCAATCTTTACCTGAAAGTGATAACCCATCAAATAAGGTCTCCATTATTTAACTACATGCAAAATGGCCATCATTTCCTTCTCATAGATGGGCTTGTGCTTATTTTTACCCTTGAGTTGATGACTTTCAAATGTAAGTGGTCTACCTTCTTGTATAAGTACAAAACCCATACTGTACCCAGATGCATCACATTCAACTACAAAAGTCTTAGAAAAATTAGGAGTGGCCAATACTGGAGTAGTACACATAGCCAATTTTAATTATTCAAATGCTTGGGTAGCTACATCAATCCATTGAAAGGAGTCTTTATTTAACAAAGAGGTGAGTGGGGATATAATACTACCATAATTTTTTACAAATCTACAATAGTAACTAGTAAGCCCCGGAAATCCCTAAAGTTGCTTGAGTGTCTTAGGAATTGGTCAGTCCACCATTGCTTGGATTTTTTTAGGATCCACTTTTACTCCTTCATAAGACACCAGATGACCCAAATATTCAACCTTACCAACCCCAAAATTACATTTGGAAGGTTTGGCATATAATTGATTTTGCTCCAAAATGGAGAGTACCTGTTTCACATGTAAATGGTCTAGCCAATTTTTACTATGAGGATATCATCAAAGAATACCAAAAAAAATTTCCTCAAAAATAGTATTAATAAAACTCTAAAAATTAGATGGTACATTTTTTAAACCAAAAATCATAACCAAAAACTCATAATGGCCCTCATGAATCTTGAAAGTAGTTTTGGGTATGTCTTCATCACATAAACTGATTTAATGATACCTAGAATGCAGATCTAACTTGGTAAAATAAATAACACCAATCAATTCATTTAGCAAATCATCAATGATAGGAATTGAAAAATTATGTTTGATAGTGTACTTGTTGAGTTCACTATAGTTAGGGCACATCCTCTAAGTGTCATCTTTCTTTCTCACCATGATAATAGGGAAAACAAGCAAACTGTAATCCCTTAGCACCCTTATAGAGAATATTTATCATTTTATGGGACCTAAAAAGTTGGTGATATTTATTCTTTAATCCTCTTAGCTAAAATTTCCTTTTTTTAGAATAAAAATGCATGAATAATTCTTGAAAATTCATCTCAATAGTGCCCAAAGTGGTGAGCGACTAGACTCCTAGATTAATATCAGCTCCACCCATCAGAATAAAAAACATAAGAAAATCTAATAAGTATTATCCCATAGCCAAATTAATACCATGACATTTTCTTGAATAGATGATAATACCCCCATCTACAATCATAACCTAAAATTCTAGAGCTGGATAAATGAAATAGTTTAAACAAGTAGCCAACTTACTGTGGATGAAGTTATGTGTGCTCTTAGAATCAATCAAGATAGTGACCTTCTATTTATTAATAAAACCCATCATCTTAAGATTTTGGGGAGTACTAATACCTAACAGGGCATGACATTAAATAGTAGGTTAAGAATCTTTAAATTCCTCCTCAAGAACTTTTGCATCCTCATCATATACTTCCACATCATCTTCATCATCATTGGCACCTTCAATGTAAAAGAACTTCCTTTTAGCACAATGATGGTCTTTGCTCCATTTTTTATCACAACCATAACATAACCCTTTGGCTTACTTCTCCTCAATTTTTCATTATGTTAATTTGATGGGCTATGGAAATGATGGTGCTATAAATTTGTGAGCATGACCAGTAGTGAAAGTTTTCCTTTTGACCATCTCTTTTTCTTCAATCATGTGTGCCTTAGGGATAGCTTTTGATATAGATGTTGGGGTAAAAATTCAAACCTTGTATTGGATGCTATCTTTGAGGCCACCCAAAAATAGATTAGTTAAATTTCCCTCAATGATATCTTCCACTCGTAAAGAGAGATTTTGAAATTGATGAATATAATCCTTCATAGTTCCTATTTTCCACAGCTTGGCTAATTGGTTGAAATAGTTCTCAAAGGCATTATTCTAATAATGAGTTGTCAACTGCTCAATAAATATAGTCCATGTAACAAGATCACCATTGTTTTTCTTTTGAGCACATAACCAATGATACCAAATGAATTGTTGAGGTTCCATATATAGGGACACCACCATCACCCTCTAAGAACTCGAGGTTTGATTCATCTCAAATAAAATCTCAATTTGAGTAATCTAAGTGAGAGTATCCTTACCATCAAACTTACGCATGTCCATTTTTTGTAACATCAGTTTCATACTAGCATGGGAGTTATTGAGAGGAGGATTTTAATGCTAAAGTGGAGGGTTGTTAGGTTGAAATTGAGATGTGAGGGTAGCCAATTGAATATTGATATGCTACAATTCAGTATGAACCCCATTAACTATTTATGCATCCCTAAAACATTATCTTGGATTACAACAAAGTCATCATGCCTCACTAAGTTTTTTATGTCCACTTGAAGCTCAGAAATTTCCAAATCTAAAGTTCCAAATTGCATGCCATTGGTAGGAGTCTTAAGAGTTTATGGTGCCCCTTTTCTTCCTTGAGTTGAATTACCTACCATAAACAAACCCTAGGAGGGTTTTGACCCCAAAAAAATTGTACCAAGAAATGGTATCATTATGATTACCTTGTCAAGATAAATCCAATGACTACCTTTGCATACTAGATTAAAATTTTTGGTACCAAAAAAGTGTAGCGATAGAATTTATCATTGTGATCATCTCACTGAGATGAATCCAATGACTACAAGTGTGCAAGGGGAAAAAAATTCTAGACTTTTTTTTTTAAATATTTTTTTTCCAAAAAGCATTTCGAGTAATTCTGCACTAATGGAAAAAATTAACTCTTCTTGGATTGCAAGTTATGTTTTTTCACTTTCACTACTCCCAAAAACCATGCTTCGCCAGGTCTCAAAAAAATAATGTTGTAGAAAACTTGTCTAAATTAAAGCTCTGATACCACTTGTAATTAAGTTACTTATATATTCACACAAAATGATTTTATATTGCATATAATAAGAAAATATAAGAGATTACATAGTGATAATTGATAGTAGAACATAATACTAGATAATATAGTAAAGCCACCTCAAGGGGGAAACCTCCACAATAATGCACTAATAGTTGAATACTTAACATAATGAATAAAGACTAACCACTACCTCTTATATATAGTCTACTTATCCAAGTTTATTCCATAGGCTAACATATCTAAGAACATAGAGAAATGTAACAAGTAAATAAAAGAGGTATGTAAGCCACAAGTCAGCCACACATATCCCTAGACACACCAGTGGTCAAGGGTGTAATAGTTAATATCTTTGATTGCATTCACTTTCAAATCTTTAAATCTATATATCTAGATTCACCTTAGATTTCTCTATCACTTTGCTTTTTTACTTCATGAGTAAATTTGTCTTTTATCAAAATATATGGTTGAAAAACTAGACATTAGTTTTTTTCCTTTACAAATTCAAATATTTAAATGCAAATGGTTATAGTTAAACTTTGAACACAATGCTTAAATATAGTGAACTCTAAAATTATATTAAATACATACCATTGATCTTATTTGATATTTAACATATAGTTTTCCAATTCTAGATGTTAAACCTCTATTACTTTGACCTCATCTCATGTAATCTCAAAATGTTGACTCAACATGCTCCATAAATATCTATGGATCAATCAGGGCTTTAATGATCAACACTCATCATTTGATCAATCTGTACAAATTCCCACTCATAATTGGATCATTATCTTATACCTTTATTTAGTCATTAAACATCATGTACCTATCCTCATCTCTCTGCTTCTTGACTTCTTGGAGCAATGTGAACCATTGATCTTGTTCAAGATTTAACACTTTCAAAAAACACTAAGTTTGGGGACCCTTTCAATATGCTTGATTAGCCATTTTTATCCTTATATAATTTCTTCTATGCTTCGATGTAGGATCTCAAATTTGGTCTAGATGATCTCCTCACATAGGATAATCTAACCATGTGACACATTGTTCCTAGAACCCTTGCATGTGTGAGATATAAAATGATTAAAATGCCTTATCAAAATATTATATCATAGAGCCAACTATGTCAAAACCTACTTGAGAGGCCAACTTTGAACAATCATAACTTTGTCAGACTTTAGTTGATGATCTCAAATTTAGCATAAATCATCTATGCTCAAAATTAAACAAACCCATATGATTAGTTCTTATTGTCACCTTCACATGTGCAAGATATAAAACCATCAAAATTATCACTTGGATCTTTTTTCCTCATTGCAAAATTGGCTAAGTATGGGAAAACACAGTCAAACTACCTGGAAGCCAAACTTTGCATATGTATATTTTTTTATGCACTTCATCACATGATGTAAAAATTAGTGAAAATAAACTAGGTCCAAAAATAAACAAACCCACATGATCACCTTCTCCTAAAATTTCTACACATGTGATATATTCCATCATAAAATTACTTACTCAGCTCTTTCTATCTATATTGTAAATTTGGCTATGGGAAAATAATGAATTTTGACTGAGAAGCCAACTTTTCACCCTTATATATTTGATCACTCTTTGAAGCATGACTTGAGATTTGAAAAATAAAAACTAGGGAATAATGTGATCATAACCATATGACCAATTCCCCTTGACTCATTCCCATGTGGAAATGGTGATGTCATCAAACTACCTATTCAAATTTACTACCACTGGACCCAAAGTGTCTAGATGAAAACTATGATTAATTAGATGAATTATGTTTATGTACATAAGCACTTAAATCATTATTTAATTTAGATAGGACCCATTTCACATGCTCAAATAACCATACTAATCCCTGGTCCTCTTTAGCCATGTCAATACTAAAGATCAACCAACCATACATAATGTATACAAGAACAAACACATTGCATGCTTTGTCATTGTCACATTGAATATCAAATAACTTCATCTACTTAATAGGCTACCTCCATGAAAACACCATGACATCAACATGACAAATCTCTAACAACCATATCTAATAGTGAGTGATACATCAAAAGGTCAGTGGATCTTAAGACCAAATGTGTAGTTGAAAAATGTCTTAAGCGTGTTAAACTGGTAGAAGAACTATGTCTCACATTCATTCATACAAAAGGATATCTATGGTTTTTATAAGGTCAAAGAGTTAAAGAGATGATATTAGGATCCTGAGAATGAATGAAGATCTAATAGTTGGCATAATATGAGAAGCCCAAATCAAGATCAACGATCGATATCAAAATTCAAAGGCCAAGGACTTCAAATGGAGAATGAATTTGACTTAGGTCAAGCTTGGTAAAATATTTCAAAAGGATGACATGAAGGTAGACATGTTGGATGAAGTATTTCACCACCTTGAATAGGTAGGATAAATTAATTCAAAATCAAATGTGATTTGGATAACTAGGAGTAGACCTTGTAAAGCCATTTAATTTTATTAAAGCCCCATAATAATTTTCAAGATCTTCTAGATGTAGGTTTTATATCTCATTCAAAACTAATAATACCTAAACTATGGATCTTCATTTGTATTCATAAATATATGAAAACCAATAGGTTGATTTCTTTTCATTCATAATAGATCTATATTCAAGATCTAGAAGTAATGGTAGAATGGTGACTGCGTAAGGAATGTTAGAAAGAACTTCAATGAGCAAGCTAAAGTAACTACCTAGTAATGTGAGGAACATCAATCATTATTGAGGAAGATAGTGAAGGGCATTAATGTAGAGGAACTTGAGAATTGTTCATGTGGTGGTGGAGATTACTTCTTGTAACTAGTCTTGATCTTTAAATTTTCTATCATGCCAGAGAAACATACAATAACATTAATGCAAGGGAAGGATCAAGAAAGATTATGGTGGTGGTTATTCTAAGTGGAATTGGGATCACTAATGACCCCTCTAGCACTAATTTCTCTCTCTTATTTATTTATTCCTATAAATACCATCATTTAACTCTTTATTTGTATCCCTCAGCTCGATATAGCAAAGCTCCACCAAAATCACCTTGTAAAACTCTTTTGAAGTAACATAAGACATCTCAGATTCTAATTGAATGTTAAGTGTGTTTTATTAAAGTTTTATTTATAATGTGTATATTTACCATTCATCATCTATAAGTTCATGTAACTTGATTCAAGTCTATTGGTTTCTTGTAGGTTATGTGAAGTGTTGGTTAGTGAGGTTTCCCTTAAAGTGTCATAAGGTCATAATGTTTTCCTTAAACCTATATATTTTTTCCTTCAAGTTGTAGGTATCTTTTTAGCCTTCATACAAAATACTCATGTTTTTAACCTTTTCATAGAATCTAATCAATTATTTTCCAAATTTGATTCATTAGTAGACATAAAAGTGTCTAAGTTGAGAGTGGATCATTGAACATTCGGTGCATCACCATTTAGTTTAGGTTTTGTTCCTTTTAGTTTTCTTCCCTTTTCCTTTTCCTTGATATAAGTATAGGTTTAGGAGAAGAACTTTATTGTCATATCAGATGAGATATCCTCATTAAGAATCCTAGAGGTCTGACCTAATATTAGGTAACTCATCCTAGGGTAATTCCCATGTTGGACTAGGTTTGGGTAGAGGGCTTGGACAATCCTTTACTCAGGTAGGGTGCATCATAGAGTCTCCAACACATAAGAGATTATCCTATGAATCCTTGGTGACCTTTATGGGTCATGATATAATACAAGGATTGGACTAATTTGGTTATAAACCCTACTAAAGAGACCTAATTAACACTTACATCCAACCATGTGGGCTATTATAACAAAACATAAAAGGAAGCATGAATGATGAAGGCTTTTCAAGGACAAATTAGAGACAAGAGGAAACTTGTGATGAATTTATAGACAAGGAATTAATGGTTACCATCACAAGTATTCCAAATAAATGTTCCTCTAAAATTTCACATATTAACTATCCCAATTTGTACACAAGGCTACATCACTAGATGACTGAGTACTGAGCAGATAGTCAAGATCATAGTCATAAGATTAGAAAGATAGTGAATGGATCCATGATGAATGATGAGACCTTCAAGGTGAGTTAACCACCTATTAAACTTAAACCTCCACATTAAGAAACTATTATAATGCTCACAAGCACCTACAACTAGTTGATTGACTTAGGCTTGGTCTATGAAGGAAGGTCTAGCAGAGGTTTACCAGAGTTATGTTTGATGAGACTATGGGGTGTCTCTTGAAATATTAATAGTGATATTAGTTACAAGAATAATTAACACATAATTATGATACTTTAACCCATAAAATAGGCCTAATAAAACATGATGGACCCCTAAAATAGTACCATAAAAAGCCTATAATCAGCCTGTAAGGGTAAGATAAGGAAAATTACATCAGATAGGAGCTTAGAGACCACTATGTGTACTTAAGATGGAATATTATGGGGTGAAAAGAAACATCATGAAAAATATTAAATATTAATAGGTCCCCATAGACATATTTAAAATCTAACTCCCTCACTTCATTAGCAAGTGATCTAAAACTCAGCCTATATTCAATTATAACTATGCCTCTTCTCATTTGTTGACTGTGCCCTAAAAAATGATTTCTAAATAAGGTGGGTTGAGGATGATTCAAGAAGAGGTATGAGGTGACATCACCTCTATAATCCAATATCAAGATGAATATTCAAAAATTCCATTCCATTGCCCAAAAATCCTTCATCTGTACACACCTATAACCACTTTGTCTACTTGGCATGAAATAAAGCATGGTGTGATGGAAATCACTATTTTGGGGAAGTTAGATGAATGGATGGGCCATAAAGATATATAAAAGGTAAATTTTACTCTTAAGAGATAAAGGATAATAATATGAAGTAAATTTTAACCTAAACTTAGTCAAATACATAAAATACACACCTATAGGCTAATCATCTAAGGCAATTTTGTGAGAAAGGAGTTGTTGTAATGGCACATAGGTCAAAGCCAAATAGAATAGTCTCAATATATGAATAAATATATTTGATGATCCAAAAAGAATGAAATGTTTAAAATAATAAGACCTCATTCCCAATCGAGTTACAGGCAAGAAATGAAATATAAGGTTTTAGCTATAACTCCACCAAATATTCCTAAGGGGAATTCATGTGCATTAACATCAATAAAATTGGAGACAAGAGATGAATAAAAGGAGATAGTACATAGGATAGGATAGGGAATATAAAACCAAATCATTTAATGAATTTGGAATTGAATAAACTTAAAAATTATGTTTGTAAACCTTTAGGGTCAGTTTAGACCCTCAATCTCCAAACCATGCATATGTAAATCAAAGGCTTTGAGAAGCTAGTCACTCCATGAAGGCACAAAATGTGATAGAGAAGGGTAAAGTTCATATAGAGGAAATATTTATGATTGTTTTTAGTCATAAAATCACCCATAATGGGCTTAAACACATCAGATTCCAAACTCAACCACATAGTCTACAGGGAATATAAGGCCAATCTGAGCAAAAATGGCCATTTGAGGGCCTTATAGGTATAATAAAGTATAGGGTTTTGGATTAAATTATCCTTATAATTAATAAAATCAATCCATACTATTTTATTTTTCAAAAAAATAGTGGGTATACCCATTGTTTTATCTTAGACCAAGACATGTCTAGGCAAGCAGTCAGGGTGCTAAACAAGCAAAATTAGGTTTAGAGAGTCTCCAAGATGGAGTGGAGCCTAAAAAAGGTTTTGAGATAATTTAAAATTATGTTTTAGGATCACTAGACCTCATAAAATGGTTTAACATGTTATTATATAGGTAAATGCTTTGGAAATGAGTCAAACAGATAGGCTTAGGGCCTAATTGCAAGCCACACTACCACCTTAAGCTTTCTTAAGATTTTGTAGAAGAATATATGATCAAGTGGAGAGGATAATGAGAATTTAAAGACACTTTTAAATTATCTTTCAAGTGTAAGGGAGTGTGAAAAGGTTAGAATATATTCCAAACATTGTTTGAAGTACCCAACCCTGCACACAAGTAGTTTGAGAACCAACTTCAAGCACTCACCCACTCCATCGCACAAATCTTAAAGGCCAAATATATTAGGATGTTTTATGTAACCATATTAAAAAATAATCCATGATAGATTTATTGTGATTGGAATGCAAAAATTTATGAACAAACATTAAGAACATAGGCACTCAAAAATGGGTTGCAAACTACCCTAGGGTCATCTTTTAATGTTCATATCTTTGTCCATCCTTTGCATGGGAGTAAAAGACATTAAAGGAAGTTGAGTAGGTATATTCCCTAGATATTCATGGATTTTATTTTGATCTTACATGTCTTTACTATATAAACCATACTTAAGACTCCTAAGTACTCTTAAACCTCCCTAAAACCCTAGGCTGACCGAGTCTTAAAAAAGTATATATTTTGATGCCTTAATACCTAGGGATGATCTAAAAAACTCATGGAAGGTAAATCAAATTAAGAGGGGAATCTAAATATGGTACTTGATTGTATAGACATTATTTGAAATACTTAGAAATAGGCACTTTTTTAGGGATTTGAAAAACATTAAGGGTGTTTGATAGTGAATAAGTATTCAAATTATTAGAATAGATAGTTTGTAAATTAATTCAACTCCTTGAATCTTAATAGACTCAAGGATTCAACTGGGAGAGCCTCTACAAGTACATCCAAAATTACCAGTCTACCAATGCATGAGGAAGATGAACTAGTCAACATGGAGATGTGGAGTTTGAAGTTCTTAATGACTTTCTAACCCTATGTCATGGTTGGAATTTATGTTTTAGGCATGGAACACACTCATACATAGCTTTTCAATCCATATTGTAGGTTTCATGGAGGTCAATATGAGAATAAATATGAAATTAGGCTTAATTAGCCTATGTTGTCATCAAAAAATGTCAAGTTAAAATATTTTACATTGGTAACTAATATTTAAATAGTATTAAATGTGAATTTCATGGATGTGATGGAAGGACAAGACAATATCCTTAACCTTGTCAATTTGCATGAAAAGAGTGTGGGCTACTACATGACTATAGTGGCCTGACCCATTATTGTAATTAACATAAGGGAGTGTTCTAGACTATTATAATCATGGTCAAGCATTTAACATAATGTAAATAAAGTTGACTCATCCTCTCATACCTAATTTCCAATGCCAACACCTCATTCAAGGAGGTCCAACACATAAAGGAGCTAGAAGGGGTTTTGTGTAACTATTGTAACTACCATTTTGAGTGGACTTGGTCATTGATTACCTTCTATCCACTCTTCTATGCCAAATGACACTTATTCTCTCCTCACCTATTATATATATTAAAGGATTTTTGTTTTTATCCATCAAGCTAGTATGAGGAGACTCAACTAGCATTTATACTCATGCACCTTTTGAATGATGAATAGAGCATCTTGTAACTTCGTCATGGTTTATAATTTGTGTGTTTATGATTTTTTGATATGTATTAGTGGTATACCTTTCCCTCTTATAGGTCCAAGTTACACCTAAGTATTATCAATCTTCCTAGTAGGTTTTCTAGTGTGTTGTAAGATGGGTAGCTCGGGTTTGAAGTGCTAATTAGATTTAAAGTTCCTTGAAATAGGACTTATTCTCTTGACCTTCTCACATTATCCATTAAGAAAATCTTTAGATGAAATATTGATGCTTGGAAGCCATATAAGGTAGTCTCTTAGCTCTATGCATTGCTTATTAGTATGTTGAGAGTCCAAATTGAATGAGAGGATAACATGATTATCAAGTGTATTGCCATACTTTATAGTAGGTTTTCATTCATATGTAAAATCCTTCACCCTTTTCATCCTAATAGATTATGTTTTAGGAAAATAGATTCAAATTGAGAAATATAGGGAGTTAGCCCCATTAACAATCTATATGTTTGGCCTAATAGTAGGTGACCCATAGACTAAGGCCATTCCCATGTTGGGCTAAGTTTGAGTTTAGGACATGAAGACTCCTCTCCTCAACTTGGGTACCACCTATAACTCCAAAACTAACCAAGGCAAATAGAATAATATTCCTTTATGACTATGATAATGTTGTAGGTCACATTACTAGTAGTCATATAGCCACTATCAAGATCAATCCTAAACTAATAGCCAATAATACTTGATATCCACTACCATCCATATTAGGACCTCCTCCCCCATATACCACTAATATTCCATTAACTCAAAATGGTATCAATGCTCATCAACATCCAAGAGTTACCATTCCAAATCCTAATTCCCATTCTTTTAATTACAATAACCTCCTACCAACTTGGGGTTGTATAATCACAACATGATGTTCCAAGGTTATTATCCAAGGTCCCATACCTTATTCCTATAATAATCCCATTCTAAGACCTTCCCCTTAAAAATATAAATCAACTACTTCTAATAATGACAAGATATTTGATATTGTGGAATAATTACAAAAAATAATGATGCAAATTTCTATCTTATATCTTTTGTGTACGTAAAATATCCATAAAAAAATAGTGAATGATATTTTGAGCCAATCCAAGGTCCCAAGTGACATTTATCCTAAAATTTTCTAAAACATTTCAATTCATTTGGACCTAGGCCAAAAACTTACTCTAGACCAAAGTGATATGTCATCCCTTGGTCCTCTTCATAGTAATCCACTTTATATAGAGGTATTAATTTCTAAACATAAGATCAAGCATGTCCTCATAGACAATGGTTTAGGTCTAAATATTGTAACTTTGAGTCTGGTCAAACACTTGGGATACACTAAAATGGATCCTTAACTAGATAATATTAACATCAATTCCTATGATAATGAGGAAAGTGAATCATAGGGCACCATTTACATTCCTATTATCACTAGTCCTCTAACCCATGATACATTTTGCCATGTTTTTGATATAGAGTTGTTTTAAAACTTAATCCTTGGGGAACTTTAGATACATGAAGTACATGCAATACCTTACACTCTACATTAGTGCATCAAATTATTCAATTCAAGATTGGAGGTCACCATATTTGGTGATTTTAATTCATATCGATACTATAAACATCTTAAAGTAGAGTGTGAAAGCTATAATTAATTCCTTGGCCTATAGAATGTCCCTAAAAGGGATAAAGAGGTAGTTATACAACCTCATAATTCAAATTATGTGGATTCAAGTACTTTTGCATCTACTTTGTATACACCACCTCCTCAAATATCCTCTCATTTTACTATTACAGATCAAGGTCATTGTGAATATCAAATTGGAAATGCTTTTTATATATCTAAATTGCATAAAACATCTAAAGTACATGGTAGGCCCAAAGTGTTGAGTGTCAGAATGGAATGGCATAAATTTTTTGAGTCATACCGAAAATGACTTGTTTATTTTTTAAAAACTACTACACAAGACCAAGAATAGTCAAAGGTGATGATGAATCATTATTTTACAATGATGACTTTGCTACTTGATACCAAAGTAAAAAGTATCCTATTCTAAATAAAATAATGGATAATCAAGTTTATGAAGGAAAATACATGGGAAAAATTAAATAAGGTACTATTGAGATACTATTTACTACCAAACATAGGTAAACTTTAGATATTTAATAAAAAATACCTAGGGGTGACCTCTCATATCTCAAAAGTGATAATAATTTACCATCTAACAATGAAGATGCTAACATTGATTTAGAGTCCTATTATATAATCTATGATGAGTTATTTTATACCAACCTATTTAATCCCAATACCATTTTTATCATTACCCATACCACTTATAATTATCCTCTTTTACTCCATCACCTCTAATTGATCGACTAGGACCAACAAGATTCAATATACCATTGGATGGTTTCTAGAACACCAAGGCATTTTCTAAATTCATGAGCCTCAGAGATGGTTTTTTTATTGATGTTCATAATCAAGGATTCACTATCACATTGGATCTACCACTTGTTTTAGATAGAAAGTGAACTTCCTTGGTCCTAAATAAAAATAAAAAATGAAAATGAAACATTGAGGTCCCAAATTGAAAACCTCTCTGAGGAACTTTTGGACCAAGAAAATAGTAAAGAAAAATATGAGTCCCATGGTAGAATTTTGTCTTAGGAACCATTAGATTGGAAAATTCATCCACTTTTAAATAAATCTTAGGGTGCCTCTAGTCCTAAAACCTAATTCTTGTCAAGAATCAATTTAAAAAATCTAAAAGTATTTAAATAATCAATTCAAGATTTTTTACATGCCTTTGCTAAGTGGCATTTAGCCACTTTTTATGACTTAGAATATCCATACAAGGGTGTGATAGATGATCCATTTGAGCCAAAATATGATGAATAAAATATATGCACCTGATTTATAACTATTTTAGAAGATGGTTCCATAATGCTCATACAAGATACCACAGAGATAAAAAATAGAACCCCAGATGATCCCAAATGGATTAAACTTGGAGTGTCCCTCATCGAAGAGGAATGTGATATCCTTAATACCTACCTTATGCATTTCATTGATATTTTTTCTAGTCATATTCATATATTCATGGTTTGGATCCTTATTTAGTTGTATGTCACCTTATGGTATGCCTAGATGCAAATCTAATCAAATAAAAGCTAAGAAAAATGCATCCCTACATTACCATAATAGTAAAACATTATTAGAAAAATTATTGGAGGTAAGATGTATTTATTCCATAGACTATTTAAAATTGATATCAAGCATCATCCCATTTTACTAATAATCCATAAGGAGTCTGCTTATGTACAGATTTTAGAGATATCAATAAACCATGCCCAAAAAATGATTTTCCTTTTCCAAACATTGATATGATAATAGATTCTAAAATAGGGTATGAAATGTTATCTCTTATGAATGGCTTATTAGGGTAAAATTTGATAAAAATAGTACCTTAATATCAACACAAAATAATGTTTACCATTCCATGGGGGAAAATCTATTATCAAGTGATGACTTTTGGCCTCAATAATTCTAGTGCTACATACGAATTTGAAATGACTATCATATTCCATGGCATGATGCATCATATTATAGAATACTATGTGGATGACATTTTGGGAAAATCTAAGACTAAGGTAGGTGATCTAGATGTGTTATGAAATATCTTTTAAAGGCTTCATGAATATAAGGTATGTCTTAATCCTAAGAAGTGTGTATTTAGTGTCACTTCCATAAAAATTTTAGGATTAATTGTCTCTTTTAGGGGCATTGAAGTTTATCTTACCAAGGTTAAGGCCATTGAAAAAATTCCTCTTTCATCCACTTGAAAGCAAATCTACAAATTGCAAAGTAAAATTTATTCTATTAAGTTCTTCATTTCATAATTGGTAGATATATGTCATCCTTTCACTCACATTTTGAATAAGAGCACCACATTTTTGTGGACCACTAACTATAAACAAGTAATTGATCATTTGAAAGAGTATTTAGAAAAGCCATCTATCTTATCCTCATAACACCTAGGAAACTATTACTCCTTTACATTTCAATAATTGAACATGTCTTAGGGGAACTCCTTACCCAACATGATGATTAGGGGAAAGAAGATTAGTATGTTATTTAAGTAGAACATTGGTTGCATATGAGCATAACTATACACCAAATGAAAAATATTTCTTATTAATGGTATTCATATCCCAAAATTTATGATATTACATGATCAACAACAAAACCATTGTTATTATGAAAGTGGACCCACTAAAACCATTTACTTTCTAAGGCATCTTTGACTGGTTGTATGGCCAAATGGGTCATGCTCTTGAGGGAGTTTAAGATTGAATATGTAGATAAAAAATTAACCAATGGGAAAGTAATTTTAGATCAACTTGTTGAAACACCCTTATTAGATACCAAGCTACTCATTTTCAATTTCCCAAATGACCCAATCTTAACTCTAGATGAAACTTCTTTTGAATCACAACACTGTACACTCTACTTTGATAGTTCTTACACCTCTCATGGATATAGAGCCAAAATTATATTCATAACACCAAAATTGGACCTTATTCCCAAGGCTTCCCACATTGGTTTCACTTATACAAACAATATAGATAAATATGAAGCACTCATTATAGGGATTCACCTAGCAATGTAATGGAATATTAAGTAATGGAATGTTTATGGGGATTCCCATTTGATTATTAATTATGTGACTAATCAATACCAAACCAAAGATGAAAATATTATACCTTATGAAAACATGGTGGATAGTCTCAATAAAAACTTTGAACATGTCTAATTTGAGCATATATTAAGGGCCAAAAATAGGACTATAGATGTAGTGAAAATAATTGGCTCACTGATAGTAATAGTAGATAATGTTCTAGATTACTAGTTTCGTATTAAACATATTTTTAAAGTAGTTCATGAATGTTCAACATATGAAATAGAATGTGATATTTTTGGTCCTATCTCACATTGGTACCATGATTTATATGACTACCTCCATGACCACAATCTTGTTAATTTTTCTTGCAACAAATAAAAATCCTTTATTCATAATTCCTCTTATTATACCTTAATTAGTGTTACACTCTATTATCTAGGATATTATGGAACTCTACTTTTTTTTTTAAGTTCAACATAATTTGGATAAATGTTTAAATAAGTATATAAAGGGATTTATAGGTCCCACACTAGTGGAATGGGCCTTACTTAATAAACTCTTATTTAAAAATATTATTGGCCCACTATGGAATCATATGCATGTGCCTATATTAATAAGTGTGTGACTTGTTAGAAACATGTCAATGCTATTCATCCTCTAGCTCAAATACTTCATCCAATCATGACTCCTTGGACTTATTACACATAGGCAATATATCTCATTGGGAAAATCAATCCTACTTCTTCATATGGCCATAAACACATCCTCATTATGATTGAGTATTTTAATAAGTGGTTTGAAGCCATTCCCCTCACTTACATAACTAGTAATGAAATTTTCAAATTCATTTTGAACCACATTATCTAATGCTTTGGAATTCCTTATGACATCATTTTTGATGATGGTATATCCTTTAAAATTAAGGATTTAAAATCCCTTTATTCCAAATACCATATCAAACAATAGGTTTCCAATACTTATTTTCTTGAAAGTAATAACCAAGATCAGACATATAACAAGACCCTTGTCCAAATACTTAAATATATTTTTAATATTTTTGGTCATGATTGGCACTTATAATTATTTCTCACTCTGTAGGACTACCATACCAATACCCAAACCCCAATAGGATCCACACCATATTTCCTAGTGTATGGAACTAAATTTATTCTCCCTATTGAGATTTAACTTCCTTCCTTATGAATTTCATAATAAGATGTAATTTATAATGAGGAGTATCAAGTTGTTTGGTTTTAATAATGTGAACTACTTGATGAGAAATAAATAGCGATCTTGAATAATCTCCAAGAATATTATAATAGGTTGCATCGTAACTATAACAAGTGCATCAAACCCATAGAGTTTATACTTAGTGATCTTGCATTAAAAGAGAAGAAAAAAATACTAATGCAGAGTGAAAAACAAGGGTAAATTTGAGCCTAATTGGTTAGGACCATTCATTATTATAGCTAACCATGCATCTGGAGCATACAAATTGGCTACACCAAATGGACAAGAGATAAATGAGCCCATGAATATTATGCATTTTAAGTGCTTATATTCTTTATTTGCTTGAACATTATCTATGAGAGCCCCTACTTAGGGGCACAACCTAATACATTCCATTTATTCCTTTTATTAATGTGTTAGTCCCTTTATTTTCCCTTATCTTATTACCATCATCATTTGGATTCTAGTTCATAGGTACAATATAGAAATTTTGATGCCAAATTTAGAGAAAGATTAAATAGGTAATTTATATTTAGTCATCATCACCTCATCCTTGATAATAGTATCTTAGATCAATTCGGCATAGTTTTTATGCATGGTGGTCCTTAAAATTGCATATTTTAAATTTTTCTAAATCATATACCACTAATACCATTTTTTCATTTACCTACCTCAACATGTTGCTCATTAGTAGTATCTATCACTATAGGTTAAACTATAATAACCTAATGTAAATTTGGACTATGTAGGTAGCACTTAATTTTTGAGGTCAACTTAGTCACCCTTATTCCATAATCTTTGTATTTTTGAGTAATTCAATCCAATCTCACCATTTTTCAATAAATTTAAGCCATTACCTCACCATTTTGTGAGTAAATAATTTAAACCCCTACCCAATGTGTTTTTTCTTTACTAGATAGTTCCCTTGTACATTTATTTATACCCCTTGTGCATCTTAATTATTGAATATTCATGTACATATCATATTCTAAAAATTTTAAAAACACTTTAAAATTCCAAGAAAAACCTAAAATTCAAAAAAATTATTAAAATATCCATGAGAGATATAAAGCCACAAAAATTTGAACCACACATCATCCTATTCACCAGTGGCCCTTGGTCCTTTTCTATGTGGAATTATTTATAGTCTGATATGATTAACCCTCCCTTTTCATTCCAACCATTTCCTAGGCATGAAACTCTTGTCTTTCCATGTTCATTTCCATTCCACATCATCGTCTCTTCATTATCCTCTCATTTATGGGATAAATACATCAATCTGAGGTCTACACAGACTATGTAGGTAATGGTTGTATGTATGGGGCATTTTGAGTTAGCTCAACCACTCTTACTATCATCCAAATTTGTATAAAAATTTAATTCCCTCACCATTTTATGAGCTAACTATTCAATCCTCTAATAATTTTTTGAGCTAATCATTACATACTCTTACTATTTTATAAGTTAACCATTGAATGCTCTCACCATTTTAAAAGCTAAATATTGAATATTATCACCATTTTATGAGATAACCATTTGAATTTTATAATTTTTTAGAGATTACATCCCTTTTTATTCTATAGCATGCTTCTTATCTCTTGTCATCACCCTTCTTATTCCATTTCTTGGGATAACAACATTTGGCTTGAAGTCCACAATGGACTATGTAGGCAGTGCTTAGATGTATGAGGCATCTTGGGATCACTCAAACATATATTCTTTATTATAAAATTACACATTTGTACCAAAGTGGTTAATATAATTATATGACATGTTTCCTACCTTTGGTTCAACACCATTTATTAATTTCTTATTTTCACATACGAATAAATGATTAATTAGTTGTTTATTTTTATTCAAGTTTTTGTTTGTGTGTGTTTACTTGATTGATTATTAATATGTTATTATTTTAATTTTATAGATTTTATTTGGTTTTTTACATTATAATCTACACTTAAGTATATATTTTTTATATCTTGACCTTGAGTTTTAGATATTTGTCTCTAACATAATCTTGGTTTATTGCATAATGTTTTACACTTAGGTCTTGATTCTTAATAAATAGACTCTATGTTGTTTACATTTTAATTTAAATCAAGTTATTACATGTATATAATCTAATATTATAATAATTAATTCATAATTATGGTCCATAATGTCAAAATACAAAATCAACAATTAAGTTTTAGAGGTCTAGCAAATAATGTTGTAGAAATAAATCTCCTTATCTAGCAATTTATAACACAATCATTGATTCACATGACTAACCTATATGTTACTCATGATACATCCATAAAATATCATGTAAAAAGTTATAAACACATTTTAAAATATGATCCAATATCAATTCCACATCATAACATAGCACATTTTTCATTACAAGAAATAACATCATTTCACATTTGCTACTCATATCTACACTATAAGAATAATATAATCATGGCAAACAAATCCAATGAATCCAACAACAACATGAATAATAAAATAACAAGTATAAATCCAATCACATTTTATATTCTACCATTATGTAATGATCACAAATTTCTAAATTATAAAGATCATCATATATATAGAGTCTGTGTACATCAATGAGATCAAAAAATAAATGTTATAAATCTCACAAGAATAATTTCATATACATCATGAATATATACAATCCATATTATAAAATACAAATATATATCACCATAATTCAATCAACTTTAACTCTTGGTATCCTTGTGACCTATCCGATGTGGTGGCCCACTAGGTTCTAATAGTGGAGGAGGTGGTGGTTGATGTAATGATTACCTTAATGTATAAGAGTGATGTGTCCTTATCCTTGTGGACCTAGTCATTTATATTTATGATTCATAGGACTAAAAATTAGTTGTCATACCCTCTAATGATATGACCCCTCATAAAAACCATGGTAATATGCTACCTCTTCCTTATCTCAAAGGATCTCAAGGAAAATCTAGGATAGACTCTGACTCATAATTACCTAACACATTGTATCTCACTCCTTCTAAATCCTTTGCACATCTACCCTAGAATTATCTCTCTCAATATGAATACCTATCATATGTGCCACATCTACCTTCATTGAGGTAATCTTTGACTATAGGGACGTAATACACTTATCTCTATATCCTACTTTATATTATAATTGGGTGACCCTATCTTGTAAATCATCTATCTCAGCCACCCTCATGATAATATCCTCTTTAAACATGTCTATATCTATACTTGTTCCAATTATACTTAAAGGTATTTCCTAACATGGGTCCCCTATCCCCTTCTATGTGTCCTAACTAGACCTATCATGTGTATTTATGATCTTAATTAGCCCTGGGTCTAGACTAGTATCATATATTTTGCTTGTGCCCTAACTCTCTATATACATAACCATTGATACCTATCCCTATCCTAAGGCACATACTACCAACACTTGTATCAATTGAATCTAGGAACCCTAGGGAACTATCAATATCTTGAGTCTAAATTGGACCCACCGTGTTGTATTTATTTTTTTAACTCATATATTTTTTGGCCCTTTTTGTAAACCCTAACAACTATGGTGACCTAGAATAACTAGATCTGGCCAAAAATATATCTATAAGTTATATCTAGGCACTAATATCCTTAGTTATATGTGTAAATAAATGTGGAATATCTAGGACATACAAAACTAACATTTCACCCAATTTAGTTGATACTCCTCTAAAACATGTGCTTGTCAGCCCATAATAAAACATATAGTGGTTATGAACACCGTATACCAACCATCATGTACCCACTAAATTTTTAATTGTATATAAGTCCACTAGATAAAGTCATCATTTCCATGTCATATATATCCCTATGATATTAATAAATATCTCCTCCATGGCCTCTTTATCCAGCCCCTATTTGAACCCATACAAAGGCTATAGGATCCTTAGGACCACATACCTACATCGAGCCTACTAGTCATTTGATGGCAACATGTTCCCAAACCCAAACCTAGAGAAATATAGAAGCACCAATGTTGTGCCCTCATTATTATGTCACTATATTCAAGTCCCTATATATTTTGGCTAATATTGTTGAACCCCAAGAAAAAATTTCTATATAGTAAATCTATCTTTGAAAATACCACCTAGAGTAATGTGAAAGAAGTATCCACTCTTATTAAGTAGTAGGATGCCACTAATAATGGCCATTATAACTACAACTTCCATATCTATCTAATATGGTGGAGATAGAGCCTCTCATGGTAATTCATTTGGCTATATGTTTGTCAATATCTCCAACAAGTTAATATCCATTATCTCATCAACTATTATCACATCCATGTGGCCGATCAGATTCTTAAGCATAACATGTTACCCTATGGGGCTAATATAATATAATGATTTCCATCTCATAGGAAATCTTGAAATATACCAAATCTCCTCTAAGATAAATGTGGCCTCACCTCTAGGTAAATTAAAATTAGACATCTCGTAATGTCACGACTTTGTGAGTGCACTCAAGTAATATATATCTATTATAGTGGATGATAAATGGTGGCATGTAATATATTTTGGCCTCCAATAAAGTGCACATATACTCTACCCAAATATATCCTATCTAAAAGAATTGTGATCTTCACTCATGCACTATCAATATAATGAGAAGCTCATATAAATAAAGATAAGTCAACATGAATTTCTAACTCCATTTAAATCAATCTAGCTAGCTAACATAATATAAAGCAAAAATTTAGTCCATTATTATTACAAAACACCTATTTCACTAATCATGTCCATCTACCCTATGCCTTGACCAATTTAAAAAAATTATTCTAAACCACCAAGACCTAACTTTTCCTTTTTGGTATTTTAACCATTTTCTAAGATGTTTTCATCATTTCAACATTTTTCATCATTTAGGTTTTTTCCATCTAAAAGGATGTTTTCATTAATTTTTGAGACATTTTCACCATTTTGGTTATTTCCACTATTTTCATGGGCACTTTCACCATTGAGACTAGAATTTTTAATATTTTCTTTCCATTTTCATTTTTTTCACTCATGAAATCACTAATATCATTTTTTACAAAATTAGTCGAATCACCCAAACCCTAACTTCTTCTAGCATTAAATGAACTTAAAGGATAAAATTAACTAAGAAAAGACCTACTTACAATCTTCATTTTCTCCTATGGTCATCTGTGCTCTCAAACCTACTCACTTAGGTGTCTCTATTATGGATAACAAATCATTCTTCACTATTATCTCTTGTGCAAAACCAAAGCTCAAATATTCCTAAGGGGAGGGTAATAATGAAAAGTTTTTACCCTATAAGGGTGAATATGTAGCCTATAATTTGAATTTTTCCACCCCTCAATGCTCTATTTCCATTCTCTTCTTCCTTTGAGGCTCATATGTGGATCTATTGGTTATTTTTCATCCCATTTCTTCAGTATTCCTCATTATCTAGACCTTTTCACCCCCAAACTATGTTATTTCCAAATTTTTGAGGGCCAAACAATTTTAATCATTTTTAAATCATTCCCTCGAGGGGGCATCCAAGGATTATTATTCACCTCATAGGGCATTACTTTGAACTCATTAGCACATATATTTTATAAATTAATAACACATCATTAATCAATATTTAAAATTTTATTCTTAATGACTTTTTCATTATTTTAAAGGATGTTATTGTGCCTTGTCTCTGGAAACACCTTCTCAAACAAGGGAAAATGTAGACACTTCATTTCCACCACTTTTTAATCTAAACTTAAATTGAAATGAATATCTATAATCACACAAAATTAACCATAAATCATAAATTGATCCAATTTACTTACACAACTACCAATTTAATCTAAATTTGCAACAATGTATTTCTAATTAGGGAAATGAACCATAATGTCATTTTTTAATCAAGTGCACCTAAAATTTAACTTGACCATTTTAAAGTTTTATTATGGGGTAATTAAAGGAAAATTTAATTAAATAAATGTGTAGACACCCTATTTTGGCCACAATTATGTTCCAACTGGACTTCAAATTGGTTTCTACCAAATAGTGTAAATTAAGCCTAAGAATCACTAAATGTACCAACTTCATTTGTACATCATAAATTAGTACCAAAAATAATGTTGAGGCATCCATATTTTGGGCATTATCATATACATAATAGTAACCTCTCACATATTCATCTCCAGTTAACTTATGACCTAGA
Source organism: Torreya grandis (assembly GCA_037957365.1). Lineage (NCBI taxonomy): Eukaryota > Viridiplantae > Streptophyta > Pinopsida > Cupressales > Taxaceae > Torreya > Torreya grandis. The sequence goes on along the minus strand of JARHVA010005889.1, from coordinate 297,491 downwards.
AAATTTATAGTTTAGACTTTAGACCCATTAAGGCACTTAAACAATTCCTAAAGTGTAAACATGCTAAGTAGAAATAATTAACTAAGTAAATAAAATTAAATTCTTAAGTGAAATTTCCATATGCAATTAGTGAATATTAATTTTATGAAAAGAAAATTTCAATAAATTTGAGGTCATGATGATGTTATCATTCTCAAAGTTAAGGAATTTAAAATATCTCCTTTAAAACATTAAATTTATAAATGGAGAGCCATTATTAATAAATGAGATATTTATCCCAAATATTAATTACTTGTCCCCTCCTTAACTCAACTAGGGTTAAACTAAACCTAATCATGATTAAATCTAACCTAACTACACTTGGGTTAGAGTTAGTTTTAAAGGATATAAATAGAAGTGCCAAGACCATTCTAAAACAAGCTCTAAATCCAAATTTATAATGTTCAATTTTTGAGAGACAAATCGTTCTTGTAGCATTATAATTCAAAAATATTGATATATTACTATATCTTGACAAATATAAGCCAAACATTGCCAATGTCACAAGAAGAAATGATGTAAGGTACACCATTGTCAAAGACTCTTTAATCACATGACTAAGCACATTCTTCTATGGCCAAAATGTAACTCTTGCTCACAAGGAAGGTAAAGAAATTATTGTTTTGTCTTATATTATTAGTTACTTATGTTTTTCTCTTGCTGCTTAAATGTCTATGCGTGAGGTGTTATATTTATTAGTGTATTTTTATGGGTTTTTATCATGATAACACTTGAATAATTACCCTCTTTAATTCCTATCTCATATAATGGCATATCTAGTGGGACTCACAACCCAATATTTCTCTTAATTATTTCTTGTTATTATTTACTTCCATAAAATTTAAAAAAATGTTTGGTACTATACTCGTAACTTTTGATAATTTATTGTTTCTAATCTAACCTTTTGTAGGAATATGTGGTTATTTCCTATTAACATCCTCTCAAAAAAATTTAAAAAATAATTTATATCTTAGGATTTATAGGTATGTTATTGACTATTATTTTTTGTTGTTATTGATTTTGTTACTACTAAAAAAACAAATAGTTGATACAAAGCTCATAACATTTTTTCTATTTACTATTTTAATCTAAAATTTTACAGAGATGTGTATATATAATCTATGAATAACCTCTAATTTTTTTTAATAATTAATGTACATTTTATAAGTATGGTTAAAACACTGACTCTTATTTTTTTATGTTTATTTGTGCTTAGTTTTATTTTTAACATTAACTTTGTAGCTTGCCTTTTCTCTTTTGGTCCAATCAATCTTTTAACAAGTTTTTTTTGTAGTTTTTATCAATAAAAGAGAAGTAGTGTTGCATCCTAACACTCATTTCACATTTATTTTTGTTATTTTTAAAAATTGAACCAAAAAAAATTCATTTTCTTATTTCAAGTTTTCATAAAGGCCAAAATTCAAATACATTTCAATTTGGTGCTATTAAAAAGAACCTCCATTTTGGTTAGAGATCTTAAGAGATTTTTTAATTTATTTATTATAAAGATAGTTTTAATTATTTATATTAAATTCTTTAATTTTGTAAAATAGAAACTATAACATGTATTCTCTCCCCCAACCCCTTTAGGGAACTCAGGTGACCAAGAGTACTTAGTTCATTATCATTATTTATTAAGTCTTGTCAAAAAGAATGTTGTGTATGTTCTCCCAAAGCTCCAAGTGCCTTGGGTGATTCAAAAGTGACCTCTAAAGTCTTTAAATTTTCATTTATTTATTTTATTTTATTTATCTTGTGGGTGGGAGTTCATTTCCTCCTCATAATTTCTTTGTGGGTGTGTTGACATGGGGCTTCATCTCCCAACATCATACCAACCCTGATCCATGGTAGGGTATATAAATTAGGGAACATGATAGTGGGATTTTTAGGGGGATGAGAGGCTATCCTCTCTGATCCTAATAAAAACATGGATTATATCTTGTTAAACATTAAACTCTACTAAGTAGTATATTCTTAAATTTATTATGCAAATGAGTAGACACTTGCACAGATATTTAGCAGGTATAAACCCAATTAATGTGATTGTGCCCTTATGTTAGCCACACTTGGAACCATATAGTTCATTCAAAACATATATATTTTTATTCAATCTCACTTACCATGGAATTTATTACCAAATACCAAGTGCTCCTTACTCTAAGTTTGTGCCACATACCAATGTTTGAGAGACAAAGGGGGGTGTAAAAACTCTACCTACACCTATTATTTAATTTTTGAATTAACACTTAATTCATCATGAGCATTGGTATATCAGTGGAAATATTGGTAGAATCCATGTACACCCATGCCAATTATAGGGATAGGATGAGCCATTTGTGCTACTTTTATTTTCTTTGATTTACATATGTGTTTTGAGACTAAAGATTGTTTTTTGGTTCAAAATGAGTCATAACCATCACATGTTTTCATCACCCTTTAGCCTAAGAGGTGTTATTCTATATATTTGCTGTCATGTTTTTACCTTAGACTTTTTATCTCAAAAAAATTTATGTGTCACTTATTTAAATAGGGCATTGTTACACTGTACATTTCATCCCAAATATTTGCCTTTGGATTTTTAAATTTAAAACCATTGTCATACCTTTTAGTTGAAGAGGCATTGTTATGTTGCTCATGTTATTCCAAAAATGTTTCCTTGTTTCAAACCAAGTTTAAAATTTCATGTACCTTTTGTCTAAAAATGGTGTCATCATCATGTCCATTTGTGTCTAGGATGTTCTTCATTTGAAAAAAAAATGAGTCTTTAAATCAAGTTTGAAATTTGTCTTTCAAAGTCCAAATTCAAAAATTGATTATTCTGCACCTTGGTCTTACTTAATTTTAGCTCATGTGTTTACCTCTTACCTTTGAATTATGTAACTTGGACTAATTCCTTACTTTCTTTTAAGACTCTTTTGTTTAGACTAGGAAGTGGTTTATTTCTATATGCCTCAATTTGATTTGTTTCCTTGAACTAAGGTCAAAACTCACCTTTTAAGTATATCTATAAGCATGGTTAGTTTATAGTAGAGCCTTGATTATCAATTGGGATTGAATTCTTTACTCATCACTCTTATTTTGATTACTTGGGATTGACTTTACTAATTAGTTTTAGGCATGTGCCTAGAGTGAATACTTTTATACAAAAGCCAATTTTGTTTTAGAATCCATGTGCTAAGATTGAGTAAAAGTGTTTTGAATTGTTTGCCTTAGAGTTAGATTAATTACAAGTTTTTGAATCAACCTAGCCTGTTTTAAAGTCTAGCTTAGTGTCTTCTTACCAAATACCTAGCATTGTCTTAAAGTTTACAGATCTAGTTCATGCCTTTTCAAAGTCTAGCTTTGTGCCTTTTTACCAAAGACCTAGAACTTTTCATTTTATACTGAGATTTGATTTGTTTAAAACATTTTTCCAAGACTAGGATTAAATCTTACCTTTCATTTGATTATTTATGTGAAATACCTTAGAACATTGAAGACATCTGAGACCAAATTTGTCATTGATAGTTTTCAAAAAGAGATCCATTCTAGGCTAAGTTTTAACCATTTATAGTGATAAACCAAGTTTCCCATCTAGACCAAGTTTCAATATGTTTGAAAACATTGATTGATATTTTTAGACCATATATCAAGTGTTGTGTGAACTTTTGACATTTTTTCATGAGACCTAGTCATAGATCCAAACATGCATTGATTGATTTTATTTTAAAATGCTTAGCCCATGTTTTTTTTCAAGACTAATTTAACTTTGTCTAAACCAATGTCAAGTTCCATGGACCATGTTCAAGACCATTTTTATAGACTAAGGCTTCCCTCTTTGGGCTAATACCAAACCTAGCCATGTTGATTATCATATGCTAACATATGTTGAGATCACCCTTCTTTGGGCCAATTAAAGTACCATTTTCACTCTTTCAATGATAATGGTAGTTGATCCACTACCTATGATAGTAATCCTCCTTTGGTATGTGTTAGTAACCAAACTTCACAATACCTATTCATTATCATTTTATGCCCTTCTTCTTTAGTCTGCATTATCAACCAAACTTCATAGCACCTAAGGAATACCATTCCAAACCCTTCTCCTTTGGCCTACATTAACAACCAAGCTCTATAGTGCCCAAGGACTACCATTTTAGGCCCTCTTCCTTTGGCTTAAATCAATAAACAAGCTTCATAACATCCATTCATTACCATTATATGCCCTTAAAAAAATGGTATCTTGTTATTCTAGTAAGGTTGCATAATTATAACTAGATAGATAATAATTACCATCCTAGACCTACAACTAATATTTATTAAGTCCATCATATATGAGCATATTTTCAAATAGATCATTATTAAGCCATAGGTTATTCTTCATCCTTTTCAAACCTTCCCCCACTTTACAAAATCTAAGGTAGTCTTTGATCCATAATAGAGCTAATCATTACCTTCCCAAGAGCCATCTTTTAAAGACCAACATATGTTTAGATCTGATATTTTACAACCAATTATAAGCCAAGGCCAAGAGAACCAACCAATCCATGATGTTTTTATTAAAACATCTATTTTTGATGAGTTAACTAGTGTTGAATCACCCTTTAACCAATTCCCTATGTTTAAAGAGCCTCATTTTGATGAGACACTCTCTATGGAGTTGCCTACTGACCCTTTCCCTTTAGTTGAGGAGTTTCACTTTGAAAAGCTAGTCTTTATTGAGTCACCCCCTAATGATTATAACCAGCTTTAGGAAAATTAATATTTTGACCATTTCCCTATTTATTTAAAGCCTCACTTTGATGATCCAAACTTTGTGGAGTTGCTTATTGACCAATTTCCTTTTGTTGAGAATCCTCAATTTAACAAACCAGTCTCTATGGAGTCCTTAGCTAAGCCTATTCACAAAAACCCCATTTTTCAACCCCAAGACATTACTCATCTAATACCAAGCATTCAACATAGCATCTTTATCATAACACTAGATAAAGAATCAACATTAAAGTTAGGTTGTATTCTTAAAATAATATCATATTTAACATTAGAAGTAAAAATAACATTAATCTCAACATCGAACTTAGATTCCCTTGAGCCAGACTCAACTTCATAATTAGAATACATTCATAGTTATTATAACATGATTTATACATGTTTTTCAAATCAATTTGAATACATTTATGATCCTTCCATGATTTTTGAAGATGATTACTTCATCTTTGACACAAGTTATCCTAGTATTTTATAAGAGAATTTTTCTAACTCTTAACATTCCATTACCATTCCACATGCCATTAACACCACTCAATATAAAAATTATATTGGCATCAACCTCCCACAAGTGTCAATTGAGACTGATAGAATAAAACATTACTAAACTACATCCATGGTGACATATCAATTGAATAATATTAGGGGGACCAAGAAATAATAATAATAATAATAATAATAATAATAATAATAATAATAATAATAATAATAATAATAATAATAATAATAATCTCCTATTTAAACCTTTTTGGAGGCACTAGGGGGCAATCAAAGTCCAAACTTAGCATATTCTATTGAAATATTATTTGAGGTGTTAGAATACAATCAAGTCAAAAGTAAATTTTCCTTATTGAAACCTTATTAGAGGTGATATGGGATAATCAAGATAACTATATTTATGAATACCTCTTTGAGGCACCAATATTTGAGCATAATAGTTCTTCAATGCCTAATGGACATTATTACAGATAACATCAGTATAACTTCCAATCTACAACATAATTAGATGATAGAATCTCTTAGACCTAAAAAACATAAAAAATGGTGGTCTTATCATGAGAATATTCATAATTATTTGGCCCTTCCAAACCCAAAATTATGTCAAATTCATAATCAATAACATTAAATGTGCCTAAAAATCCAAATCTTCATTTTTTTCCCAACCATTATACATTATATTATGATACCCTCTTCATTGCCAAATCAAACCTTTTATCCTTATTTACCATCATTAGCCACACTTTCCTTTATAGAGGATATGAATACATATTGTCTCAAAGTTTGGAGGAAATAAATTTAATGACTAACAAAGATAACAACAACATTATTAGAGTCTAAATCAGTCGCAGGTTCTTAACATAAAAATTATTTAGAAGGGGTTGGGCTATCAATTTTCATAATTAACCATTATAATTTTATTATATTATGATCAATATGTGCATCTCTACATTATCAATAAAAATAGAATCATTTACCTTGCCTTTCCCTTATCATTGTTTCATACCCTACCATTTACCTTACCTTGTCACTTGGGGGCAATCCTATTACCATTATATCAAATTATCATAATATAATATGAGATTGATGAATAAATGAACACAATACATCTCAAGTTTTATTTTACTTGAGATACCTAAGTTATTATCTATGGTGATCATTTATTTCATATTGTAATCTCACCTTCCTTGTACCATATCATGTATCATCCCTTGCATACCTTCCTAATTGGGCAGAGTTGTTTAACCTCCCTTAATCACCCTTTTTAACCTTGGTTCTTATCCATTAGTACTTTAGGCACCTTCAAATATTAGATTTAGATGAAGTTTTAGAAGTTGATTCAATATGGTGATTTGTTGAGTACATATCTCTCTAAATGAGGCAGTATTTTGGGATAGTATGATAGTGGTTTAGCAATTACATTATTTATTTTTGTCACATTCTATTTCAATCCCAATGATACTAATTATAACCTCTTTTGGGAAAATTAGTATCACTGACCTTACGATAGTGGTTTAGAAATTGCATTATTTATTGTTATCACATTATATTTTAACCCCAATGCTACTAATGATAACCTCCTTTGGGTACATTAGTATCACTGACCTATGCCATCATTTCCTTAATTATTACCACATTTGGGAAAATTAGGAACAATCCCATTTTATCCACATTAACACATCATTATTCTAAACTTTTCCATTTGTTTATTCATGAACTTATTGTTACTTATTCAAATTCTTCTACTATAAGGCAAAACGAAAGTGACTTGAAGTCTCATTCAGGACAATTTAGGTAGCACTCAATTCATGTTACTTATTGTTACTTATTCAAATTCTTCTACTATAAGGCAAAACTAAAGTGAGTTGAAGTCTCATTCAGGACAATTTAGGTAGCACTCAATTCATGTTGAGGTTAGCTTAATCACCCCTTTTCTATGCTCTCATCATTTTTTCAACAATTTAAGTTTGAATGCTCTCACCATTTTATGAGAATTTTTAAGCTATGCTTTCACCATTTTGTAAGTGGGACCATTTTGTATCTCATAATTCTCAATTGAGTTAATCTACCTAAGAAATTCCAAAAACATTTAAAAATATTTAAAACTTTTAAAAATCACAAAATAACAAAAATTAGATTATAATTTCCATGTTATATATCAATCCATCAAATTTTTTTGGTATGATATATCTTATCTTAATCATATTCATTTTTAGACCACCTTGGTCTTTTTACTCCCATTTCTAGGATAACTACATTAGCCTGAGGTTTGTATGGACTATGTAGGTAGCACTTAGATACATGGTGTATCTTGGGTTATCTCAATCACCATCATCACCACCGCACCTTCCTTTATCTTTTTAACACTTCTTTACCTTAAGAATTCTAGGGATCCTATTAATTTTACAAGTAACCACTTATCCTTTAGCTTCCCCATCATTATTGGCCTCAGTGGTACACTATCATTATTTTGTGAGTTGATGTTATGAGTATTGTGTACTCAAATTTGATGAATAATGACCATATAAATTCTATTATGTTATCACCATTTTGAGATCAACCTAAGCCACACACTCACCATTTTATGAGATCGCCCATTTTCCTCTACAAGTTAATCATGTTTTCATTATCATTAGTTTTCTTCTATCCCATATCCTAGGAGAACTACATTTGGCTTGAATTTCATGTTGGATATTATGTCTATGGGAATATGTAAGCAACATATACTTGATTAGTACTTCTAGAGTTAGCTCAACTACCCTTTTTTTTCCTTTTATCTTTCTTTTTTTTTGTGTCATTATTCCCTATAGCCTAAGGGAAACCATTTATCGTTTCACCTTTGTTTTTTTTCCCTATGGCCTAGGGGTAACTTTATGTCTTTTGTTCTTGTGTTATTATACATGTTTCATTACTACCTAGCTCAGGGATCACCCTCTCACCAAGAATGACACATCTATTACACATGCATAAACAATTTATATTCTATTTGTACTAACATTGTGATTAACCATTATTTGTATATTGTATTTGTCTATTTAGAATAGTTTATTTATTTCACTTTGTATTTTCTTTGGATTGTTTATTTATTGCACTTTGTATTTGCTTTGGATTGTTTATTTGTTTTGACTTTATTTTTTATTTTTTTGTTTGTGGCCTTGTTTGTTTCTTTTTATTAGTGTTTAGTTTTTTAGTTTTTTTTATATTTTTTATTCTTGTTTGCCATGTTTTTCTTACACTTGATTCTTTACTACCCATATCTTTTACCTAAGTTTTGAATTAGTGTACATTCCAACACTTAATTTATTGCATTATATTCACTTTGGATTTGATTGTTCGTATATTAAACCTAAGTGATTTGTAATTGCATTTAAACTTAGTTGCACATGCTTTAGATAAACATTTTTATTATAGTTGTCTATAACTATGATATATAATATCACAATATATAAAAAAAATTCAAGCCAAAGGATCTATAAAATAATAAATTTGATAATGCTTCTCCTTTACACCTTAAAAATCCTAGACCTACCCAAACACTACCCAAATGGACACTGATTAAGCAAATGAATGGATAGTAATCCCTATTAGTTAGGACATGCAACTCCATATTAACAAGTATTCCAAATTCATACTTATCCTCTATGTTGGCTTATTGTTAATCCATGAATATGGATTCAATATGTGAATCCCCCTTCCCAATTTTCCCTAAGACATCATGTGGACCTTCTCTAATCATATCCACCCTATAGGGGAAAAGATAAATTATATCATGCTTCCATCTGCCCTATAGGGTAATGTTCACTATGCCAATTATTATAATTTCCTTTGGGAAAATCATTATTTTTCAACCCATCCACCCTATTGGGGCAAACTATTATGTCAATGATTATAACTACCTTTGGTAAAATCATTATATTTTGATATATCCACCCTACTAGGGCATTTCTTAGTGTGCTACTAATTATAACTGCTTTTGGTTAAATCATTATTTTCAATCATTTGCCCTACTATGGAACCTTATTGTGCCAATGATTATAATCATCTTTGGGTAAATCAGTATTTCTAGCCTCATTACCTATAGGTCACATTGTTTCCTTCTTTTTGAGGGAACATTCATGGCTCATATATCACCTTATGGGGTATTAGCCAAGGCATTAAATACTTTTTCATTCTTTGAGAAGATAGTACTATGCTTATGTCTCTCAATGCCTTATTAAATATGGGAAACTATGTTCCAACTAAACATTAGATTGGTTTCTACCAAATAGTGTAATTTAAGCCTAAGAATCACTAAATATCCCAATTTCATCAACACATCAAGCATTAATACCCAATATCATTTTTAAGTATCCTTATTTGGGGTATTATCCTATATGAAATAGTAAATTCTCATAGATTCATCTCCAATAAACTTGAAATCTAGCAAATTGATAATTTAGCCTTTGGACCCATTAAGCGAGGCACTTAAATAATTCCTAAATTCCAATAATTCTAATAAAAATAAATTAACTAAGAAAATAAAATAAAATTATTAAGATAAATTTCCATGTGAAATTAGTGAATATTAATTTTATAAAAAATAAATAATAAAATTGAGGTCATGATGATGTCATCATCCTCAAAGTCAAGGAGTTAAAAATATCTCCTTTAAAGAATTAAATTCATAAATAGAGAGCCATGATTAATAAATGGAATCTTTTTATGGATCATTAATTTCCTTATGGGGCATTATCTAATACATTAATGACTTTTTTTCATTATTTGAGAAGACATTATTATTTCTATGTCTTGCAACATCTTCCCAAATAGGGGTAAAATATGGACACCCCATTTTGGCCACAATTATTTTCCAAATGGAATTCAAATTAGTTTTTACCAAATAGTTTAAATTAAGCCTAAGAATCACTAAATGTCCTAATTTCATCTGCACATTGAACATTAGTACCCAAAATTATGTTAAGGCATCCTTATTTGGGGTATTATCTTTTATGCAATAGTAACCTGTCATGGATTCATCTCCAGTCAACTTATGACCTATAAAATTAATAGTTTGGCCTTTAAACACATTAATTGATGCACTTAAACAATTCTTAAAGTGTAAAAATGATAATCATAATTAATTAATTGATAAAATCAAATTAAATGCTTAAGTGAAATTTCCATGTACAATTAGTGAATATTAGTTTTGTAAAAAGGAAATTCCAATAAAATTTAGGTCATGATGTTGTCATCATCGTCAAAGTCAAGGAATTGAAAATATATCCTTTAAATAATTAAATTCATAAATGGAGATCCATGCTTAATAAATGGGATATCTAACCCAAATATTAATTACTTGTCCCCTCCTTAACTCAACTAGGGTTAAACTAAACCTAACTAAAGTTAAATCTAACCTAACTGCACTTGGGTTAGAGTTAGTTTGAAAGGTTATAAATAGAAGTGCTAACACTATTTTAAAATAAGATCTCAAATTAGATATATAATGTTCAATTATTGAGAGATAAAGCATTCTTATAGTGTTATAATGCAAAAATATTGATAAAATGTTATATCTTGCCAAATCCAAGCTAAATATTACCAAGGTGACAAGGAAAAATGATGTAAGGAGCACCATTGTCAAAGAATCTTTGAGAAAATGATTGAGCACATTCCTTTTATGGCCAACATGTAACTCTTGCTCACAAGTAACGTAAATAATAATTATTTTGTCTTCCATTGTTAGTTATTTACATTGTTCTCTTGCCCATTTAATGTCTAGGCTTGAAGTATTAGATTTCTTAGTGTGTTTCTATTGGTTTTTATCATAATAACACTTAAATAACTCCCCTTTTGGATTCTTATCTCAAAAAAATAACATTTAAAATAACCATTCTTCTAATTATAAATTAATCAATTTGATTAATTAACCTAAACATTCTTCTAATGTAAAATTCCATGGATTTGTAGAAACTTCTATTTTCTAAAATAAAAAAGCCTTTTATTGCCTCTCCTCAAAAATATCACATGGTAAAATCAATGGTAAAATATAGGAGTTAAATAAATATCTTAAACTCTCTTACACATTATTACACACTCTTCCCTCTTACACACTCCAAAATGGGTCATGATTTCACTTTTCTTCCAAATATCTTTCACACTCTAATTTTCTTTAAATGTACCCTCTTACATTTCTAACCTCTAACATTGATGAGGGTGGGGAATCATTCTTATCCATCCATTTTAAGATCAATTTATAATGTCCTCATCAAATCAACAAATCTATAAATTGAAGATAACCACTCCATTATAGATAAGCTCATTGGACTTAGACTTAATCTACCAAAATATATAAGGGAGTTCACCATTCTCATGCCAATTCTCAATCCAAATCATGTGTAGACAAGAAAAGATGATACCCACATATGTATTTGGCATTACCAAAGACCTCTTATTTTAAAATATAAGCACATACCTCTTTGGACTGGCTAATAAGTGGTGTCTTTCAAGAAAGGTATAAAATTTGTGTTTTTTTCTTTTATTTGAATCCTCATTTGATATTCTTACTCAAACCTAATGTATAGGATTATATTGTTAGTATCATGTAATTGTTTTGATTTAAATTCACTACCAACTAAATAACCCCCTTAGGATTATTATTATTATATAGTGCCTATAATTTATGATTATTTTATTAGATGAATGGATGATGGCAATGACATGTAATCACAATGGGCATGATCTCCTTATGCTAACTTTTCAAAATCAAGAAGAAGGGCTCAATTGAGAGATTATGGATGGGGGAAATGGATGGTTGGATTTGATTAAAATTAGATGGATAATATTGATTCAAAATTCTCATTAAATGAGAAGGTTAGACTATTGAATGAGGGAGGTCAATAAGATCATACATTCTCATTGAAGACTAGACATTCTATTCATCATGTGAATTTAAATGAAAATAGCATACGTACTTGTAACATTGACTTGTGTGAACCCAATTATGATGAAGATTATGCTTTATATTATCCATTTCTAGGAAGACTTCTCCATGATAGGGATGCCAAGATTCTTCTATATCATACTTCTTTATTTTAGTCTTTCTATTCATCTTATTTTGTATCTTATTTAATAGTACCTAATTCTAGTATTCTTCCTTTTTTTCATACGGTAGAGATAGAGATATCATATGGTACACCTCTAATTTAGTAGAGCCTCTTATAATCATGATCATGGATCATGCCATGATTGGTCCTTATCATTTTTATAGATATCAAGATTCTTCTAGTTTGTTTCCCCTAGATATGTTAGCTACTACTCTAAGCCTTTTTTGCATCCATCCTCACCCTTATTTGAGCTTAGTTTAATTCCTACTCTCACTCTACCTTTAGTTAAACCTCATCTTATATCTGATCCTATTTTATCTTTAGATAATCCTAGCTGAGTCTTTATACCAACCCTACCTTCTCTTGGTGATGGCCTACTTCCTTTACCATAGCTTGATCCCTTGCCAGCCCAATGGGCCAATCAACCTTATTGTGATATTAAAAAAATTACCACTTATTAGACTAGAGACTACCATTTATATCAACCTTCCCTAGCTTTTGTTTCTACCTCTTTAATTAGTAGACCCCCAAAGTTTACTAATAAGCATATCTATTTCTTCCATGGTACATAAAATCATTCTTCCACCCATTATCAAAATCTTCAACAATATGATAAAAAATTGCATCCTAACCTTACTCAGCCCAAAGACAAGAATATGTCTCCTAAGTTTTTACTTAAGTATATCCCTAAATATAGGTAGGTATATGGTCTTTGGCACCAATGTGGTACCCATCATATCGATTATCATTGCATTCTCTAGTATCACCTTCATGATCACCTTATGATAATTCATTTTCTCACTATTCATCCTTTCATAGGTTTCCCATGTAAGTAAGATCCTCCTTGTTTACCTATGGTTCATTCCCCACCCATAGTTCCTTCACTAATATTGGTGCCACATCATCATCTCATAGATACCATTCTTATTTCAGCATCTAGTCCCCTCCTTACGTATTCTATGCATGAGAGCCCTCATGAGCATGATCCTTAAATTTTGCCTACATTTTCTATTCAAGAGATTCAAAGAGAGGTCTTTTCATAGCTTTCTATGAGGATAGATGATACTTTGGTTATTTTTAGGATACAACTTCATAGAGATATTTTAGATGCCATGGATAATATTTATCAACAAATTTATCAATATTTATAAACACAATATGGTGTTCTTTCACATTATTCTTCATTTTGATTTTGGATTAAACATATCATTTGACTATTGTCAAATCTAGTTTCACCTATCTATTTTTCATGGATATTTATATCATTCATTATGTGTTGTATATGGTTTTATTTTATTTCATATTTTCTTATGGCTTATTTTCATTCTTTCCATGATTTCATGATCATAATTATGAGTTCATTTATTTTCATGGATGTCTTTGTCTTTCCTAATGATTGTTTATTACCTCATCTCAACAACTTAGATAATTATTATTGTGACTTGGTTATAAAAACCTTGATCCCATTATCAATCTTTCTTTACCATGTGATAAGTTAGAAAACAATACATCTCATTGTAATCCTATTTCACCAATATACTTTGATATCCCTTTATTCCCTTATCTACTTTCCCATACTAAGCATACATATTATTGAAACTTTATTTAACATAATAGTTTATAGGTAAGCCTAAGTGTTTAATCAGTCATATCTTTAGATATTTATCTTCCTTTAACCAAAGTCTAAATCTCATTCATGTGTATCAATTATATCACTTATATTGGTTATTCCAAATCCATATGGAGGATGAATCATAAAAGCCATAAAATTTAAAACATAATTCATTTAAACAAAATGCAATGATACAAAAGGTAACATATAAATATCAAAATCAAATCACACTAAAAGATTTGATTCATAGCACATTATTTTTCTAAATGAATCTCAAACTCCAAAGTTGATCTCATGATAGAGTCGGGGTTCATTATGGTGCATTAAACTAGTAGATTAAGAGAGGAGAATAAAAAATATTTTAGTGCTACCTACTTTCTCACTCAAGTACCAAATCATTAAAGTAGATCATCATCTTTTTAAGAGGTCCTAAAGAATGATGAACATGTTATATAAAGGTAGGTCTATTATTATTTTTTTATTCAAATAACTAGCATGAGTTAATCTTAGTATCGCACATATTTGCTTATAAAACTTTGTGCTTATTGTGAACATGTATCCTTTGTATTTTGATGGTCACTAGACTTTTAGTGTTTTTCTTGTGTACCTAGTATGCCTCATGTTCCCTAAGGTCTTATCACATATGCATATGTAATGATTTTTGTATTCCCTCTTTCATTTACAACATTCCTAATATTTTCCATTGAGAAACATTATTTTGTCAACTGATCATTCCCAATAAGGTTTCCCTTTGTGAGTTATAGTGTAAGACCATGGATAGTACCAGTACTTCCTCAAAAATAACCACATTTAAACCATATTTTAAAATAATTATCATAGTTATTTCCACCTCATTGGTTTTCCCTTTATGAGTTACAATGTAAGATCATAGATAGGACTATGTCCTTTTCAAAAAATCTTCTAATACCCAAGTCACAATGAAATTACATGTGTCAAATTTGAGATAGGTAGTGTTTGATTATGAGTTACATGTCATTGACATTCTTCCCATATTTATTTAGTATGTTTTATGCTTACTTCATTAATATTTCACTTTTATCTTCTTATTTACTAATTACATGTATGCTTGCAACCACTTTACTAAATTTCGCATACTTCTCAGCTTGAATAAGTGTGATCAATTTTATTTCATTTTTGTCTTTCTTTCCATACTTCCCAACATGATTTAATATGATTGAATTAATTTTTTTTATACCATTAGTTTTTCATGTGCCTTCTATTTTATTACAAATTTTTCATACATCCCAATGTGATATAGTGTGATTTTTATTTGTTTTAATTTGGTACAAATCTATTTACATGGTTTGAAAACATTTGTTACCCTTTTTTTACCATATTTAGTTTATTATATTTATTCTTATTTTATTTTTAAATATTTCCCATCATGATATAGTGTGTATTTCATTTGTTTTGAATACTTATATGTTTCCAAATCATTTTTACCATTTTCTTTTTAACCATGCATGTGTATCACATAATGCTAGAAAAGAAAACACTCATCATATATTTCCCATAGCATGTACAAAAAATCTAAATAAATTTACTAGAAATAAATGCACCCATACATCCACATCCAAATCCAAGTACAACTCATGAGATCAACAAACCATCAACATCAATATATATACCATCATGTGTTTTATACAATACAAAATACAAACTAAAATATCTCTAGCTCTAATGTTAGGATCCATCATGCATATCCTATGACCTAGCCACATTACTCATTTATGCATAAAATTCTCCCCTCTAAATAGAGTGTTGTAAATAAGAAGTTAAATATCTCAATCTAATAACCTATCCCTATAGATTGGCCACCTATGCCTATACCTATCCTAGCTGGATGATGGTTTTCATATGTGTGGCTCTCTCCTATACTAGGGCATGCTAGGCCTTTACCTCTCTTGATCTAACCCATAATGGTGGTTGTATCCCATAAATGCATTCTTGTAACTACCTCATGGCCTCTTTGACTAGTTTAAACTAGCCTGCCTAGGATAGGGTAGATAGAATTGAAGGGTCATCTAATGTGGTAAGGTTGTATGGTGATAATACCCCATCCAAAATGTCCTACTACATAGCCATAACCATGGCTCCCCATCTAATCTCATCTATCATAGGTCTAAAAAATTGAAACTAGAAAGACATCAGATCATATCTATATCTCAAATCATATATCTACCATAATCACAATGAAACTAGTGTTTTATATCAAAAACATAAATCAAAATTAAAACATTTCTCATTAATACTAGTGTAACTAATCATAGTCTTTCCATTTACTCTCCTACCCAACACCTCCTATATTGATCACCTCCACATCAGTACAAACTCAGGAGTCACCACTCAAACCCACCATGATCCTCTCCTCAATGGTGACTCTATGAAACAAATCTATCCTAATGTGATTATTGGGTCCCCTATGCAATAACTAGCATCTATGTCTCCTCACACCAATGGTTCCTCTATATTTGATGAACATGTAGTGGTCATTTACATCATTTTTGTTGCATGTTATGATCCAACATCAACATCCATCATATCTCACCTTGATGGCTCCATTTCTTCCTACTATTATGCTTGACCAATCTATGGTCTAACACACTTAGCCTTGGTCATTTGTATCTCTATAAGTACCCCTTCACTTCCCCTCCTATCAACTCTCTAGCATATCATGCCTAATAAGTAGGAACTAATATAGGGTTCATTGGGTGGGGGAGTCCCAAATATCTTGATAAGTGTACCACTAGATGTGGCTCCACCCATGAAATGTAGTGGCCTATGATCTGTACCTAGGCCAACCCAATTACCATGATAGACCAACTAGGTCATATCATATATATATATATATATATGCCAACCCAATTACCATGATAAACCAACTAGGTCATATCATATCATATATATAGGGATTACATATAATATCCCCTCATATGATCATCTAAAATGATAGCACATGGGGCATGACCTATGCTACATGGTCCTATCTCCATCACAAGACTTGAGGCAACCTATCATCAACCACATGGGGTAACCCAACTAGCTGATACATGAGAAACATCTCATATATCCATGTGCTCAGTAAAATCATATGTCCCATTGTATTCTACCTTATATGATATGGACCTAGATGACAGCCCCAAAATTGTAAAGTGCTCTCTAATCCAATATGGATTGGTGTGTGTGTGTGTATATATATATATATATATCAATCATCCAATAAATATCATGAATGAGATGGACCTAGATGACAGCCCCAAAATTGTAAAGTGCTCTCTAATCCAATATGGATTGGTACATGGGTATCACATATAGTGGTACCTTGCCATATATATATATATATATATATATATATATATATATATATATATATATATATATATATATATATATATATATATATATATATATATATATATATATATCATCCCATAAATATCATGAATGAGATGGACCTAGATGACATCCCCAAAATTGTAAAGTGTTCTCTAATCCAACATGGATTGGTACATGGGTATCACATATAGTGGTACCTTGCCATCTAACTTGTGACATAGTACTTGTGTTATCAAAAGTCCTACCACTACATTCTAAATATTTGGAATGGCCATGATATAAATTTCAAACAAGCTCACCCTCAACCTAAGGTGAAACCTATATGAGTAGATATCCCACTAGGATAATTCTTGTCTCTCATCCTCATCCTCATCCTCTAATGTATGAATAATCATTGATGTCCCATCTATAAAAATTCTAAGAAATGCATGGACATCCTCTAGTGTGATCCCACCTCAATGGTGTCCCCATCCACCTCCCATCAAAAAATGTGGGTTAATCATTCCCATGCTCCTAGGAACATGAAAATAAGATAAAAACTCAAAGGGATTCATCTTATCTCCATGATGCTGCCAAAACCCAAGGTGACCAATCAAGCTCTATCCTCATACATCAAATAATCCATCAAATCTGGTAGCCATGTTGCATCTACTAGGTGATAATTCTATAATATCTCTGCATAATATCAAATAACAAAGGATGTATCAAATCTCCATGTCATAAATAATTAAAATGCATTCTTTGATATTTATAATATAACTACTTCATCAATTGGTTTGATTTAGTTTCTTATGTTTTTTTATTTTTCTACATAATCAGTAATTTGATATGAAATTAGCCCTATACTGATCATGTTACAAATAATTGGACTATTGGATATTGTTAGGTTGTGGAGCTAAAAGCTTCACTGATGCAAACAGGGAAGGAGGTTGTTGGGAGGTTGCTGAGTTGCAGAACAAGTTGTAGGGAAACCGACGTCGGTCTGATCAACTGACATCGGTCATATTATAGTGAAAAATAAACTAACATTGGTTATGAGTTGGATGACATCAGTCAGGAAGGAGCTGATGTCAGAAACCTATGTGTGCATGCATTTGCATGCGGGTTTCGGACTGGTCTATTTTTGGACAGGCAGTTTGCATGTAAAGACTATTTTTGGTCTTGAGTTGTGAGTCTAATTATTGTAATTAAGAAAGTCTAATTATTATATGCATGAGATCTATATAATAGACTCATGAGATGTATTGTAAAGGTGTGCTAAAAAGCCATTGTGCTTGTAGAGAGAGCAAGTGTAGCTCCTCCTAGTTCCAAAGGGGTGCTGAGTGTGTATGATTAGGGAGAGTTGCAAGTTGTGCAAGTTCTGGTAGAACATCCATCGAGGTACTGGTTGAAGAACCATAAGGAATTGGTGAGGCAAGGATAAGGGTTATTTAGGGTGTAGAGACATCTACAGGGTAAGTAAGATCTGTTGACTTACAGGTGGCAGCAAGAGAAGGGAAGATCTACTTGGAGTACGGTTGTGTACTTGGTGTACTGGCAGCATTATTACTGACTGGTGGAGGTGAACAACTCTGTGTTTGAGTTGATTATTGTGACCGTGATGAGAGAGTGAAGTGTTGAAGGAGAATTACAGGTGAACCCTAGAAGTGTGGGAGCTCTAGAGGTGTGGGAAGAAGAAGTGTGGCATCTTCTTTATTGTATTTTCTTCTGAATGAGTATTAATACAATTGGGTATTGTCTCTCATATCCTATGTTGTTTCATATTTCTAGTTACTTATCATTCTCATTAAATTCCATGTTTAGTTGCTAATACAAAGGTAATCAAGTGTGCCTTTAGTGGGCAGTAGGATCCTGACAGTTGGTATTAGAGCAGGTTGAGCAGGTTGACCAAGTTGGTACCAATCTTGGCAAGTTGGTATCAGAAGGTGGTTAAGTTACTAATAGGTTGTATTAGATATAGTTAGTGTTTGATGATTATAGGTCACTCTCAAGGGTTTCAAATTGAGTGGGAGTATAGCAATGGCAAAATAAAGTAAGTTATGAATGGAGAAACTGAATAGCATGAATGGTCAGATTGATGGAGAGAAAGAGCAGGTAAAGGAAGATTGTTGGTCAGTAAAAGATCAGCATGTAGGAGCAGATGTTACAGTTTTTATTGGATAGGTTGCTCTAGATAAAGTAGAATCTTGGTCTATAGATTTTGTCGCCTCTTTCCATGTAGCCTGAAATAGAGCATCTTTTCATGGGTATGTCTTTGGAGACTTTGGAGAGATTTATTTAGGAGATGGTGAGCCTTGTCAAATGTTTGGCAAAGGGGAAGTGAAGCTAAAATTGTAGACAGATAACACACGAGTGTTGAATGAGGTCATGTAGGTACCAGTCTTAGAGATGAGTCTAATTTCTTCAGGAAAGTGAGGTGATGAGAGATGCACAGTAACTCTCACAGTGGATGCACTTGAATTAGACAGTGGTAAGAAAGTAGTTATCCTTTATCTATCTACTTATATTACTGATTCACCTTCTATTACAAAGATGTGGCTTTTTAGGCTTGGTTACATATGTAAGAAGGGAATGCATGTTCCTAAGCAAAAGACAGATATCTTTGACAAACTTAAGAACTGGAAAGCCTTAGTGTTCATGGAGGAGATGATAGACAGAGATCAGCTGAGGGGACTAAATAATTCCAAGCAGGGCTATGTTAATATGGACAAGGTTCTGATCCAAAAGGAGCTCACAGGTAAAAAGTCATCACTCACAGGTGAACACAGGTATCGACATCGGTCAGGAGGAACTGACATCACACAGACAGGCACTGACATCGGTCATGTGCAGATCAATAGAGTTGGTGGTGTCGGGTAGTAGGAACTGATGTTGGTCAAATAGGAACTGACATCGGTAGTAGGGACACTAGCATCAGTCATGGAGAACTGACATTGGTAGTATGGGTCAGTCGCAGGGAACTGATGTCGGTCGGGTGCAAATTGGGAGATGGCTGAGATTGGTCACTGGAATGGATGTTGGGTGGATAGCAAGCTATCAAGGAGTCTCAAACACCCATATGGAGGACTGAAAGGGTAAGTGGACCTCATATTCATTGTTCACCTTCTTACTTGTTGCTTACTGATGGTCAAGAACTAGGAAGATGTGAAGAGGCAATGCAGGTAGAATCTAGGAAACAGTGGGAGCATGGCATGAATTCTTTAGAAGAGAACCAAGCAAGAGATTTGGTAGAGTTGTCAGCTGGGATGAAAGCACTAAAAGATGTATGGATTCCCAAGTTAAAGAAGAGAGTAGATGGATATGTGAGATGAAAGGCCAAGGTATATGGTCTTGAGGAAGCTGCAGGACAGTGGTACAGGTTTGACAGGTGTATGACAAAGCATGGCTTTGGTCAAGGTCAATGTAACTATTGTGTTTTCTTTACCAAGTTGGATGATGATTGCAACATTATCCTATTACTGTATGTGGTGTGGTTGCTTGTTGCAGGGTCACACATGCAGGGAGTTTCTGAGCTAATGGTAAAGTTAGTTCAGAGGTATGTCATGAAGAATTTGGGATCAGCAAAATTCTTTGGCATAAGAGACATGGAAGATCATAGGTTGATTTTGTCTCCAGTGGGAGTTGATGTGAAGAAGGTGTTGGTCGGGTTTAATTTGTAGGATGTAGAACCAATAAGCACACCAAGGGCTGGACAGTTCAAGCTGAGCTTAGAACAGTGTTAAAAATCACATGAGGTCTGGTGTAGACCTGAGTTTTCCCAAGCAATGGGAGTTGTCAGAGAGTTCATAGCCAATTTGTGGAAGGAGCACTGGAGGGTAGTTCAGTGGATTCTTAGGTATTTGAGAGGGACCAACAGTAGGGATTCATGTTACGCAGGGTCAAGGTCTTCACTACATGGGTTTGCAGGTTCGGATGTGGTAGGTTACTTGAATGACAAGAGGTGCACCATAGTTTATGTGGTGGTTGGTCTTCAAGATTAAACTTGAAGAGGGATACAAGCTAGGAAATAAATTAGATGGTGTATAGGTATAGGTACAGTGTAGCTATTATCTCTAAGTGGGGGATATTAAATTAATCCTTGTTATTTCAAACTAAACCAAATTATTTAATAATAAATTTGACATTTCTTATCTCTAACATACTACAACGGCCCTCTGGTATATAGTTATCCCTCTTTAAAAAATTGTAGTGGCTAATTACTACTAACTACATCAACCAAAAGGTACATAGTCAGCCATATTCTCATTTTAGACTACATTAGCCTTATAATATGTAGTCATCCACCTTTAACAACATTTTGTCATCCCACTACTATGTATTCAACCCCTATTTTTTGCTTTCTATACAAATTAAGTTGACCAAGTCAGTTGTGTTCCTTCCCTATGGTAAATTTTTTACCATTTACCATAAATTACTTAGGCATTTATTGGTTTTACTTCTTACTCAGTACCCCATTCTACTCCTAGTCTACTTAAATTTCCTAAGATTAGTTTTGGTCTCTAAATTTTTCCTACCTGTCATTTTTCTATATCTAGCCCAATTTCAAAAATAAATACTGAAAAAAATCATGTTTACTTATCTATGCTACACTCACTGTAGCCACCAGGCATCCTCCCCATCTCAGTTGTCATCTCCTCATCATTATGGCTCTCTAGTCTCACATTGGGTCTCTCAAAGCTCTATTTTTTTCCAAATGGTAAAAATAAAAAATAAATTATTTTTACCCTATTTATATTTACTATTTAAAATTATTTACCTATCAAATATTTACCGCCAGATTCCATTTTTCAACCATATATTTATTTATACTAGTTATTTTTTTTAACTATAACATGTTATAAAATCCTTATGCCATTGAGAATCTTTTCACATATTACATATACTTCTTTTTAAAAAATCAATTTTTTGCTCTTTTTCACTAATTTCTATAGGTTCTTGTAATGTTCCCTACATTTATTTCATTTCATTCCTTATCTAAATCACTAAGGTAACTAATGTTATTTATTTTTCAATTATGTCTTTTTATTTATATTACTTGATTTTTACTATAATTTGTTTAGCTTCAACCTTGTTTGTTGTTATGTTCTTTTCCTTAAGCACCATCCCCTGTTATACTTATGTGACATGTGATGAGCTTTAAGTGGGGCACATATATACATGATATTTTTTAATACTGATGATTTATCTCTTGTAGTAAATTTTTATGTCTTGATCCCTCTAAGTGCACACCTTAAAGGGTACATCAAGAAAGGGGTGGGAAAACCATTGGTGCTTCATAGGATTGTAATTTCTTATACTACCACT
This sequence comes from Torreya grandis, assembly GCA_037957365.1. Taxonomy (NCBI): domain Eukaryota; kingdom Viridiplantae; phylum Streptophyta; class Pinopsida; order Cupressales; family Taxaceae; genus Torreya; species Torreya grandis. The sequence goes on along the minus strand of JARHVA010005889.1, from coordinate 274,853 downwards.
TTCTATCTACATAACCTTCTCCTATACATTTACTTAAGCCTTGTATCCTCTCTTACACACTCCTCTAATATTTCATTACCTTCATTATCCCTTTCCTAAGACTAAAACCATTTTTTATGGTTTACATTACATTGTTAGCCCCATCGACCCTATATTAAAATTGATAAAGTTACGTTATTAGTCTAGGTTGGCTCTAGCTAACCTAGAGAAAGACCTAACCTATTTTTAGAAACTAACAATAAAAAGTTGATTGGTAAAAGCTATTGGTTAAACTTTTGGAAAGGTTTAGGGTTAGATTCATCTATATATACACATCTATTTCCACCATTTATTAAGAAGAGAAGATAAGAAGAAAAAGAAGAAGAAGAAGAAGAAGAAGAATATATTGTGCATATGTTTATCCATCATTATAATTGAGGAGAATATCTTAGGTTTTTAATACTTTATTTGGAGATATAGATCTTGTCTTATGAAAAATTGGGATCCACTAGGAGGTCTTTAGATAAACTATAGTCCATTATCCATCCTTAGTTTCTTCAACATACATAACAACCTCATGTGAAACACCTTGGCGAAGGGAGAGATTGAGTATCGGTGGGTTCATCTTCAAATTTAAGTCTTCCTAACTTTGTTCCTTCTTTCTAATAGTAGATAGATTTGATTTTGTACTTCTCTCCCATACATTAGTGTTTTACCTATACATAACTTAATTAGGATTATCTTATGCATGTTTACTTTGTATTTTTATCACCCCTACTTTGTGCCATAAGTTTTGGTGAGCACTATAATAGTTTTTAATTTCCTTTTCATTTGCTTAGTGAATATGAAAACATAAGACCTAACTAGAATTATTGCAAACTTTTATTTGACTAGAGGATTTAAAACCCTCTCTAATGAATTTATTGTGGTAATATATCCCTTGGTTAGGTTTAGTAGATCCATCTTGGTCATGACCATGAATATATAATGTATCAATAATTGAAAGTGTAAGTAATATTTATCTTCTCTGAGCTAAGATTGATTAATAGGTCAGTTGCATTTTCCTTTGTATACCTTTATTTTCAAAAGAAAAAAATATTTGTCTTATAGTAGTAGCTTTATCATATAAGGTAATTTTTGAAGGGGAAGTGTCATGTAGATATTTTTATTACATAATATCGGCCTACAAAATATATTTTGGTACATAATAATTGAACCAAACCATATTATTATTTTTTGATATAATTTCCAAAGCTATCAATAACTTTGATTGTATCATGTTGGTTGATATTGTATAGTATAGGTGATAATATGAAAGTAAATGTATTGGTTACTTAATATATTTGGCCTATGTAGTCTATGGTGGAAGGTTAGACTATATCAGGTTGGATAATACATTCTAAACACTCATAAATATAAGTAAAAATATTTCATTGACCAATGGTGTTAATATTATATGAAACTAGATGAATGGTATTGAGCTAGTTGATTCCATAATATGTGAACATAGGAATGAAATCTTAAATAACTCATGGGGTGTTTACTAGGGGTGGATTAATAGGAGGGACCTAACCTTAAAGTTTAGGTTTAAAATCAATAGAATCAAAAAATATGTGAACCATATGAATGTATTAATTGAATACATGCATTTTGGAAAGAATATTTTTACAATGAATTATGTCTAATTCTCATGATTTATATTGATCCAAAATGTAGGCATCATCATAAGTGGGAGATATATTACATTTATGACATGTAGTTTGAACTTTTTAGTAAAAGTGTCATTAGTGGAGACACCAATGTTACCAAAAATGTGAGTAGACATTGTTAAATGATATTGAAATAATTTAGATACCCTATAGTAAATTAAAATGAATTCATCTTATGTGTAGGTGGATTCATTAACATTTCATATGGGATGACTTTCATTATCTTCATTAGTAATTAATGGCCCTATCTTATATAGGGAAAGAAAGTGGCATCCATTCCAAAATATAAGGAGGTAGTCTAGTGGTGTTACAAGTGTTTTTGAACAAATTATTATTATCATCATGAATCAAGATGTGAAATAGTGGGGATGTGGTACTAAGATTTATGATTAAAAATTCAAATGCCCCAAGGGTTTGGATCTGCTAAGTGTTTATAACATTTAGCATTATGGATGAAATTTATGCATTAGTTACCAAAATATGCCATAGATCTCATGTGATGAGTATATGGATAGACTAAAATCATGTTAGAGGAAAGTGGAGGTTCTAAAACCATAAGCTTAGTGTAGATTGTTTGGGTCAGATAGTGAGAGGGAGCCAAATACAACCAAGAGGAATTTATTTGATTTTATCAAAACCATAACAAGTAAATATAATGTACTTAATATTATATTAGGAGTATCCAAATTTTTTGAGTAACCAGATTGAATTAAAGTTAATGACATATCATTAATTAACCAAGAACTTTATTAAGAATGTATTTTTTATCCCAATCTTAATAAATAGGGGTGGTTCATTGGCTTGAAGGAGGATTTTATCATTAATCATATCTTATTTAAGAAATTTTATGGAAGGTTTTGAATAAGAGTGATAAATTATTTTAATAGCATGGATTACATAGGTTTGTGACCTTTCAAGGTTGGTAGAGGAATTTTGGATTCACTAGATAGAATTTTTGTATGAGAAACTTATGATGATAAGGAGAAGTTCTCACCAATTCCATTAGAGGGATTTTTAAAGGCATAGATTTGGGATCATCTATAAAATTACATTTTGGTTTATAAGTAGATACAAAATGAGGTTTGGATTGATTATTAATGATTTAAAGAACACTAATGGGAGAAGGGTCGATGTAACTAGGTTATAGCTCCATTGACGGAGCTAGCTCATCACTAGTTTGGGGATCCAAAGATGAAGTATAATGGGTTGTAATATATTTAAGTATTTATTTAGTATAAGGATTATTATGGTTACTGACATTATCTTTTTGAGTTAGATTATGATGGTGTTTGACATTTTCCACATTCACATATTGTGAATTGGTATAATATTAATCATAATTGACATCAATATCACAAAAATGGTATTAGAATATTGTGTATTGGAATTTTATGTCTGAGAATTATTTTGAGACTTTTAATTGGAAGATTTGGAATTATAGGTTCAATTTTGGAAAAAAAACTATACTCATTATGGCACTCTTTAATCATATCATCATTGAAAACGTTTTCTATAAACATGAGGGTGACCACAAAGTTTTTAAGGTTACTACATGTCTCATGTGATCAATGTTGGAATGGAATGAAATAACCTATTAGGGTCATACCATGGTGAAGGGGTAGTAGTAGTATGAAAAAATAGTTTGGATGGAGATAATAAATTCTTCATTTCTTGCACATTTAAGGGAGGGTAGAAGGGAATTTTATTATCTAAGGTAGATGATCCTAATTTATGTTTATGAGGTTTTGTTTGAGGATTAGTGGTGATTGCATTAGTTTAATTATGGGAAGACTCTTTTTTCATAATTTGAGAAGGTTATAATTGAACCATAAGGAAAAATTTCCATTTGGATTTATCAATGGCCTCTTCTAAGGTGTGAGGAGAGATATTCCTAACCATTTAATTAATATAGTCTTTAAGAGTGTTAATAAAGAGTTTTAAAATAGTTATTGTCACTCATGTTATGGTATGACTTATGAGCTAAGGACTTCCATAACTTGATCAAATCTTGGGAAAGTTCATTATGAGATTACTTATCATTGATTAAATGATAAGGCTATTTTTAATAAGATAATTATGTTATAATTCCTTAAATATATCATTGAATATTTCCTTTTACACAAAAATAAATTACATGGTTTAACATTTACAAAAAATTAGATGATGATGTAATGATCTGTAAAAATACACTTAGGCCCATTTATCTCTTTATTTGTTTTCTATATTCTCTTCTTGAGCCCTCTTTTGACCTTGAAACTTCCATTTTGAGACTTTTATATCATTGGTATTTTATTTTATTCATTAGAGATGAAATTACCACTCTTTATGTCAAAAATGTATTTCTATGTGTTATAACCACCCCTTTGTAACATGTTTAGTCCTAACGGTTTCATAAAACATTATGATAATGTATTCATATACATGGAAGTTAAATAATTTTTAAAGGTGGTTTCATCATGAAATGAGGGAGATTCATGACCTTATGTGGTGGTTTCATCCTTGCCACTTCCAAACAGTGGTAGTTTCATCACAATTTTCCCATCTTACATTTTTTTTGTCAGATACTTGAGTTATCACATGTTTTGCATGTTTATCTTTGTTTTTATTCCTTGAAATTATTATTTTTTACCTCATGATGGCCTTGATCACTCCTACTCTTTTTTATATCAATACTTATATTTCTTAAGTTTAGCTTTGAGTCAACCAATAATTAAATCACCCTTACAACCTCCATTATCTATCTACAAGTATCTCAATTTTAAATGAATTTTATATCTTAAATTTGAATCTAGTCTTGGTATTTTCAAGATATATATAACCCAATACCACCTGATTTTAGTTTTTAAAAATATTTTGTTCCAACTTTGGTCACTTTCATGTCAAATCTACATAGTTTTGGAAGAGAGAATTCATTAAACCAAAATAGTCTTCATTATTAGTGGATCAGTTAGCCAAAATATAATTTCAATATTGTATAGGTATGTATCCTTATTGTTTTATTATTTTTACACAATAATTTTTTAGAGAGTTCTTACAGTCACATTGGGTGGGGGAGCTAGCTTACTGAAGACATTTTTCACAACAATGATCTTTTGCCTTTGCTTGGTCATAACCATTGATCACATTAAAGAATTTTAATTTCTTAGTATTGTATTCATTTATTAGTTTAGAATAGCTTGTTTTTATTTATTTATTAGATTATCATCATATTCAAACATAGATAAATTAAAAATAACATAAATATTTTTGTATTTCTTCTCTTGCACAAAAATATAGTCTAGATGTATTGATTGTGTAATTGCATTTTAGTTTCTTTGAAAGAACATAGTTTTTCACATCTCATTATATAAATCAAAGAAAAAAATAGTTAAAAAAAAAATATATTTTATTTTTAGTTTTAAATAAGTTGTGATACATAAATAACTCTCGATAAAATATGTATAAAAACCTAGATAACCTAGATAGTCAAACCTAGCATACTAGATCTAGAATTTTATTATTGAATATAGAAATAACATTGCTCTAGATAAATGAAATCATAAAATCATAAAATTATATTGGAATTGTTTATTCCATATATCATTACATTTCATATAAAAACATTCAAAACTTTAAAAACTTGTCACTATCTTGCATATGTGAAGATAGTTTATGAATTCTTAGTAAGAGTGCTCCTCTCCCTCTCCCTCTAGTTACTACCTTGATATAAAGTCTCAAATTACTCACCAACATCATATGCTTGTAATTTTTTATTAAAATGATCCTTAATTCAATAATTTTTTCTAGCATTGATCTCAATAAATGAGGTTCTTATAAGATTTTACCTCTCCTTAGAGCTCCTTCCACAAAGGAGATACCTATATCTAGTACCAATTATACTCCAAATGAATGCATCTCTACCTTAGTTGGTCAAATTCATGATTTATATAACAACCAACTCTATATAAATCAAGGAATGAAATCTAACCCTCCTAATTAGGACTATTCCTCTCCATATCTTCCTTTTTTACCAATCCTTTATATGCCACTAGTGCCATGCATACCACTACTCATAATACAACCCAAGCAACTAATACCAATACCAATGCTTTTCATGCCATGCACACTAGTTAAAATAATATCAAAACCCATCAACTCTTATTTTAAACACTTAATAAAATGAACACTTTTCAAACCAATAATTCCAATAAAATAATGTAGATGAAAAATCATCTCATTCACATTCAAAATAAACCCTAACAGGTTCCATGGGGGGCCCAAAATAAAAATACCCCCCCTCACCCCCCTTAAGGATTCCCATGGTAACTTCATTTCTCAACCACCCCTCATTAATAAAATGATCAAAAATATCCAAAATGAACCTCTTGTAACTCAAATTTCTAATATCAACATAGGAAGTATCACACCTACCATCAGTTATAATGGGTCCATTGATCCCACATTACATTCCAAAACATTTGGTAATATATATAAAGTTTGGGTCAAACTTAATACATTTTTTAATACCAAACTATTATCTAAAACACTCTTCAAAGATGATTTAGATTGGTGCAATCAAATAAAATCCAATTTTATCACTAGCTTGGAAGATCTGGTTAATTCCCTAGTATAAGAGTTTCAAGCTAGTGATCTCCCTAAGAATAACTTAGCTCACTTCATAATTTGTAAGCAACTTGATACAAAAATGGAAAAATATTTCATCAAATGATGGAATTAATTTTCTAATAAATGTTAGAAAAACATGGCAAATGATAATCTCTTTCATATATTCACTAATACTCTCTACCCCAAGTTACAATATTGGGTTAGGACTCTATCTCCAAGAACTTTAGAATAAGCCCTAAACCAAGTTAATTGCCAAGATTTTATCATGCACCAATTTCAACCATCTCAACCTCTCATGGGTACTCGCATGTTCATTAAAAATAAAAACCATCATGGTACCAATGATGGTATCATTGATACCTATGACACTATTCATAACATTCAATCCATCACTCCCAACAACATTATGGAGCATGTTCCCCCTCCAACTAACACTCCTAATCCTACATTTCCATAAATAAACAACATTAATGTCTACAAAATATTATCTTTATCTAAGCTTCAAAATCATCTTCCCAGACCTATACCATGAGATCATGGTATGATCCCAAAAAATGATTGGTTTCATGAAAGTTGGGGTCACTCTCATGAGACTTATAGATAATTATGTAATATAGATATGAATTTTATTCTTGGCCCAAACCTTGATCATGAATCACTCATTCACAAATGCCAATAATCATATGAGATAACCTTTAAATCTCATGAAACACAAAAAAATCAAGAGTTAAACCAAGATGATGTATATCTTGCTATATACAAAGATCCTCTTTCTAATCATCAAGATAACAATGAAAAACCTACTCCTTATAATAATAATTTTTAAAGTATTATAGAACTCACTACCAGTGATCAAAATATGATAAATATAACTAACATGTGAAGGGTATTTATTTTTATTGATTTTAATCCAACCCACACAAACCAAACCTCCCAAACATTTTATGTCATTCATGACTCTTCCCCATATTATCTCAAAGCTTTGGTGCAAGAGGATATTATATCTTTCCAAGAACCACTTCCAACATATCAACTAGATAATACCTCTCACACTTTATCTACCATTCCCCCAAAATCTACACAGATCAAAAACATTCCCTACCCTTCCAATAGTATTTATTCAACTCAATCACAATAAATACTTAAATCAACTATCCCACCATATAAATACAATCGACCTATTTGTCTTCAAACTAAACCAACTACATCTTACCAACATAATTTTACCTTCACCTACAATCCTCCTTCCTAAGATCTCCTACAACATTATGCAACTTTATCTAGCAATCCCCCCATGGGTTATGATAAATGGGGCCCCATAGAGAACTTTCTCATATCCCATCTCAAATACCTTTTCTAGATCTAATGTGAACTTCTCCCCATCATTGTAACCATATGATGCAATTATTATTTAAAATGAACATCCCTCATCCTCCCCTATCAGGATGTTAATATACCTTATCTAGGTCTAAAGATAATATACTAAAATAATGTGAATAGGTGTCCATACATGTCAATGAAATAATGGACACTTATATTCTCATAAGTTTCCTATTGCTTCAATGATTCTATAAGATATTTTGTTTCATGTAGATGAAACTCCACTATTTATTAGCATCTAAATCAATGATAGCCAAGTTAAGCATGTTTTTATTAATGAGGGTCTAGGTACTTGTGTCACCTCCCTCAATTTTATTAAAACTCTTGGATATTCCTAGTACAATATCAAGTCCAAATGTAGTAGATGTCAAGGTTAAAATAGAAGGTAAATGCCTCCTTTAGGTTGCACATGGATTCTTATTATTGTCCCTTCTATTACTATCCTCATCAAAGTTATGATATTTAACTTTCCCCTTTATTAAAACATCTTATTTGGTAGACCTTGGACTCATTGTATGAGGCTTGTAACCTTATCTACCTAAAAATGCATCAAATTCCCCATTATGGTATTATCTAAAAGATTCAAGGTGACACAAACTCTTAGAATTTTAAATAGTTCTAAAAATGTGGTGTCTTTAAAATTTTAGCTCTTGAACCCTTGCCTAGTTTCACATTTAGGGAATCTCAAAATTTTAATTATCCTATAAATTCTACTTGAGGTTATCATGGTCACCACAAACTTATTGAGAACATACCACCTAACCTCCTCAATTATGATGATGATGATCTAGATGAGATCAGCCTTAAGATCAAAACTTTAGGTCTCTCCCCCATATCTCATTGCCCAACTTCCACCATCTTTGAAGTTACACTCATGTTAGCCTCCTATCTATGACATACCTATGGTCTTAACAAATACTAGACATTTTATTCGTCATGTGACTTCTGATGAAAATATTATATGTACCTATACCATCAGGGTGTATACACCCTATTATGATGATGGTTATACTTTAGATGTCCATTTCTAGGAGGACTTGTCCAGGCTAAATATGTCAAGATTCTCTTATATTTTACTTCTTTATTTTAGTTTTTCCATTGATCTTATTATCTTCCTTCTTTCATAGTGTCTAATTCTAGTATTCTTCCTATTTTTTATAGGGTAGAGTTAGAGCAATCATGTGGTACACCTCCAATTTTAGCATATCCCCTTAGAAGTATGCTCATAGATCATGCCATGACCTATCCTTATCATTTTTATAGATACAAAGATCATTTTATTTTTCTTCCCCATAAATTTTAGCGCTGTTGCTCTTAAGCCTTCCATGCATCCTACCTCACTCTTAGTTGAGCCTAGTCTAGTTCCTACCTAGTTTTACCTTCAACTGAGCCTCATCTTATATCAAATCTTAATTTACCTTCAAATAAGTCCAACCCAATATCTACACCATCCCTACCTTCCCTTGGTGATGGCATGCTTCCTTTATTATAGTTTTATGCCCACCCACTAGGTTGATCAATCTTATTATGATAATCATAAAGTTGTCAATCATTAGACTAAAGCTTGCCTATTATATCAACCTTCCCTAGCTTTTTCTTTTACCTCTTCCATTATTATACTCCCAAAATATACTAATAATCATATTTGTTGCTTTTATGGCATAGATAATCATTATTCCACCCATTTTCTAAAGCTTTAGTAGTATATTGACTATACCTCCTCATAATTTGTTACCTAAGTATATCTCAAAATATGGGGAGGTATATTGTCTTTGGCACCAGTGTAGTTCCCATCATACCAATTTTTGTTATATTCTCTAGTAACATATTCATGATCACCTTATGGTTATTCCTATGCCCACTATTCCTCCTTCCATAGGTCACCCACATAAGAAGGTTCCTCCTTCTTCCCCTATGGTTTTTTCTTCACCTATGACTTCTTCTCCACCTATGGCTCTTTGTCCACTAGTGGTGTCACCATCTTATCCTAAAAAAACCATTTATATTCCAAAATCTATCCCACTTATTGGGTATCCTATGCATGATATCCCTCATGAGCATGATCCATCCATTCCCACGTTTTTGTATTGAAGAGACTCAGAGAGAGGTCTTTTCACATCTTTCCATGAGAGTAGATGAGATTCTAGCTACCATTAGGATCTATCTTCATAGAGATATTTTAAACATCATGGATAATATTTATGGATAAATTTATCAATATTTATGAACACATCATGGTGCTCTCTCACTTTATTCTTTGTTATAATTTTGGATTGGACTTGTGATCCACTTTTATATTTATATATATATATATATATATATATATATATATATATATATATATATATTATATCATTTGACTGTGTCAAATCTAGTTTCACTTATCTATTTCACATGGATCTTTATATCATGCATTATGTGTTATATATGGTTTCATTTTCTTTCATATTTTATTTTTGCTTTTTTTCCCTTTTTATGATTTAATGCTTATGTTTATGAGTTCATTTATTTTCATGCATGTCTTTGTCTTTCCTAATGAATATTTTCTACCTTATCTCAATAACTCATATAATTATTATTGTGACTTGGTTATACAAATCTTCTCCCCCTTAGCAAAATTTCTTTACCATGTGATCAGTTAGTAAACAAGACATCTCATTGTAATCATATCTTATCAATTATTTATATATCCCTTTATTCCCTTATCTCTTTTTGCATACTAAACATACATATGGTTGAAACTTGAGATTACATATTGGTTCATAGGTAAGCCTAAATGTTTAGTCAGTCATATCTTTGGATACTTAGCTTACTTTAGCCAAATTATAAATCTCATTCATGTGTATCAATTCTATCACTCATGTCATTTATTACAAATCCATATGTGGGAGGAATCATAAAATCCATAAAATGTAAAAGACACATAGTTTAAATAAAATGCAATGATACAAAAGGACACATATAAATTTCAAATGTTAAATCACACCAAAAGATGTGATTCATATCACATCCTTTATAATCTAAGATAAAACTCCATATTTGCTCTCATGATAGAGTCAAGGTCCATTGGGGTGTAGTAGGCTAGTAGATTAGGAAAGGAGAATAAAAAAATCTTTTAGTGCTACCTAATTTTTCACACAAGTACCCAATCTTCATAGTAGACCGATATCTCTATAAGAGGTCCTTAGGAATGGTGAACATGTTGTGGTAGGTCAATTTTACTTTTTTTGTTCATATAACTAACATGAGTTGATATTAGTATCTCACATATTTGCCTATATAACTTTGTGCTTATTTTGAATAGGTGTCCTCTGTATTTTGATGGTCACTAGACTATTAGTTTTTTTCTTTTGTATCTAGTATGCATTATTTTTTCTAAGGTATTCTCATAAGATGCATATGTCATGCTTTTTTTACAATCCCTCTTTCATTTATAACATTCCTAATATTTATTCTTTAAAAATATTATTTTTTTAACTGATCAATCCCCTTAGGATTTACCTTCCTGAGTTGCAGTGTAAGACCATGGATAAGAATAGGCCTTCTTCACAAACTGCCACATTAAAAACAACTTTTAAAAATCATTCCCACCATTGTTTCCAACTCATTAGTGTTATATTTGTGATTTGTAGTGTAAGACCATGGATAGGACTAGGATTTCCTCATAAAATATTATAGTACACAAGTTAATATGAAATCGCATGCATCAAATTTGAGATAAGTAGTGCTAGATTATGAGTTACACATAATTGACATGCTTCCCATCTTGATTTAGTATGTTTTATACTTACTTTATTAATATTTCACTTTTATCTTCTAATTTTTTGATTGTATGTATGCTTACAACCATTTTCTTAAATTTTTCATATTTCCCAGCTTGAATTAGTGTGATCAATTTAATTTTATTTTACATTTTGTCTTTATTTTTATACTTCCCAACATGTTTTAGTATGATTTATTGACTTAATTATTTTATTTTTATACCATTGGTTTTTTATGCACCTTCCATTTTATTAAAAAAAACATACTTCCTAACATGATATAGTGTGATTTTTATTTATTTTAATTTAGTGAAAATCTATTTACATGGTTTAAAAACATCTGTTACCCTTTTTACCATCTTTGTTTTATTATATTTAGTCATCTTTTATTATTACACATTTCCCATCATGATATAGTGTGTAGTACTTTTTTTATTAGTTATACTTTTCCAAGTCATTTTTGCCTTTTTATTTTTAACCATACATGTATATCACATAATGATAAAAAACACACTCATCATATATTTCACATAGAATATACAAAAAAATATAAATACATGTGATAGAAAGAAATATATCCATGCATCCACATCCAAATCAAGTACAACTCATGAGATCAATAAAAATGTGTGTGTGTGTGTGTGTGTGTGTGTGTGTGTGTGTGTTTTATAAAAAATAAAAAATATAATAGCTTCAACTATAAGGTTGGGTTTCATCATGTCTATCTTGTGGCCTATAAACACTACCCATAGAAGCTTACAATTGTCCCCTCTAAATAGTGCACTATAAAGAGGTAGTTTGGGATCTCAATCTAGAAAATTGTCCTTATAGATTGGCCACCTAGGCCTACACCTATCCTAGATATATGGTGGTCACCATGTGTGAATATCTCTCATGTTTTAGGGCCTACCAAGCCCATGCCTCTCCTACTCTAAATCCTACCAGTGGTTATATCCCATTACCACATTCTTGTATCTACCTCATGGCCTTTCCCACCAATTTGAACTAACATACTTGGGTTGGGGCAGATGGAACCATAGGATGACTTAATGTGATGGGATTGTATGGTTTTAGAACCCCATATAAAATATCATGGTGTGTTGCATAACATGGCCTCCCCATCTAATCTCATCTATCACAAGATATAAAAAACCAAAACTAAATAAGCATCACATCACACATATATAGCAGAAATAATCTATGTACCATAATCATAATATAACTAGTATCCTATATCAAAAACTTAAATCAAAATTAAAATATCCCTCACTAGTGTTGGTGTCACTGATAATGTTCTCCCCATCCACTCACTCATTAATCACCTCATTTTTTATCTACATCCATGCCAATTAAAACATAGGAGTCACCACTTGAGCATGTCATGATCCTCTCCTTAGGGGTACCTCTATAGACCAACTATGTCTTAGAGTAGCTTATAGGTCCCCCTATGCAACAACTCATGCCTAAATCTTCTCATGTTGAAAGTTGCTCCATCTTAGATGAGGATGTATTTTTATCTAGTACCTATACTATGGTGCTTATCGTGCCCCCACATCCACATCCATTTCCTCTCCCCTACTAGTTTTGTTGCCACCTATTATCATGCTCAATTAATCTATGGTCTAACATGCTAATGCTTAATTATCAATATTTCCACAAGTGCCCTTGTACCTTCCTTCCATCTTGAATTTATATAATGTTGTGCCCAATAAGTAGGTACTACTAGAGGGGCCACTAGATGGGGGAGTCCAAATTTTATAGGTAAGCATTCCACTAGATGTGGTTACACCCATGATGTGTAGTGATCCATGTTCCACACCCATGCCAACCATGTTACAATAGTTAACCAACTTTGATATATTATATCTATGTGCATATACGGCTATCACATGATCTCCCCTTATGTCATCATATATAATGCTAGCACATGGGGCAAATCCTACACTACATGGTCATGTCTCCACTATAAGACCTGAGATAACCTATCATTGATCACATGGGGTAACAAAATTGGTTGATACATGAAAAACCTCTCATATATCCATACACTCAATAAAATCATAGTTCTTATTATAGGGTCAATTTCTACTCTTGGTGAGATTTCTTTAGGATCCCTCTAATTGAGTTATAAATGGGAATAATCCTAGGTAGTGGGTCACCTATGGTGGGGTTAGACCTCTGAAGAAGGCCAGATTCCTCTTGATGATCACCTAAACTAATGTTAAACTAATGATTCGTATGGATAAGGATTAAAAATAGGATAATGGATCCTAAGAAGTCTCAAATGGTGATTCTACAGAGTTAAATGGACACTCATAAAATCTTGAACACACATCAAATCTGTAAAAGATAACTATGGCTTACTCAATCTCATAATCCCACTAGTTGCATAAATATTTCATAGAAGAGGTTCCAAGTAGAACACTAATCTAGACTTGTAAGTTAGCTTCAAAACACCTTCAAAGAGGGAAGCATAAGGTCACTAAACTAGGAAGAGTCTCTTTCATAAATTTACCATACACAAGTATACTAAGCACTGATTAAAGATAAGATATAGATAAAGAGTTGATCCTATTACTTCAAAAGTTAGTTCTTACAATATTTTAATAGGGTTTAACCATATCAAATTATCACACTTTTGCAAGAGTCTCAATGAGTATCATTTTCCTAGAAAATAATGTAAATTCTAAGAGCTAAGAACCCCTTCAATAGGAATGAGACTAGGATATATAGGAGAATAAAGAGAGAAATAATATGGGAGCACACCATCAGAGAAAGAACACACTATCCTAGGTCATTAATGAACCTAAGCTACCACCTTTTTCTCCTTATACAATGAAATCCTTTCCACTTTTTTAATCAATCAAGACATTGCCCATGGCTTATTGAGTGAGAAAGTCCTCAAAGGTTTTGAGGATGTATTGAATTCCCTAAGCTATAGTTCCCAACACTAGACCTTTTATTTGATCCTTCATTCCATATCTCACTTGAGGAAAAAAATTCATACTCATGGTTTTAATATAAACATGGATTTATGAATTTTAGGCTACTACTTTTCAAAAATATGGCCATGTTAAAGGATGAGGACCCTTTGTATTAATCACATATCTACTCTATCCCCATGTTTCAATCATAGGTCTATCTTATAGATGGAAAACCAATATAATATTATTGGTTTTCCTATAGCTTCCATATTAATATAAACCTACATAATATATATCCCCTTTTTTTGGATTATAATATGTCCGAATATACCAATTATATCTCTATAGGAACTAAGAGTTCATTGTATGCATAGGTCCTCCTTTGAGAATGGAAAACATAGTCATAGACAAACCCTAAAAGCCATTAAATGTACAACCAAGGGTCTATATTAAGCTCTAACAGTATTCCCTTTATTTTCATTATACTTGACTACATGTATGTGGCCTCTTAATGGTGCTTGAATGAGATTTATTGGTGGCAAAATTACCCTATAAGACCTATTTTCCTTCATCAAAAATAGTTCCTCAACTTATATCAAAAGTCATGGGCTACCTTTGTTATAATTAGATATCAATATTTAAATCAATTTATTGACATATTAACATTTGTTTGCATCATCGATCTTGATCAATACAATTGAGTGAGAGCCATTGATCTTGCCCCTGACTTGTCAACTTTGTCCAAGTTGGTGCCACTTGGTAGTCTCACATTTTCACTTAGGATCCTATTATCAGTCTGCCACTTTACATGCTTACACCACATTTAAATATATTAATCTCTCTAACCTTTTGAATCATCTCACTCTATCAATATTTCTTGGTATGAATTATTTCCAATAATTGGATCTACTTTGGCTTGAAAACAAATGGCTATTTGCTAGGACTTAAATTTGACATCCACATGACTATCATTTGACATCTGTGTGGACATATTTAACATTATATAAACCATAAAATTTAAGATTAAATGGATTTTTTTAGTGGATTAAATTCAAAATATACATGAACATATTCTATTATTTGACCAACTTTGAAGATTTATATCTTGAAGCACAAAAATCATGAAGGAACCAAATTAGTTAAAGATGTTCCTGAGACCAAAAGCATTATGCTTACTTGGTTAGTTGGCTCCAAGATCTTTCTAAGTGTGTTTAAAAATATTTAAATTGAGATAAATTTTATGATTTTTCATGATTTTCATGTGCCTATCATGTTCAAAAATGGCTAAGTATGGAAACTTTTCAAATTTTGTTTGAGGAGTGAACTTTGAACATGTATAAATTTTGTCATGCTTAGACAAATGGCCTGAAACTTAGCACATATGTTTTGGGAACAAAAATTAATATATCCATGTAAATATTTTATATTTATATAACCACACATAAATTATATGTCCTCATCAATATTCTCACTTGACTTTATTTGAGCTTCTTTATAAATTGGCTATGGAAACTTAGTGAATTATGTTTGAGAGGCCAACTTTGAGTCTTCACATTTTATACTAAATTTAGATGCATGCCATAAAATTTAACACATATATTTTTTGGAATAATTTTATCACAACCATATTACCAATTCCCCTTGAGTCATTTACATGTGTCAATTATGATGTCATCAAATTGCCTACTCAGTATTTCTACCACTAGACCCCAAATGTCAAGATGAACATAATGAAGAATCAAATGAATATAATATAATTCCATAGTCATTACAATCACTCTTTAAACCCCATATAATATATGAAACATGTCCATATCATCCATTATTTACCTTTAATGCATCATTCACAAACCTTTAACATTACTTGAATCCTTCTCTGCACTCTAAACCTATCCTTTAAAAATTGACAATTTACACTTTAAGTGAACTTATAGTGTTTCAAAATATTTATGGGTAAAATTAGATCCTTGGATCACTCATTACATATATAAATTTTATTTATCTACTCATCCATTAGTAACCTAATCTATCTGGGCACAAGCTTGGTATGTGGGCCAAAATTGGCCAACATTTTTGGTAACTCATAGGGAAGCATGCATGTTATGCTTTGAGAACCTAGGAAATTTTCCTTATCTATTATATTGGGAATGGATTCATGATCCTATTCAATTTATATAAACCTATCTTGAAGCCACAAGGACCAAAAGAAACAAAATAAATGCCCAAGTCACTTTGGAAAAGGAAACAATAGAACATAAAAGAAATGTTCACAAGGAACTTAGAGGAAAACATAAAAACTACTCTACTATGTACAATATGTTACAATGGATGAAATGATTTTAATAATAGGTATTTAAATTAATTATATTAACTAGGATGGGTAATACCTCTCCATCTATTTGGGTAAGCTAAAAATCATTATGTTCTTTGCAACCATGGATCAAATAAGGACCACTCCACAAGCTATTAAACTTGGTATGGTTTCCTAGTTTGACCTTATTTGAGTCTCATTTTAGGACTGGGTACCCTTCATTGAATATGATTTCTATATATTTATTTTCAAAGGCCTTTTTTACTTGATATTGATGTGACTCTAGTATTTTCATAGCAAGGTCCCTGGTTTCTTCTAGCTCCATGAGCTCTATCATCCTTACATTCATGGGCTCATCCTTTATCAAGTCAAGTTGATGGGCCAACGTTAATGAAGGAAAATCAAGAGAGATAGGAAATTTGGCTTCCCTTATATATAAAATAATATATGAAGAATTTCTAATGGTAATTTTAGGAGTCACCCTACCAATCCATAAGGTTATCCTCAACTTGGTGTGTCATGTTCTTTGATTCTCTTTCATGGTCCTCCTGATGATCCTTAACAAATTATTATTTATGGAATATATTAGTCCATTCCCTTGAGGATAGTAGTTGTAAGAGGTGCTAAGGTATATGCCTAGTTTAATATCCCACTCACTTATTTTCATACCAAGGAATCCTAATGCATTATCAAAAATTATGGTGGCTAAGACACTAAATCTAGTCACAACGCTATCAAAGAAGTCCAAAACTATACCTTCACTAACCTCCTTTAAAGAAATGGCTTCCACCCACCTGTTGAAGTAGTAAGTTATAGTGATCACCCATATATTCCCTACACTTGATGGTGGATTGATCATCCTTATGAAGTCTGACCCCCATTACATGAAGGGTTTCTCCACCTAAATTGGATTGAGTGGAATGGCTACTAGTTTTTAATTTCCTACAAAGAGTGCACACTTTTGGAAATTTCTAACCCATGTATGAGAATCATTGAAAACATTGGGATAGTAATTACTAGCCCTAATCACCTTTTTTATGGTGTTTCTAGGTGCAAAATGACCTCCTATAGGTCTATCATGGAATTTCTCCAAGATTTTGGTCACTTAGTCATTATCTATGCACCTAAAGAGTACCTCATTAAGGTCCCTTATAAAAAGAACTCCATCAATAAATACACAATGTATATATTAAATCCTAAAATACCTTATTTTGGCTCTATCCAAACCTTAGGGACATTCTCATATTGTTAATAAGTGATCCATATCTTTTGAAGTAGAGGTGCACCTGCTTGTGAGCTATATTGGGTCACCAAATAGCTTCCTTGTCCTCCTAGAGGTCATTTACCATGTGATCACATAATCCATTTCCTTTGTGAATTTTATATCTACATCATATTCCATGACCTTTTGATCCATCTTGCTCTCTTCTCATTCAAATCCTTGTTAAGGAGGAAGTCCCTAACTCTAGGATGAGATACCATAAGATGGGTCCTGTCGTTAGAGAGCATGGGCCTAAAATTATTTAGGATTCTCAAGTATATAAGAATTTGATTCTCAATGAAATTTTACCTAACCTAATATCCTTCTAACCCTTGACTAAAAAAGGTAATTGGCTACTCTATCTCTTCACCATTCTTCTACATCAACATACCTGATATGTTATCAATGTTAGTAAAGGTGTATAAGATGAAGTCATTGGAGAATTTTGGATTCAATATTGAGGGTGCTTAGGTAATGGACTACTTGATGGCTTAAAAACATACCTTGACTTCATTAGACCAAGTAAACACTTAGCTTTTGTTTAGCATGGTGGTGATAGGTTTGACTAGGTTGTCAAAACTAGGTATGAAGATTCTCACAAAGTTGATCTTCCCAAGGAAGCTCTAGATTCCCTTCTTATTATTTGTCAAGGATGAGGCTAAGATGGAACTTACTCTATCAAGGTCAATGGATAATCCTTATTTTTAAATAATATGGCCCAAAAGTTTATCTTTATGTAAAAGAAACACACATTTCTTGGGATTTAAAGAGATCTCATACTCTACATCTTTTAAAATTTTTCCTCAGATGGTCCATGTGCTCACTAGAATTCTTGGAGAAGATTATGATGTCATCAAAGTAGACCAATAACATTTGATATATCAGTGCTTGGAAGGCCATGTCCATTGCTATTTGAAAGGTTTCCCTTGTATTAGATAATATAAAAGGTATCTTTTAATAAGTAAATTCCCCCCACTTAGTGGTGGAGTTATTCTTGTATTGGTCTTTCTCTCTCACTAGCACTTGGTTATAACCTGAATATCCATTTAAGAGAGATAAGCCTTCTAAACTAGAAAGTACTTGCAAGACTTTCTCCATGGAAGGTAGAGGTTGATGATCTTTCAAAGAGACCCTATTAATATCCCTAAAGTCCACACATTATTTGATCTCCCCATTCTTCTTCCTAATAAGTACTAGATTAGTTACCTATGAGAAGTGCTTAATTGGGAAGATGATCCTATATTCAATAATCTTGGCCAATTCCTTTCTCATGAGCTCTTTAATCTTGGGGTTTATGGGCCTCTGCTTGAGCTTAATAGGCTTAGCATTAGCCTTTGGCTCTAGAGTGTGTTGGGTCAATTTAGGATCAAATCCCATCAAGTTCCTATATTTCCAAGTAAATATGTCTACATATTCCTTACAAATATCTATGAAAGCATGCCTTTCAGATTTAGTTCTTACCTTTTGAATATTGAGGATCTTGTCTTTAAAGATAAGAACTCTCTCATAGTTTTCTTCATTAGTTAAAATAATTGATTTATCTTTCCTCATATAGTCCCCTTCATGAAAAATACCTTCTAGGGTGAATATCATTTTAGGAAGCTTATTGGGCCTTAGTTGAACAATTTTCTCCTCATACTGATGCTACAATTTTCTTTGGTTTATGGAGGATAACTTTGCTTCTTGTTGCAAGAAAAATGCAATATGTTTGTCATTTTCAAAAACCTACCAATGAGCTTCATTATCTAGCACTAATGGTCTTACTACCACTTTGAAATGGTTGAACCTTGGTTATTTTCAATTAATTATGGATATCAAAGTGATCCATCATAGTTTCTAGCCTAGCAGCATGTTGATTTTGGCCCCTTGGGATAGATTGAATGTTGAAGGCTTCAATGTCCTTAACTAGGTCCCACACTCTATGTTTGTAGTACTTAATTAAGGGGTTATTAGTGGAATTCTAACCTTTGACTTGGTGTACAACCAATTCACTATCCCCATAGACTTGAAATTATTTAATCCCTCTCTTACTAGCCCATTAAAGGCCATGGATGAGACCCTCATATTATGTTGCATTAAAAGAGTAGCTAAATTAGAACCTATATGAAGAGAAGTATTTATCATTCGAAGGAGATATTATCATAACACATGCACCCACCCAATAGTTGTTCCTTTAACCATTAAATAACAACTTCCATAGGCCACTAGGATATTTTTGAGGCCTCATGAGGGAGATAGGAAAAGTACAAAGTGAGGAGGCACATCTAAGATCAATAAATCTTGAGCCACTATGACACTAGGACAAGTGTGAAAGGTCATATTAAGGTCTCTAATTATTCCATATGGTTTGGTAGAAGAACCATCAAGTTGTAATACTCCTTTGGACTATGGTTCATATTTTAGACTAAGCTGATTAGCTATGGACTTTAGCATTACCGAGGTACTAGCCCCACTATCAACTAAGTAATTATACACTAGAGAGTTTCCAATGATCACTAAAATATAAAAAGGAGGCTTAAATTATTTACATAATTTTCATTCATTTGGTCCTTTGGCTACATTAGTAAGGACCACATTTTCCTTATTTGGTCGCTTATTTACAACATTGATCTTTGACAGTCCTTCTTGAAGGATGTCTACCTGACTAGGCATGGAAAGCACATCCCACATTAGCACACTCATATTGAACCTTTTCATTTATTCAAAAAAAAATATGATTGATATACCAGCATTTACTTGTGATTTGGGATCCACCATTATTGTTTGTTGAACTTGTGAGCTTTAGGGCATAAAAATATTCCCTTGATTCTAATTATTTAGAGGTACTAGAACCTTTAGTGTGATAGTAGGTTCATTTAGCTTTGTTAGTGAAGGAGTAATAGTAGGAATATCTTTGAATAATTCTTTATTACCATCCCTATTTCTTATTTTAAATATTTTATTTGCATCCACTAGAATGTAGCTTGGCTAGAACTATCCTACTAGTTGGTTACATAACACTCTTCCTAATCAAAATTGGCCATAGTGGCATCCAAATGGTTTGGTCCCTAATTATACCCTTAACCTCATTAAGGATATTATGGATTGGTCATCATAGGTACCTCTAAATTTTGTGCCAAGATATCTTGGTGGTACCCAAAATTAGTAGCTTTTTACCATTGATCATTGAAAGATTGCTTGAGGTCAGTAGTTGGGATAATATGTTGACCAAAAGACTAGATCCTATTGACCAAAGTTGATTTTTAGTCAAATTGTGTCAACACATACATTTATGAACTTTTTATAGGTTTATATATGTCTTATGGGTGTGTCATGTTGGTCTATCATCTTACTTATCCTTGCTCTAACCTTGGTTTAAGTCCATCTTCTTTGTATTAGTCTAGTCAACCAAGGTCAACCTATCAACACTAGTCAAAATTGGTTAAAGGTTTAAATTATGTTGAATATGTCCTAATATGGTCTTTGATATGTTTTAAGGTTTCTTAAATTCATTAATTTATCCTTTACCATGTCTTATGTGCACAAAGTGTCATTTGGCATATTTCTAGCATAATAAATGACTTGTACAAACTTTAAAGGAAGGATTTTTTCCATCAAGAGATATTTAAACATGGATGAGGTTATAAGATGTAAGTATCAGTCAGAAATCAGTCCAAAAAGTATATATATATATATATATATATATATATATATATATATATATATATATATATATATGGGGAGTTTTCCTTGCTTTTAGGCCTTATTGGCACTTTTAGGGACTTGGGAAGTCCTCCTTCAACAAAAAATGTGGGATGGTGTCTCCTCAAATCCCTAAGGTCATTTCCACACTTGGTCTGTAGATATTTCATCAAAAGGTTTATTTTTTGATTTTATTCCTTCCTTCTTGTCCTTGCAAGCTAAGGAGAGTCAATTTCAAATACTTGGTGTGGGCCACATTATTGGAGTTGGGAAGAATTCTTTTGGGGGATGAAATTAATCTCAGGATAATTCAAATCCATGTATAAAGCTTGGATTCCATATATTATTCTTTATGAACCATCACTTAGACCTCAGGAAACTTTTTATGCATTCACATACAAGAGGGATCACTGTTTGAGCTAGTTTCAAAATAATCTACTTTAGTCTAAAGGATTTGATTATTCAATATGTTTTCTAGGGTCCCTCTATAGTTTTTTCATGGTTATCTTGGTTTTATAAGTCTTATGAATCCAAACATCCTCTTATAGGCTTGTTCTTGGTCTATTTTCAACTTCACTACTCTATACTTAAAATGTGCACCTACAAGTGCCTTGAATGGAGGTTTTCCATGTTAATATCAAGTATGAAATGTGTCTAAAATATTTTGAACATATAAAGGTGCACTTGATAACCAAATAAATAATCATGAATCCCAAATCATGCACCTTGTCCACTTTTCTCCTTCACTGTTTGCATATTCAAAAGGGGTGCCACTTGTAGAGGTCTCCTTGATGACATCATTACTTTGATAGTAAGCTTGGTAATGTTTTCAAATTCTTGGAAATATTAGGAGTGTGTTTTAGGAGTTAATTTGATTCACATTTTTTGGAGTTGATCATATCAATGCTCCATGCCTTTCTTGTATTCACTGCCCACTACATCTCATCACCACCTATAGGTGGTACCACAGAGATTAGAGAACCTTATGTGAAAGATTCAGGTATTAAATAAGCCACCCTAAAATTTTATGCATTAAGTTTCATCTTGGTAGACCTATTTCTAATTTCATGAGAATTGGAAGAGGTAAACCATGATAAAAATAATGTGACTATTATTTTAGGCCTATTGTCCTAAAAGGGTTAAAATATTGCTCCTCAAGGATTTTTTAAGTTTCCATGTTGAAGGTACAAGAAATTATGATGCATAGTGATATCTTGGTCTTACATCCCTATACATAGAAAATTTATATTCCAATTTTGGAATGATGAAAACAATTGGATAGGGGTGTTTAAGAGGCTCAAAGTCATGCTCAAACACACTGAGAACACTTAATAACATCTACAGGTTTGGGACCAAAAGAGGGTTTCCTCAACCAAAGTAGTAGACTAAGATTGTATTCCATATAATATTGATTAAAAAATTTTAAAATGGCATCCACGGAGTGAAACATCAAGGTAATATTATGGTTTGTGATTTTGACCTCTTAGACTCATTCCCAATCTGTACATAGGGTAGAACATGCATTTACAAGCAAAGTTTTGAGGAACTAGGTCTTAGGTTAGTGAAGGGAATAATTTGAGATATTTTTAAACAATAAATTAAGTCCAAAATGAAACACACATCATTTTACCTATATTTATATGTTTAAGTATAAATATATGCATGACCAAGCATTGAAAAACCTAATAGTGACCTATAACAAGGTTAAGGGTAGTTGTCTCAATCAGCTAGTTTTGTAGACAAAGTAGTGTTCATTTCGGATCTCAATGATGTTTTAAAAATTTAAAGGTGGATAAATTCATGATAAATAGTTAATTTTTTTAAAAATCCCTATTAAGGACCTCTAAACACATTACCAAAGATAAATTGTAGGCCATACACACACATACCATGTTGAATATGATTGTAAGTAAACAATGATGCTTAAATGATGCCTTAGAGTCACTCAATGGGATAAAAGTGATCCATATAATGGTAATATTATTATAATTGGCTCATAATTGGTTTTATATAATCTTTTGAAGCTAAATATTTACATGGAAACCTACAAGCAGGAGAAAAAGAGCTTGTCTCAGTCAACAAGGTAAGCATAGTCATATGTTTCTAAGGGCATAAAATGTGTGTGAGAGAAAAAATGGATAGGATGGTGTTGAATAAATAATAAAAATTAAAATTAAATATTATTATCCCATATAAAATTATAATATTACAAATCAAAGGTCTCCAAACAAGCAAAACATAGTCCACTTCTTCATACCCTGTAGACAGTGTACCTAGGAAAAGCTAGTTTTGGAATTTGAGAGAGATGGAGGGTCTATAATTGGATTTTTATTCTAAAATTTGGTATTTATAATAAATATTACCTATATAATATCCTTAAATTATTTTTATTATTATACCAATAGGATAATATGCCTTTTTTTGTCTCAGAGGCAGGGCAGTTTTCACCTTGCAAATACCCTGCAACTTTTGGAAAAGGGGGTAGAAACATGGACCAGATGTAAAAAAAAGCTTGAAATAAGTTTTTGGAGTTGTATCACACATAATAACACATTATAAAATAATTAATATATTTTTAATATATATAGGGTAACCTGGGCAACAAGGGTTACAGTTAAACCCAACAAGCAAAATTAAGGCCAAGGAGCCAAATACGAGGTCATTTCTATTTATATTCCTTAGAAAGAATTTAAACACTTGATTCACGATTTAAAAGGTAAAATGGATATGTCCAAGATAAATATATTCAATTAAAATTTCAAAATATCATCCTAATCCTAAGGTATAAGTAGACCCTTTGAATAAGGTCTAGGCCTAATTCCTAAAGGATGGTCATTCTTATTTCTCTCTTGATGAGCTATTAAAATAATTTAGGAATGTGTACAAGACATATAAAAAGGTGTATATACCCTTAGTGAATCCATTTTGACTTGGAATGAACTCAGACCCAGTGGAATGCATTGAAAGGGCTCGAATAGTCAACTTAAGATGATTGTATCTTCTATGAGAATTTGCAAGGGAACCTGAGGTTTTTGGGGATATTATTCAAGGTCCTTAAGAATCCCTAAATAGAATTTTCTTAGAGTTCTAATGTATTTTATTTATGAACAAATGTTAAGACCTAAAACCACTCTAAAACCCTTGTAAACCCTCACTAAAAACCTAAAATGTTGAAATTGAAGCATCAAAATGAAATTAAAATGCCATGAAACAAACTTGAAGCTATAGAGGACTCTCCAAGGACCTAACACATGTGATTTGGGTATACTACACTTGTATAAATAGTGTATAATAGGGATTTATTTGAAAATTTTATGTGTTTTGTAGGTGTGAGAAGGTTTCAAAACAAATTTGGGAGATATATTGAGACTTTTAATAAGTCTCCATGGTAATTTGATGAATTATCTAAGCTCATAAGTCTATCTACTACCTCTCTCATTTTAGCCAGTCTAGTGGGTAGATTGTGAACACTTAGTAAAAAAGGGTGAACCTCCATTTGTGAAGCATTTTAAGGATTATTTGATGAAACTAATGATATGGACACTCTTGACAAGTTTCATACCTCCTTGTGCATTGATTAGATTATAGAATTAGAAAGGATTTGGGTGTCAAGTGTGAGAGGTGCATGGAAAGAAGTCATTTTGGGATTGTCATGGATGATTGTACATGGCCAAAAAATAATAACTATCAAGGAATAATCCAATTCATGTGAGGGATTTTTTTAACCCATCCTACTTAGATCCATCATCAAACCTGACCCTATTTATTGGTAAAGAAATGTTGTGAAGGCAAATCACAAAGGCAATTTTCTATTAAAAGGAAAAGACTTTTTAGGCCACTTTACAAGAGTTATATGATTTGAGATGACACTTGTAGCTCCTAAAATTGCATGGATCACCCCATATCTCTCTTACATGCACAAATATTTTATCTTTTTATTTTGTAAAGTGTCTTAGTGACTCTTGAATTTCCCCTTCTCTCCCTCCTCTCATAATTTCTATAAATTCTAGCCTTTTGGGATATTGTACGGATCTATCCACCTAGGTATGGTGAAGCCCTACCAAATTTTTGCCTTTAGATAACAAAGATATTAGTTTTTACCTCATTCAAAATTTCACTAAGTATACATAATGGTTTTTGATCTTGTGCAAGTGTACTTTTGGCTTACCTTCACATGTTACTCTTCTTAGTGCCTTGTGTGTTTTGGAATCTCTATTTTATAGGTCAATAAGAAGTTTCTAATTGGATTACAGGTATATTGAGTAGTATATTCAATGGTGTTTATTATAATTCTTATTATCTAGTTCCTCATAACCTAGGCTCTCTTTAAGACCCCATGCTTGCAACATTGATGTGAAAGGGAAGATTGTCATTAGATGAAGTGTATATGTAGACTTATTCTTGGTTCCAAGTGCATGTTAGATGGTGTGAGTAGAAAAATTATTCAGTGTATCACCTCCCATTGAGTAGATTTACTTTTATCTATTTTTATACATTTTCATCCCCTCACATGTTAGTAGTAAGATTGATCAAAGTTGTACATCAAGGGGAACTAGCCCCAAATGTAGAGATCCACCTCAAAGTTAGGTCACCCACATCCTTGAGGTGGTTCCATTATGGAACTTTAATAAGGAGAGACTTGTCATCCCTTAAGGGGTGAAATTTCAAGTTTCAATAGTTTTTGTCATGATCAATGGGACTATTTCTCTAAGAGCTTAATGAGTTTTGGTGTTCTCCTCAAGATATCAGCCTTTGGAGGCAATTTCACTAAGTACCAAAGGTGATTCCAAGCATAAATCAATTGGTGAAGTAGTCTAAGTACTATAATTGAATGATTTTTCTTATTATATTATCTTCTCATGAGTGATTAATAAATAGTTTTGATGTTGAGTTTATATTAACACAAGATGGGGAGAAATATCTTTCTTTGCCTATTCCTCCTCAATATGAACAAGTACTTGTCTAAATTAGTCTCGATCCCTATCAACCCTATGTTGCCTATAATTAGCCCTATCAAGATTGTGCTTCACCTAGTCCATTTATTTCCTCTCCAAGTCATTCCATTACAAGTTTCCCTAACACTCTCATTGGCTATAAAGACTATATGTTAGACCTTGATACTAGAAATGATTGTGGTCAAGTTATCCCTAGTGATTGTATCAAGAGTGTGATAAATTATTTGGATTAAGTCAAGGAAGAATGAATACCTATAAAGAGAGTTAATTTTCAAGGTATTTATAATTATATGTTTGATGTTTGTGACCTAGTTTTCCACCTAGAAGAAAGGTTGAGAGCTCATGAACCAGCTCAGTCTTGGCAACCCCAATATATCCCACATCAACCTTCAATTATGTCAACTATTCCTTTCCAAGATACCAATCCAACCATGTTTCAAAATACCCCAAGTCCTTCATGCATTCCCCAAAGTTTCCCTTCTTATAAGTCAAGAGAGTAGACAAAATAAGGAGGATATCACTATTGAGTAGGTTGAGTTGTTTGGAAAAGATTTTGAGAAAGGAAGATTGAGTTTTAAGACTCATCTTCACAAGGAGATTGAATTGGCCAATTAGATTTTAAGGTAATTCATATTGGTAGAATAAAATGAACTCTATAAGCCTAATTTTATAAATTTTAATCAAGATACCAAGCCTGAGGAAACCTCAAATTTCATAAACCTATCATTCACCTCTTCATTTGTATCTTAGCCTCATAAAGAATCCTCTAGGCATAACTTCCCAAGATGGAAAGAGGTAGTGGAGAAAAACTTTAAACTAATCAACTCCTTCTCACCCTTATTTAAGAAGTAATTAATCCCATCTTTCTACTTCCTCTAGCTAATCCATTTTGCCCTCCTAATGTTGAGGATTGCATTCCTCCTTGGGAGCCTTCTTGGGCTAATTTTCCTAGTTTTGAGATGCCTAGTATTGGCACTACTAAGAGGGAGATTGAGTTTGAGATTTAAGATTGGATTGAAGATGAAAAGTAGCTGACTAATAGTGAGGAGACATAAAATTATGATGATGAGGAAAAGGATCCTACTTGTGTTGAAGAAGATATCTTAGAAGAGGTTCTTTTGGAACCCAAAGGAGAAAATGAAGGAGCCTTTCTTGTTGCTCCTCTTCATAATGTTTCCAAGTAAAAGTATGATGACTTTTGGTAGACATTTGAGGACATATGCAATGAAGTTGAAGGCCTTAAGGAGACTACACATCCTTTGGAGCTAACTACAAGCCATGGTAAGCAAGATGTTGTGTCTCAAAATGAATACATGTGGTAAACCTATATGAAAATGTTGAAATAGTATGAAGAATGTGAGAATATAAAATCTTAATGATACAATCCCAAGATATTGGAAAGAAGACATATATTGAGGAGCATCATCATCATGAAGAGAGTTTAGATCATGATGAAGCAATCTATGATGATCTCAAACCTTTTGAGGATGGTTCAAAAGTTGATCCTAGAACCTGTTGACCAAATTTTACCCACGGGTAAAAATTTTTGGTTTCCTTCCTCCCTTGCTATTCATACTAGTTATATTTTAGATTGTTCAGGTTCAGCATTTTTTGGTTCATGGCCTAGTTCAATGGTTCAGTTCCTTGGTTCAAAGGTTCATTTTCGAGCTCAATATCTTGGTTAAATAATAGTTAAACTAAACTATTGAACCAAATTTCTCAGTTCAATGGGCTTGGTTCAAGTCCAAAGAGTTCATTATTCAGTTTGAACATCTCAATACAATATGTGTTGAACCTTCATACCATTGAACCATTGAACCAAATTTTTGGTTCAACGGTCTAGGTTCAACGTACTTGGTTCAATGGCTTAAGTTCACATGTTCGGTTCAATATTGGTTCACTAGCCTTCCTTGGCTCATCGGTGTGCTTAGTTGAACTGTTGAACCATTTTTGGTTCAATGGTCTGGGTTCAATGGAAAAGTTCAATACATGAGTTCATCAGCCTTTTGGTTCATCAATGCGCTCCTTTGAACCTTGAACCATTGAACCAAATTTTGGTTCAACAGGTTTGGTTCAAAGGGCTTCCCTTGGCCGAAGGCACAGTCAAAAGTCAAAGTGCCCTTTTGGAGGGTGGGAAAACACTTCAACTTTTCAAAGACTCAGGCATAGTCAAACACTCGAGCATAGTCAAATAGTCAAAGGGTTTATTGAACAAAATTTCCACAGACATTTTGTCTACAAAAATACATAGCAAAGCCACCCAAGGTTTTAACTTGGGGAAATTGTCTGCGGACAATTTGCCCGCAGGAGCCCGAGAGGACAATACAAAGATAAAGGGCCTGTCGAAGGACCCCAAAAGGTAGGTGCCCTTGCAGGGGACTTTCGACTGGGCCGAAATGTCTTTTAAAATGGACAAGTGCTGGGAAAATTATAAGACATGGAAGTGTCTGAGAGGATGCCACATGGACCTAACTAACATGGCAATGGACCCGATGGCATTTTAGCTAGACCTGATAACATCCTGATGGATGTCAAATTTAGCAGAGTCATTTAGCTGTTGATTCTCAAGCAATGATGCTTAAGAGGCCATCAATTTAAAGAGGATGGAATATCCATTGGTTTTTAAAGCTCGATGACTGAATGAGTATCAAATTTAGTAGAATAAATTAGCCTTCATTTCCAACTAAGAAAATATTGCCAAAGAACCTAGAATGCAACAACCTACTAAAAGTTTGCCCCTGGCGGGCTGAACAAGCCAAATAGAGACAAATTTGATAAAAGACAAGAAGACATGCATGAAATGAGCAAGCAATTAAGTCCAAGTGGCACCAATTTGAGAAGTGACTCTGGTAGGTGAAATAGTTCCTTCGAATTGATCATGAGAAGATGCAACAGCTAAGTAATGTAACTGGTTTTCTCCATTTTACATTTAATGAGTGGACAAACCACGTTCTGACCTAGAAAATGTGGACTTTGAGCAAACAAAGCACATGGCTCATAAATGTTTTGAGCAACTTGTTGAAGGGATGCGATGGCCACTTGTTGAAGGAATGTCACATGGGCTTCTCTTTGTTTTCTCATATATATTTGATACTTGTCATTTTTTGTAATAATCTTCCACAATTTTACAAAGCATAGCTCTACTAAAATTTCCACCTAAATCAATAAAAATACAGTTTTACCTCCATCTTGGATAGATATTTTGTGTATGTTCTGAGTGTTATTTGTGTTTAGTCATTATCTTTGATGCTCTCATAGGTTCAACACCAACAGACCAGTTATCTACAAGGTGCCAGTTTGTAGCTTATAGGAGAAGAGCTCATTTTAGAATTATAAAATAGGGGAAGTCACTTACAGTGTGCATTGTACAGCACCTTGGTGAGTCTCTATTTTTGTGTTTTCATGAGAACATCCCTGTCTTTCTCTTGCAGTCTAGTCTTTTTGCCAAGCCTGAAGTGTATGTCTTATTGTTTTTATCTAATTATAAATGTGGATGTGTGAAGGTTGACCTATTTTTGGTGTATCACCTCTTTAGAGTAGTTTGTTTTCATGTATTTTCCTCCCTTTTCATCCCCCAATTTATATAGCATATATGTGTGTGTGTGTGTGTGTGTGTGTGTGTGTGTGTGTGTGTGTATATATATATATATATATGTGTATATATGTATATATGTATATATATACATATATATATGTATGTATATATATGTATATGTATATATATATATATGTATATATATACCTATATGTATTTACACTTGCTGAAACAAACATGATACATCAAAGGGAGCTAGCCCTTATCTAGAGACTCTCCTCTCTAGCTTCACTATCCCACAGGTGAGAGAGGAGTTTCCATGTTGTGAGAAGGCAGGAACTTATTTTCCTGCCACTGGGTACAATTTCCTATGTCAACAATTTTGGCACACCTGGTGGGACACACAGTTTGATAACTCAGTAAGTTTTTAGGATTAATGCTGGTCTTAATATAGCCATTTAAAGTTTTCTAGCATCTAGTGACTCCACTGGTAAGAGCTTCAGTTCTATAATTTCAAGACCAGTTTCTTAATCTTCTATGCCTAAAGCCACCATAAGGTCTGCTTCCAGAGGGGTTCCTTTTGATTTTTTTGAGTTACCTTTGAACTCTGTCAAAAGGCTAAGGTTTGAGAGAACTCATCCTTATCCAACAAATGACCCTCCCAGACCTATTATAAGGGACACATACATAGCACAGCCACATTTATAGCCCATCCCAGCCATGGCATTACCTTTTATGGCTTTTCATGGTGAGAGACCCTTGAATCTCCCATGCTATGATCCAATTCCGGGAATAGCTCTAAAAAATGTGCCTTCTTTCAATGGAGTGGGGCCCATTACAGTCATGGAGCATATTAAGAATATTGCTAACCTCTACAATATTCATAATGTAATAGAAGAAAATATTGCCATCAGATTGCTAGCATTGTCTTTGAAAGGCAAGGCTCTTGATTGGTACGGGACCTTGCCTGTGAATTCCATACATTCTTGGAATGAATTGGGCACTTAGTTGATAGATCATTTTGGGGAAAAGAGTGATGGCCTCTCACTTGCTGAGTAGTTGACAATCATAAAGAGAGTTTTGCATGAGTATATGCAAGACTTTAACACATGGTTTCAAAAGGCTTGGGATAGAATTCCCATCCTAGTAAGGCCATCTCCCAACTACGCTTTCTTGTACTATTTAAAAGCATTAAACAATGACATTGCAGTGATGATACAATCTATGGGAGGGCATATATTGCCTTCTACTTATGACATTGCCATAACAGCTGAGAATTGCTTGATACAAGCTGGAAAGATTGCCCTTAGGCCTCACATGCCACTTTTCCCAGAATTGCTACCCCTAATTCAAATCATTGCTCCCATAATTTCCCCCTACCTACGATTGAAAAACCAGCTACTATTCCATCAAATGAGCTTCATAAGGTTAAGAGTCTATTGCAGAACATGTCTAACAAACTTGTTGCCATTAAAAGGTAGCAAGCTCAAGGAAACAAACCAAATCAGGGATACCAAAATTATGGTCAAGCCCCTAGACCCCCCTTTTAGAATTGTAATCAAGGTTAGGGGTAGCTCACTACAACTAGGCCATTTCAAAATTACAATACAAGCCCCCCTCATCATCTAAGGTCATGATGCATATCGAGAATAATCTAGTACAAGAGCAGCCAAGCTGTTTGACCATGGGATATGGTCAAGAACAAGCTGTTCACACAAATGAGATGATGAATTATTTCTAGAATATATAAAATTAGGCTGCTACTCATTCCCAATTTTTTGAGGCTCCAACTCAGCCTAGCACGAGTAGCAATCAGGCCTAGTCAGATCCTACTCTTATGAATCAACTAGAGGGCAAGTTTTGTGCAATCAATCATGGGGGCACTGCAGACAATTAGGTTGATTGCATTATAACCAGCGCAAGATTTAAGAGAAGAGCAGTGGGAGAGATGCAGGCTACCACCTAGGTGGTAGTAGCACCTCCTCCATCACACTCCAAATCAAAGGCCCCAAATTTTAGGTAGCTACCTATACCTTCAGCCCCTCAGCTTATAGCTCTGGTTGGGATCAGTCCAAAAGAAAATGTGAAGGGAGGTAGTCCCCAAGTCAATATAGTGGACCAGATGAATAAGTTGCATGTCAACATCTCTTTATGGGATTCATTATCTCTTCCAAGATAGAAAGATGTGTTGAAGAAAGAATTGCATGAGCTGGACTAACAAGCTGCCCCAACAAGCACTGATAATGTCTTGATGACAAATGGGCAGCCTCCCACTTTAGGTTAGATTAAAAAAAGGAAAATAAAACTCCCCCTTTCTACATATCCTTGGTCATTGGGGACTTCTTGGTACATAATTGCATAATTGATAGCAGGCCCAGCACCTCGGTGATGCCTAAGTGCATTGCTGATAAGATGGGATTAAAGTATGAAGAAATGAACAAAGGAGTCCTCTAGCTAGATGGGATGCCTAAACAAATAGCTGGAATTTTGAAGGGTTTAAGCTTGACGCTGCACACTTGCCCAACCTTCTCAATTCTTCATGATATAGTGGTAGCGAATGTTCCTCTGTATTTCGCAATTTGCTTGTCTAGGGAATTCATGTCAAAGATAGGTGGTTGTCTACCAGTGAATTGGTCATATCTAGTTTTTAGAACCAAATATGGCACCAAAGTGAAAATTGAGTCTGAGCCACTCTATAAGGACCATCTAGAACCATATTCACCTAAGGAAGCAAATGTCAGTTACACTATCATTGACCCAGAAGAGTCTCAGACAGACTAATCTCCATCCTCTGCTCTTGAAGGAGTCACGGACTTACTCTTGGATGAGTGGGGAAATTATAACTTTGAACATGATCCATACAAGTTTATTGAGGAGGTAGATCTTAGGGTCTATTGCTTGCATGAGGAGGGCACCTTCATGCCTAATTTAATGAAGGAAAGCAAAGAAGACCTTGGCCTATGGCAGATGTATTTTGATGGTTCCAGAAGTAAGTTGGGCACTGGTGGTGGGGTGATGTTTGTTTCCCCTTCAAAAGAAAGGTACTTTTTAGCTTTTTGTTTCCAATTCTCTTGCATGAGTAATGTTGTATAATATGAGTCTTTGATCCATGGCCTTGAATGGGTAAGGAAAAGAGGGATTAAGGAGTTGCAAGTTTTCGGAGATAGTGAGCTGATTGTAAATCAGGTGAAAGGCTAAAATCTAACAAAGAACTCCTTGCTGAAGTCATACAAGCACAGATTTTAGGACTTGGTGGAGGATTTTCTTGCTTTTAACATTGCCTCAATTCCAAGGGAGTAGAACAAACAAGCTGACAGGCTGGCAGCAATTGGTGCACAATTTGATGTTTCAAGGGTAATAAGCTGAGATTATGGTTTGTGCCACTTGAAAGTGGTAGTTCAACCCTCCATCCCAGACAATATTGTAAATTGGCAAGTTTTCAAAAGTGACCAATAGATAGCTTTCTTCCTTCATGAAGAAGCTAAGTTCACAATACACAACTAGGTGAAATTGCAGTAGCAATATGGAGATCAGATTGTTTAGTTGAAGAACAATAAACTCCCTAAAGGTTCGGTCATGCTTGAAAGCATTTTCAATAGAGATGATCAACTGAGAAATGATAAGGCATGCATCACAACCAAAGAGGACAATTATGAAAGGGTTGAAATCTTCAAGGATAAGCTACTAGCACTTGGAAAGGTCTACATGTTTCAAGAGAGGCAAGCTTTCATTCTACTGTGTTAAGAATTTGCTAATGTCTTTATGTGGGATTATAGCAATTTAAAAGGTTTCAACCTAAGGCTTGCCTAGCACACCATTGAATTAGAAGAAAGTGCCAGGCCAGTCACACAAAAGTAAAGACCTATCAATCTTACAATTGAGCCCCTCATGCAGAGGGAATTGGCCAAATTAATTGAGTCTAGAATTATATTTCCAATCAAACATTCCTCATGGCTGGCCAACCTAGTCCCTATTAGAAATAAAAATGGGGAGATCAGGTTGTGTGTCAACTTTAGAGACCTTAATAAAGTCTCTTTAAAATATCATTATCCCCTCTTGAGCATGGATCAGATCCTTCAAAAGGTAACTGGTAGCGAGTGTTTCTCCCTCCTGGATGGTTATTCAGGGTATAATCAGATTCTGGTGCAAGGCTGTGATCAATACAAAATAACCTTCACCACTAAATGGGGAACATTTGCTTACAAGAAGATTCCATTTGAGCTATCCAATGCTGGTGCTACCTTTCAGTGAGCCATGGACATGGATTTTGGTGGCTTGATAAATAACAATGTGCTGGTATACCTTGATGATATAACGGTATTCTCCAAGGAAGCGAGCCAGCACATAGAACACCTTAGGCAGATTTTTGAGAGGTGCAGGGAATTTGGCATCTCTCTTAATCCAAATAAATGTGTGTTTACTATTCATGAGGGGAAACTTCTTGGCCACATCATGTCTAAGGAGGGCTTGTCCATTGACCCTGAGAGAGTTCGCTCCATTCTGGAGATGTCCCTACCAAAGCAAAAGAAGGGCCTACAAAGTTTCTTTAGTAAGATAAATTTCATTCAGAGATTCATTCTGAATTTCACTGAGATAGTTAAACCCCTAACCTCTATGCTAAGGAAAGGTGAAGAATTCAAGTGGACAATGTAAAGAAAAGATAGCTTTGAAGCCATCAAGCAGGCTTTAACCTAGGCGCCCACTCCGATTAGCCCCAAATTTAGTAAAGACTTCAACCTCTATAATTTTAGTAATGAAGAAGTGATATCTGCCATGCTTACTCAAGAAAATGGTGACGACCTTGAGTAGCCACTCACCTTCTTAAGCCAAGGGTTAGAAGACTTCGAAGTCAGGTACACGTATGTAGAAAAGCAAGTCTTGGCAGTAGTGCAGAGCCTGAAGAAATTTAGGTATATGTTGTCTAACAGTAGGATTCACCTTATGGTCCCACATCTTGGTATCAAGGATTTCTTGACCAATCAAGATTTGAATGAAAAGAGGGCAAGGTGGATTACCAAAGTGATGGAGTATGATGTAGACATTAAAATCACCAAGCTGGTGAGGGACAGAGGCCTGTGTGAATAGCTAGCTACAAATTTCAAACAAAAAGGGGAAGACAGCTTGCTAATCCATGATGTGGCCACTATAGAAGAACCATCTGTCATAAAGGATTGGATGCTGGACATGAGACGTTTCCTTCTCATGAGTGAGTGTCCACAAAGTCTTGATAAGACTAGAAGAAGGTATTTTAAACTCTAGTCCCTTCCTTATGTTATGGTGGATGAAGTATTGTTTAGGAGGGATTAATTTGGGGTCCTCCTAAGGTGCATTAACCCAAACTAGGTTGATAAGGTATTGGTTGAGTTCCATGATGGGCTAGCAGGCAGTCATTTCACTCCTAGAGCTACTGCAGCAAGGATAATGAGAGCTAGCTATTTCTAGCCTACTCTTTTTAAAGATACCCATGCCTGGGTAAGGAAGTGCCAGAAGTTTGCACTTTTTGAGAAAAAACAATGGTTGGCTGCCATGCCTCTACAACCCATTCAAGTTGAACAACCATTCATGTAATGGGACCTAGATTTCATAGGGATGATCAATCCTCCCTCCAGTGCTGGGCACAAATGGGTCCTGACTGCTATAGATTATTTCACTAGGTGGGTGGAGGCCATTGCTCTAAAAGAGGTGAATGAAAGTGTATTCCTAGAGTTTTATGAGGACCTGGTAACAAGATTTGGGGTTCCAGCCACCATAATCTCAGATAACGCCTTGGCTTTTTTGGGAGCTAAAACAAGTGAATGGGCACTAAGGTATGGCATATACCTTAGCACTTCATCAAATTATTATTTGTAGGGGAATGGGCTGGCTGAGTCCACCAACAAAAATCTGATCAGAATCATAAAGAGGACTATGGAAGAAAATTAGAGGACTTGGCATGCCAAGCTAAAGACAACTCTATGGGCCGACTGAATTACTTTGAAGAGAGCGATCAAAAATTCTCCATATACACTCATGTATGGAAGGGAAGCTAGGCTTTCCATATCATTTGAGTTTCCAGCATTGGATTTTGCCCACCAGCTACAATTTGAAGAAGGAACCAGCATGGAGGTCAGGCTGTGTGAGCTAATGGAGCTCCAAGAGGTAAGGGATCGGGCTATGGCTTCTATGACCAGTCACCAACAGCAAGTAAAAAGGCACTTTGACAAGAAATATTTTTCAAGAGATTTCTCTGAAGGAGACATTGTCCTAAAATGGGATGAAGATCGAGTTAATCCTAGGAAACATGCGTGAGTTCATCGGCATGCTCCTTTGAACCTTGAACCATTGAACCAAATTTTGGTTCAATGGGTTTAGTTTAAAGGGTTTCCCTTGGCTGAAGGCACAGTCAAAAGTCAAAGTGCCCTTTTGGAGGGTGGGCAGACACTTCAACTTTTTAAAGACTCAGGCAAAGTCAAATAGTTAAAGGGTTTATCAAACAGAATTTCCATAGACATTTTGTCTATGGAAATACATAGCAAAGCCACCTAGGGTTTTAACCTAGGGAAATTGTCTGTGGACAACTTTCTCATGAGAGCTTGGAAGGACAATACAAAGATAAATGGCCCATCGAAGGACCCCAAAGGGTAGGTGCCCTTACAGGGGACTTTTGGCCAGGCTTAAAGGACTTTTCAAAGGGACAGGTGCCAGGAAAATTACAAGACATGGAAGTGTCTGAGAGGATGCCACATGGACCCAACTAACATGGCAATGGACCCGATGGAATTTTAGCTAGACCTGATGACATCTCGATGGATGTCAAATTTAGTAGAGTAGTTTAGCTATTGATTCTCAAGCAATGACGCTTGAGAGGCCGTCAATTTTAAGAGGATGGAATATCCATTAGTTTTCAAAGCTCGATGGCCAAATGAGCATCAAATTTAGAAAAATAAATTGGCCTTCATTTCCAACTAAGAAAATATTGCCAAGGAACCCAGAATGTAGCAACCTAATGAAATTTTGCCCCTTGGGGGCTGAACAATCTAAATAGAGACAAAATTGATAAAAGACAAGAAGACATGCATGGAATGAGCAAGTAGTTAAGTCCAAGTGGTGCCAATTTGAGAAGTGACTCCAGTAGGTGAAATAGTTCCTTTGAATTGATCATGAGAAGATGCAACACCTAAGTAATGTAACCGGTTTTCTCCATTTTACATTTAATGAGTGGACAAACCGCGTTTTGACCTAGAAAATGTAGACTTCAAGCAGACAAAGCACACGGCTCATAAATGTTTTGAGCAACTTGTTGAATGGATGTGATGGCCACTTGTTGAAGGAATGTCACATGGGCTTCTCTTTGTTTTCTCATATATATTTGATACTTGTCATTTTTTGTAATAATCTTCCACAATTTTACAAAGTGTAGCTCTACTAAAATTTACTCCTAAATCAATAAAAATATAGTTTTTCCTCCATCTTGGATAGATATTCTATGTATGTTCTAAGTGTTATTTGTGTTTAGTCATTATCTTTGATGCTCTCACAGGTTCAACACCAATAGACCATTTATCTACAAGGCACCAATTTGCAGCTTACAGGAGAAGAGCTCTTTTTGGAATTATAAAATAGGGGAAGTCACTTACAATGTGTATTGTATAGCACCTTGGTGAGTCTCTATTTTTATGTTTTCATGAGAACCTCCCTGTCTTTCTCTTGCAGTTTGGTCCTTCTACCAAGCCTGAATTATATGTCTTGTTGTTTTTGTCTGATTTTGAATGTGGATGTGTGAAAGTCGACCTATTTTTGGTGTATCACCTCCTTAGAGTAATTTATTTTCCTGTATTTTCCTCCCTTTTCATCCCCCCAATTTATATAGCTATATATATATCTATACTTATATGTATTTGCACTTGCTGAAACAAACATGATACATCAAAGGGAGCTAGCCCTTATCTAGAGACTCTCCTCTCCAGCTTCGTTGTCCCATAAGCAAGAGAGGAGTTTCCATGTTGCAAGGAGAAAGAAGGAACTTGTTTTCCTGCCACTGGGTGCAATTTCCTACGTCAACAGAACCACCTATGAAGTTACTCCCACCAACATCAAGGAAGAGTTTGAGAAAGAAATAATACTACAAAGCTATGACATAACACTTTTTAAAAACTTTGAAGAGGCTGTAACAAATGAGAAGAAAAATGAGGTCTTTCAAGAAGGTATAGACTTGCAAGAGGCTATCCCTTTCATAGAAATGCAAATATTCCATAATGAGACAAAAGGAAAATATTATGAGGCATGTTTCCAAGGTAAAGAATACTTCAAATACCTTATAGACTTATGGGAGATAACTCCATCAAATGACATGTCAAGCCAAGGATCAAAAAAGAAACATGAGTCATCTAACATCACATGTAAAAAGAAGCATGCTTGGCATCCTCATTCATCTAGTGAGGAAGGAGATTCAAGGTACTTCCCTTTTCATCCATGAAGAGAGGTATGTTTAAGTTGAATTTAAATAATTATTTTTCTTGTTTTTGTGTCTTATGTTTCCCTAAGTGCTTAGTAGCACAAGTGTGCCTTTATTTTGAGTGTTTGCTTTGGTCTTGTTGTGCATTGTCTTTACCTTATGTGTTTTGATGTAAATAAGTTATTTATTATTCAATTAAAGTTCTTGTACTATTTTTTCCAAGTTATTTTTGACTCCCTTTACCCAATGGATGGGATAAGGCTACTAGTCCTTAACATAGGCAAGCATGTTACCCCTAGGAATTATTAAATGTGTTAACCAAATTTGAATTTTAGTCAAATTGGATCAACCCATACATTTATAAAAAAAATATATAGGTTTTCATATGTCTTATGGGTGTGTCATATTGGTCTATCATCATACTTATCCATACTCCAACCTTGGTTTAAGTCCATCTTCCTTGTACTAGTCTAGTCAACCAAGGTCAACCTGATCAACTCTAGTCAAACTTGGTCAAAAGTTCAAATTATTTTGGATATGTCCTAATATGGTTGTTGATATGTTTTAAGGTGTTTTTATGTCATTAATCTATCCTTTACCATGTATTATGTGCAAAGAGTGTCATTTTGGCATATTTATAGCAAAATAAATGACTTGTATGGACTTCCAAGGAAGAATTTTTGTCACCAAGAGATATTTCACTGTCGAAGAGGTCAAAAAAATTTAGGATCAATTAAAAGTTGGTCCAAGAAGTAGTTACATGTAGAAAATGGGGATTTTTCCTCGATTTTAGGCCCTTATTAACACTTGTAAAAACTTGGTAAGTCCTCCTTCAACAAAACACATGGTATGGTGTTTCCTCAGGTCCCTAAGGTA
This sequence comes from Torreya grandis, assembly GCA_037957365.1. Taxonomy (NCBI): domain Eukaryota; kingdom Viridiplantae; phylum Streptophyta; class Pinopsida; order Cupressales; family Taxaceae; genus Torreya; species Torreya grandis. The sequence continues at coordinate 235,442 of JARHVA010005889.1, read as the reverse complement.
ATTTTCATACTTGGTGTGTAGATATTTCATCAAAAGGTTCAATTTTTTCTTCTATTCCTTCCTTTTTGTCCTTGAAAGCTAAGGAGAGTTGATTTTAAATGCTTGGTTTGGGACATACAATTGGAGTTGGGAGGAATGATTTTTGGGGATGAAATTAATCTTATTTGACTTAAAATATAAGGTAGGAAGTTTGGATTCTATAGTTTATCCTTTATGAACCATCACTTAGACCTTGAGCAGCTTTTTATGTATTCACATACAAGAGGGGTCATTATTTGAGATAGTTTCTAAATAATTCTCTTTATTTTGATGGATTTTATTAGTCCATATATTTTTTAGGGTCCCTCCATAGGTTTTCCATGGTTATTTTGGTTGTGTAAGTCTCAATAATCTAAGAAGCCTCTTTTAGGCTTGTTTTTGGTCTATTTTCAACTTCACTACTTTATACTCAAAATGTTCACCTAGAGGTGCCTTGAATGGAGGTTTTTCATGTTAATATAAATAATTAAATGTGTCTCATAGGTTTTGAAGTTATAAATGTGCACTTGATTACCAAAGTAGGAATCATGAAGTCAAAATCATGCACCTTGTCCACTTTTCTCTTTCACTATTTGCATAAAACTGGTAATGGTTTCAACTTATTGGAGATATTATGAGTATATTTTAGGATTTAAGTTAATTAAAATTTTATGGAGGTGATAATATCGATTCTCCATGCCTTTCTTGTATTCACTACCCACTATATCTCATCACCACCTACAGGTGGTACCACAGAGATTGGAGAACCTTGTGTGAAGGATTCATGTCTTAAAGAAGCCAGCCTAAAATATTATGAATTGAATTTCATCTTATAATACCTAGTTATATTTTAATGATCATTTAAATATTCAAACCATGATCAAAATGATGTGATATGGATTTCAAGCATGTTATCCCAAAAGGGCCAAATAGTGGTCCTCAAGGCTTTTTGAAGTTTCTATGGTGAAGGTACAAGAGCTTATGATGGATAGTGATATCTTGTTATTATATCTATATCCATATATATTTTCCATTCCAATATTTTAATGATGAGAACAAGTGGAGAGGGGTGTTCAGGAGGTTCAAAGTCATGCTCAAACACACTGAGAACACTCAATAACATGTACAAGTCTGGGACCAAAAGAGGGTTTCCTTCAACCAAAGTTGAAAACTAAGATTTTCTCCCATATAATAGTGATTATAAATGTTTATAATGTAATACATGGACTAAAAAATCAATTTAATATGATGTTTTGTGATTTTGACCTCCTATACTCACTCCCAGTCTATACACAGGATAGAACATACATCTACAGGCAAAGTTTTGAGGAACTAGGTCTCAGGTCAGTGAAGGGAATAATTTGAGATTATTTTTGAACAATAAATTAAGTCCCAAAGGAAACACACATCATGTTACATATATGAAAAATTTTAATCCTAAATAAATACATGACCAAGCATTAAAAAACCTAATAGTGACCTATAGCAAGGTTAAGGGCAGTTGTCTCACTCATCTAGTTTTGGAGACAAGGTAGTGTTAATTTGGGATATAAATGATATTTTATACCTTTAAATGTGGATAAAATCATTATTATGATTTAATTGGTTTTAAAATCCCTAAGAAGGACCTCTAAACACATGACCAAAGATAAATTGTAGGTCGTACACACACATACCTTGTTGAAGGTGACTGTAAGTAAATAGTGATGATTAAGTGATGGATTAGAGTCACTCAAAGGGATAAAAGTGAGAAATAAAAGGTTAATATTATTATAATATTATAATAATAGGTTTTATATACTCTTTTGAAACTAAATATCTACATGGAAACTATAGACAGGAGGAATAAAGGTTGTCTCAATCAACACGATAAGCACAGTCCTGTGTTTCTAAGGGCATAGAATGTGTTTGAGAGACAAAATGGATATAATTGTTTAATACATTAAAAAAATGATAATTAAATATTAATATTCCATATAAAATGATAATATTTCAAATCAAAGGTCTCTAAACAAGTAAAACATAGTCCACTTCTTCATACCCTATAGACAGTGTACCTAAGAAAAGCTAGTTTTGGAATTTGAGAGAGATGGAGGGTATATTTTTCTATTTATATTATTAAATTTGGTATATATCATCAATATTACCTATATAACACCATAAAATTATTTTTATCAGGATACAAATAGGATAATATGCCTCTATTTTGTCTCAGAGGTAGGGCAGTTTTCACCTTGAAAATACTCTTCAACTTTTGGAAAAGGGGGTAGAAACATGAACTAGATGTCAAAAAAATATTGAAATAAGGTTTTTGGAGTTGTATCACACATCATAACACCTGGTAAACTAAGTTATATATTTTTAATATAGACAAGGTGCCCCGGGCAATAAGGGTTATAGTCAAACTCAATAGGTAGAATTCAGGCCAAGGAGCCAAATAAGAGGTCATTTCCATTTCTTATCCTTGGAAAGAATTTAAATGATTCAATTAATGATTGAAAAGGTACAATTTTTGTGTCCAATCTATGTATATTCAAGGAACACATCAAAATATCATCCTAATCCTAAGGTTTCAAGTAGACCCTTTGAATAAGGTCTACGCCTAGTTCCTAAAGGATGGTTATTCTTATTTCTATCTCTTGATGAGTTATTCCAATTATTTGAGAATGTGTATGAGACATATACAGAGGTCTCTAAACCTCCAATTTTTAGGACAAACTCATCAAGAATATTTTTTGACTTGGAATGAACTTAGACCCTATGGAATCTATGAAAAGGGCTCGAATAGTCAACTTAAGATGCTTGTATCTTGTATGAGAATTTTCATGGGAATATAAAGTATTTAGGGATGTTATTCAAGGTCCTTAATAATACCTTAGTGGCATTTCCTTATATTTCCAATGTCTTTTCTATATGAACAACTGTTAAGACCTGAAACCACTCCAAAACCCTTGTAAACCCTCACTACAAACCCGATTAGAGAAATGTTGTAATTGAAGCATCCAAATGAAATGTAAATGCCATGAAAACAACTTGAAACTATAGAGGACTATCTATGGACCTCATATATGTGATTTAGGTGTACTACACTTGTATGAATAGTCCAAAACATGGTTTTATTTGACATTTTAATGTGTTTTTTAGGTGTGAGAACGTTTAAAAAGATAAAATAAACTTTGGGAGGCATATTGAGACTTTTCATGTTAATTTTATAAAGTATCTAAGCTCCTAATTCTATCTTCTACCTCTCTCATTTTAGCCAGTCTAGTGGGTAGATAGTAAACACAGTAAAAAAGGGTGAAACTCCATTTGGGAAATAATTTAAAGCCTATTTGATGAAATTAATGATATATAAACTCTTAAAAAGTGTTTTCCCTCCCTTTTCATGGATCAAATTATATAATTGGAAAGGTTTTGGGTGCCAAGTGTGAGAGGTGCATGGAAAGAAGTTATTTTGGGACTGTCATGGATGATTGTGCATGGCCAAAAGAATATAAATGATTAGGAACTAATCCAATTCATGTGAGGGATTTTTTTAACCCCTCATACTTAGATAAATCATCATAGCTAACCCTATGAAGTGGTGAAGTAGTTTTGTGAAGGCACATCATAAAGGCAATTTTCTATGCAAGGAAAAGATTTTTTAATCCACTTTGCAAGAGTTTGATGATTGTAGATGACACTTGTATCTCTTTATATTTAATGTCTCACCCCATATCTCTCTTACATTTACAAATATTTGATCTTTTTATTTTTTCAAGTGTCTTAGTGACTTTTGAGTTTCCCCTTCTCTCCCTTCTCTCATAATTTCTATAAATTCTTAGCCTTTTGGGCTATTATATAGATCTACCCACCTAGGTATGGCAAAGCCCTAAAAAATATTTGACTTGAGATAAAAAAATATTTTTTTAACCTCAATAAAAATTTCACTAATTTTACACAATGGTTTTTGGTCTTGTGCAAGTGTATTTTTGGCTTACCTTCATATGTTACTCTTCCTAGTGCCTTGTGTGTTTTGGAATCTATTTTATAGGTCAATAAGAAGTGTCTAATTAGATTAAAGGTATAGTGAGTAGTCTATTCAATAGTATTTTTTATAATTCCTATTATTTAATTCCTCCTAGCTTAGGCTCTCTTTAAGACCCCATGCTTGAAACATTGATGTGAAAGGGAAGATTATCATTAGATGAAGTGTATATGCAGACTTCTTCTTGGTTCCAAGTGCATGTTAGATGATGTGAGTAAAAAAATTGTTTGGTGTATCACCTCCCATAAATTAGATTTAATTTTGTCTATTCTTATCCATTTTCATCCCCCCAAGTGTTAGTAGTAGGATTGATCAAAGTGGTACATCAAGGGCAACTAGCCCCAAATCTAGAGATCTACTTCAAAGTTAGGTCACCCACAGCCCTGAGATGCTTCCATTATGGCACTTAAACAAGGAGAGACTTATCATCTCCTTAAGGGGTGAAATTTTAAGGGATAATAGTTTTTGGCATGCCTGGTGTGACTATTACTCCAAGAGCTTGAGGATTTTTGGTGTTCTCCACAAGATAACGACCTTTAGAGGCAATTTCACTAAGCACCAATGGCAACTCCAAGCATAAATATACTAGTTAAGCAATCTAAGCACTATAATTAAATCCATTTTATTTTTATATGACCTTCTCATTAGTGATTCATGGATATTTTTGATGTTGAGTTTGTATTAACACAAGATAGGGAGACATATCCTTCTTTGCTTATTCCTCCTCAATATGAATAAGTACTTGTCCAAATTGGTCATGCTCCCTATCAATCCTATGTTACCTATAATTAGCCCTATCAATATTGTGCTTCACCTAGTACACCTAGCTCCTCTCCAAGTCATGACATTACAATTTTAAAGAAGAATCTCATTGGCTACAAAGACTATATGGTAGACCTTGATACTATAAATGGTTGTGGTCAAGTTATCCCTAGTGATTGTATCAAGAGTATGAGAAATGCTTTGGAGCAAGTCAAGGAAGAATGGATACCTATAAAGAGAGCTAATTTGAAAGGTCTTTCTAATGATATGTTTGATGTTTGTGGCCTAATTTTCCACCTATAATAAAGGTTGAGAGCTCATGAACCAACTTAGTCTTAGCAGCCCCAATATATCCCACATCAACCTTCAAGTGTGCTAACTATTCCTTTCTAAGATACTAATCCAACCATGTTTTAAAATACCCCAATTCCTTCATAAATTCCCCAAAGTTTCCCTTCTTATAAGTCCATCCAAGAGATTATCAAAAGGAAGGAGGATATCACTATTTAGTAGGTTGAATTATTTGGAGAATATTTTGAGAAAGGAAGATTGAGTTTTGAGACTCATCTTGACAAGGAGATTGAATTGACCAATTATATTTTAAGGCAATCAATATTGGTAGTAGAAAGTGAACTCTCTAAGCCTACTTTTCTATGTTTTATTCAAGATACAAAGCCCAAGGAAACCCCAAATTTTATAAACCTTTCATTCACCACTTCATTTGTATCTCAGCCTCATGAAGAATCCTCTGGGCATAACTTCCTAAGATGGAAAGAGGTAGTGGTTGCTTGTGAAGAGAAGAATAAGAGATGTTTAAGTGGAGGAGTTAGAAGTGGAGAGAAACTTGAAACTACTCAACTCCCTCCCACACCTTGTTAATAATCCATTGAACCCATATTTCCACTTCTTCTAGTTGATCCATTTTTCCCTCCTAATGTTGAGGATTGCATTGCTCCTTGGGAGCCTTCTTGGGGTAATATTCTTAGTTTTGAGATGCCTAGTATTGGCACTACTAAGATGGAGAATGAGTTTAAGATTTAAGATTGGATTTAATATGAAGAGGAGCTAACTACTAGTGAGGATACATAAAATTATGATTATGAGGAAAAGGATCCTCCATGTGTTGAAGAAGAGGTCTTAGAAGAGGTTCTTTTGGAACCCAAAGGAGAAAATGAAATAGCCTCTCTTGTTGTTCCTCTTCATGATGTTACCAAGTCAAAGGATGATGACTTGTGCTAGAGAGTTGAGGACATATGCAATGAATTTTAAGTCCTCAAGGGACTTATAAGTCCTTTGGAGCTAACTACAATCCATGGTAAGAAAGATGTTGTGTTTCAAAAGGAATACATGTGGAAGAACTATATGAAAATGTTCAAAGAGTATGAATAATGTTAGAATACAAATATCCTAATGAGATAAGCCCAAGATGTTGAAAAGTAGGCATATATTGAGGATCATCATCATCAAGAGAGTTTAGCTCATGATGAAGCAATCTATGATGATCTTGAGCATTTTGAGCATGGTTCAAAAGTTGATTCTAGAACCACCTATGAAGTTACTCCCACAAAAATCAAGGAAGAGTTTCAGAAAGAAACACTAATACAAATATATGACACAACACTTTTTAAAGACTTTGAAGAGGCTATAACAAATGAGAAGAATAATGAAGTCTTTCGAGAAGGTATAGACTTGCAATAGGTTGTCCCTTCATAGACATGAAAATATTCTATAATGAGACAAAAGGATAATAGTATGAGGCATTTTTCCAAGGGAAATAAGCCTTAAAGTAGCTTAGAGACTTGTGGGAGATGACTCCATAAAATGACATATTAAGCCAAGGAGCAAAAAGGAAACATGAGTCATCTAACACCACATCCAAAAGGAAGCATGCTTGGCATCCTCATTAACCTATTGAGGAAGGAGATTTAAGGTACTTCCATTTTCATCCATGAGGGGAGGTATGTTTAAGTTTTTATATTATATAATTATTTTGCTTGTTATTGTGTCTTGTGTTTCCTTAAGTGCTTAGTAGCACAAGTGTGCCTTTGTTTTGAGTGTTTGCTTTGGTCTTGTTGTGTGTTTTATTTTCCATGTGTGTTTTAAGGTAAATAAGTTATTTATTATTCAATTCAAGGTATGGTACTATTTTTTACAAGTGAATTTTGACTCCCTTTTCCCAATGGATGAGATAAGGCTACTGGTCCTTAACATAGGCAAGCATTTACCCCTAACAATTGTTAAAATTATTGACCAAATTTGAATTTTAGTAAAATTAGTTCAACCCATACATTTATAAAAAAAATATAGGTTTCCATATGTTCTATTTGTGTGTCATGTTGGTATATCATCTTACTTATCCTTGTTCCAACCTTGGTTTAAGTCCATATTCCTTGTACTAGTCTAGTCAACCAAGGTCAACTTGGTCAACACTAGTCAAACTTGGTCAAAGGTTAAAATTATTTTTTATATGTCCTAATATGGGTTTTTATATGTTTTAATTTGTATTCATGTCATTAATTTATCTTTTACCATGTTTTATGTGCAAAAAGTATCATTTTGGCATATTTCTAGCATAATAAATGACTTATATAGACTTTAAAGGAAGAATTTTTGTCACAAAGAGATATTTAAATGTGGAGGATGTCATAATATGTTATTATCAGTTATAATTCAGTCCATGAAGTATTTACATGTAGACAATTTGGATATTTCCTTGATTTTAGGCCCTTATTGGCACTTGTACGGACTTGGTAAGTTCTCCTTTAGTAAAAAACATGGGATGGTGTCTCCTAAGATAACTAAGGTAATTTTAACACTTTTTGTGTAGATATTTCATCAAAATTTTCAATTTTTTCTTCTATTCCTTCCTTTTTGTCCTTGCAAGCTAAGGAGAGTCACTTTCAAATGCTTGGTGTGGGCCATACAGTTAGAGTTGAAAGGAATGATTTTGGGGGATGAAATTAATATAAGTCTACTTCAAATCCATGGTAGTAATTTTTGATTCCATGTATTATCCTTTATTAACCATCACTTAGACATCAGACAACTTTTTATGCATTCACATACAAGAGGGGTCACTGTTTGAGCTAGTTTTTGAATAATTTACTTTAGTCTAATGGATTTGATTATTCCATATGTTTTACAAGGTCATTACATAGCTTTTCCATTTTTATTTTTGTTTTTTAAGTCTCAATAATCCAAGAAGCCTCTTTTAGGCTTATTTTTGGTATATTTTCAACTTCACTACTCTTTAGTAAAAATGTGTACCTACAGGTGCCTTGAATGGAGGTTTTCCACATTAATATCAGGCATGAAATGTGTCTTAGAGGTTTTTAAGTTATAAATGTGCACTTTATTACCAAAGAAAGAATCATGAAGCTAAAATCATGCACCTTTTCTACTTTTCTCTTTCACTATCTGCATATTCAAAAGGGGTGCCACCTATAGAGGTCTCCATGATGACATCATTACTTTGACAGTAACCTTGGTAATGTTTTCAACTTATTGGAGATATTAGGAGTATATTTAAAGAGTTAATTTTATTCACATTTCATGGAGGTGATCATATCAATGTTCCATGCCTTTCTTATATTCACTACCCACTACATCTCATCACCACCTGCAAGTAGTACCACAAAGATTAGATAACCTTGTGTGAAGGATTCAGGTCTTAAGGAAGCCACCCTAAAAGTTTATGCATTGAATTTAATCTTGGTAGACCTAGTTCCAATGTCATGAGAATTGGAAGAGGTAAACCATGATCAAAAGAATGTGACTATAATTTTAGGCCTATTGTCCCAAAAGGGCCAAAATAATGCTCCTCAGGGATTTTTGAAGTTTCCATGGTGAAGGTACAAGAGCTTATGATGGATAGTGATAGCTTGGTCTTACATACCTATCCATAGATAATGTCCATGCCAAGTTTGGAAGGATGAGAACAAGTGGAGAGGGGTGTTCAGGAGGCTTAAAGTCATGCTCCAACACATTGAGAACACTCAGTAACATCTATAGGTTTGGGACCAAAAGAGGGTTTCCTTAAACCAAAGTCGAAAACTAAGATTGTATTAAATATAAGAGTGATTCCAAATGTTTAAAATTTCATCCATGGACTAAAACATAAAGGTAATATGATGGTTTGTGATTTTGACCTCCTAGACTCACTCCTAGTCCATATATAGGGTAGAACATGCATCTACAGGCAGAGTTTTGAAGAACTAAGTCTCAGGTCAGTAAAGGGAATAGTTTGATCTTTTTTTGAAAAATAAATTAAGTCCCAAATTAAACACACATCATGTTACCTATATGAATATTTTTAATCATAAATAAATACATGACCAAGCATTAAGAAAACCTAATAGTGACCTACAACAAGGTTAAGGGCAGTTATCTTAGTTAGCTAGTTTTGGAGATAAGGTAGTGTTCATTTGGGATCTCAATGATATTTTAGAAATTTAAAGGTGGATAAAATCATGATTAGGAGTTAAGTGGTTTTAAAATCCCTAGAAAGGACTTCTAAACACATGACCAAAGATAAATTGTAGGTCGTACACACGCATACACTATTGAAGGTGATTGTAAGTAAATAGTGATGCTTAAGTGATGGTTTAGAGTCATTAAATGGGATAAAAGTGATAAATAAAAGGTTAATATGATTATAATATTTTCATAAGAGGTTTTATATACTCTTTTGAAGTTAAACATCTACATGGAAACCTAAAGATAAGAGGAATAGAGGTTGTCTCAGTCAATAACGGAAGCATAGTCCTATGTTTCTAAGGGCATAGAATGTGTTTGAGAGACCAAAGGGATAGAATTGTGTTGAATAAATTAAAACAATTATCATGAAAAATTAATATTCCCTCTTCAATGATAATATTTTAAATCAAATTTCTCTAAACAAGTAAAACATAGTCCACTTCTTCCTACCCTACAGACAGCATACCTAAGAAAAGCTAGTTTTGGAATTTGAGAGAGATGAAGGGTCTATATTTGGAGTTAGATTCTGAAATTTGGTATGGAGAATCCCTGTGACCTATATAATACCCTAAAATTATTTTTATTAGGATAAAAATAGGATAATATTCCTTTGTTCTATCGCATAGGTAGGGCAGTTTTTGCCTTACAAATACCCTACAACTTTTGGAAAAGGGGGTAAAAACATAGACCAAAGGTTTAAAAAAGCTTAAAATAAGGTTTTTAGATTTGTATAATACATCATACCACATGGGAAACTAAGTAATAGATTTGGAAGATAGATAGGGTACCCTAGGCAAAAAGGGTTGCAGTCAAACCCAATAGGTAGAATTAAGGCCAAAGAGCCAAATAGGAGGTCATTTCCATTTATAGTATTTGGAAAGCATTATAATTATTTTATTAATGATTTAAAAGGTACAATGGATGTTTCCAAGATAAATATATGCAAGGAAAACATCAAAATATCATCCTAAGCCTAAGGTTGTAGGTAGACCCTTTGAATAAGGTCGAGGCCTAGTTCCTAAAGGATGGTCATTCTTATTTCTATCTCTTTATGAGATATTAAAATTATTTGAGCATGTGTATGGGACATATACAGAAGTTTATAGACTCTCATTTTGTAGGACAAATTCATCAAGAAGACATTTTGACTTGGAATGAACTCAGACCCTATGGAATGCATGGAAAGGGCTCGAATAGTCAAGTTAAGATGCTTTTATCTTTTATGAGCATTTACATGGGACCTTTAGGTGTTTGGGGATGTTATTAAATGTCCTTAAGAATCCCTTAGTGGAATTTTATTATAGTTTTAATGTCTATTCTTTATGAACAAATGTTAATACATGAAACCACTCCAAAACCATTTTAAACCCTCACTATAGACCCAATTGGATAAATGTTGCAAATGAAGCATCCAAATTCAATTGAAATGTAAATAAACAAGTTGAATATATAGATAACTATCTAGGACTTGACACGTGTGATTGGGGTGTACTACACTTGTATGGATAGTGCAAAACATGGCTTTCTTTGACATTTTTGTGTGTTTTATAGGTGTGAGATAGTTTCAAAATATAAAATCATTTTTTGGAGGTATTTTTAGACTTTTTATAAGTCTCCATTGTCATTTTATGAAGTATCTAATATCTTAAGTCTATCTTCTAACTCTCTCATTTCAGTCAGTGCAGTGGGTAGATAGTGAACACTTATTAAAAATGGTGAAACTCCATTTGGAAAGCCTTTTAAGGACTATTTAATGAAACTAATTATATTTAAAATCTTTAAAAGTGTCATTCCTCCATATTCATGTATCATATTATATAATTGGAAAGGTTTTGGGTGCCATGTGTGAGAGGTGCATGGAAAGAAGTCATTTTGGGACTATCATAGATGATTGTGCATGGACAAAAGAATAGGAATCTTTAAAGGACTTATATAATGCATGTGAGGTATTTTTTTAACCCATAATACTTATATCCATCATCATACCTAACCCTATATAATGGTGAAGTAGTTTTGTGAAGGCAAATCATAAAGGCAATTTTTTATGTAAGGAAAAGATTTTTTAGGCCACTTTGAAAGAGTTTGATGATTTGAGATGACACTTTTATCTAATTATATTACATGATTCACCCCATATATCTCTTACATTCACAAATAACTTATCTTTTTATTTTTACAAGTGTCTTGGTGACTCTTGAGCTTCCCCTTCTCTCCCTCCTCTCACAATTTCTATAAATTCTAGCCTTTTGGGCTATTGCATAGATCTCTCCACTTGGGTATGGAAAATCCCTACCAAATTTTTGGCTATAGATAATAAATATAGTTTTTTTACCTCATTAAAATTTTCACTAAGTGTACAAAATGGTTTTTGGTCTTGTGCAAGTGTATTTGTGGCTTACCTTCACATGTTACTCTTCCTAGTGCCTTATGTGTTTTGGAATCTCTCTTTTAAAGGTTAGAAATAAGTGTCCAATTAGATTTTAGGTATAGTGAGTAGTATATTAAATAGCATTTCTTATAATGCTTACTATCTAAGTCCTCCTAACCTAGGCTCTCTTTAAGACCCCATGCTTGAAACATTGATGTGAAAGGGAAGATTATCATTGGATGAAGTGTATGTGTAGACTTATTATTGGTTACAAGTGCATGTTATATGGTTTGAGTAGAAAAATTATTTAGTGTATCACCTCCCCTATAGCATATTTACTTTTATCTATTATTATCCCTTTTCATCCCCCTAAGTGTTAGTAGTAGGATTGATCAAAGTGTTACATCAAGGGGAACTAGCCCCAAATCTAGAGATCCACCTCAAAGATGGATCACCCACAAACCTAAGGTGGTTCCATTGTGACATTTAAACAAGGAGATACTTTTCAGCTCCTCAAGGGTTGAAATTTCAAGTGACAATAATTCCACGACATGGTACCCTCTACTTCTTGGGCCACACTATTTTGAACTAAGACCAAGGTGTTGGAAGTGCTAGAAACATTAGGATTATATATATTCTACCTATTATATCCATGTTTCCCTTTTCCTTAGTTTTTGACTTGGACTTGGCCTTGGTATTTCCCCTTATATGGTTCCCTATTTTCTTGAAAGGTTTGTTGAGCTTGATATGAACTTTGATAAGGCCTATTGAAAACCTGCCACCTTTTAACATTTACTAGCTCATTTCCCAAGGACTAAAACATGTTCTTGAGTTCTTGGAAGTTATTTTGGTCTTTGGAGTCACTAGATCCACTAGTGGAAGCTATATCATTTTTTGGTGTAGGTATTGTAGCAATTGTTAGTTTAGGAAGAATGGCATCTAGTAGAGGGATAACAATAGGAGGTGGTATGATTTTAGGAAATAAGGGCATTGGTGGTCTAAGTGTAATCTTAATAGCTTAAACTAGATAATTTTTTGCTTTGATGGTCACCTCATAAGCATCTATAAGTATATCTCCTCCCATAGATTGGATCATCACTATTATATCACTATTTAAAGCTTTCAAATAGTATAGGAAAGAAAAGTTAGGGGTTGGTCTAATTAAGACTAGGATTTTATCCCATGTTTTTTAAGTCTTATATGACTTCATGAGAATATCTCTTAATGGTATTTAGTTACTTTTCAAGTGACAAATGGTCACTTTTGTCCTCAAATATTTTACACAAGGCTTCTCTTAATTAGTCCCATGTTTAAATGAAACTAGCAACAAGGCCTCTATACAAGTATAGGGCCTTTCCTTTAAAATAAGTAGATAATAAAATAATATCTATATTTTCCTCAATGAAATTATGGATGTTGAAAAAATTGGTTATGTTCATGAGGTGTTTAGAAGGTGTATAGCTTGGTCACTAGCATAATAAGGACCATTTTTAAGGCCTACAAATGGGATAGGATCATATTGGGAAAGGTCCAAATGAATTTTTCCATTAAAAGACACAAAATATCTAGGGGTATCCATGGCTATCAAGGGTTTAATAAAGTTTTTATTGTAGGGGTATGCCTTGAAAATGACCTAGGAGTAAAAGTTCCTTGATATGGATGTGTATTGGCAAACCTTAATCTTTTTGTTGAATTTAAAGGTAGTTCAACAAATTCAAAGGGAATACCTCTTGAATCTAACCTTATTGTCACCTTTGGCATGAGAGATAGCTACTAAACTACACCAGAGTGTTGATTATTCCTTTTGGAGTCACCAGATGTTGTTGCTTGGTAGTTTAATTACTGCAAATTTGGTCAAACTAGCATCAACTTTATCAATCTTCCTTTTGGACTGTGGTCCCATTGCAGCATGCCAAAAACTATTGTAGGATAAAATTTTACCCTTGGAAAGAGTTATTTAGGTTCCCTCTAATTCATATACATAATGGGAATAACCATAGGCTATGGGTCACCTAAGGTGGGGTTGGGCCTCTAGAGAAGACCAGCTTCCTCTTGATGCTCACCTAAACTAATGCTAAACTAATGATTCATAGGGAAAAGGATTATAAAGAGGATAAGGGATCTTAATAAGGCTAAAATTGTGATGAAACAAAGTTAAATGGACACTCATATAATCTTGAACACACTGGTTCAACAAAAGATAGCTATGGCTTACTCAATCTCACTAGTTGCATAAATATTTCATAGAAGAGGCTCCAAGTAAAACACTAATATAGACCTAAAATTTAGCTTGAAAACACCTTAAAAGAGTCAAATATAAGTTTAAAAAACTAGGAAGAATCTACTTCACAAATTCACCATACACAAGCATACTAAGCACTCATTAAAGATGAGATAGGCAAAGAGTTGATCTTATTACTTCAAAAAGTAGTTCTTACAATATTTTGTTAGGGTTTAACCATATCAAATGAGCACACTTTTGAAAGAGTATAAATGAGTATCCTTTTCCCAAAAAATAATGATAAATTCTAAGAGCTAATAACCCCTTCTATGGAAATGAGACCAGGATATATAAGAGAAGAAAGAGAGAAAAAGGTGGAAGCATGCCATTAGAAAAGAAACACACCATCCTGGGTCATTAATTAAACCTAAGCATCCACCTTTTTCTCCTTATCTAATGAAATCCTTTCCATATTTTTTATCAATCATAACATCTCCCATGGCTTATTGAGTGTAAAATTCCCCAAAGGTTACAAAGACACATTGAATGCCCCTAATTGTAGTTCCCAACACTAGACCTTTTCTTTGATCCTTCATGTCATCTCTCATTTCAAGATAAAATTTCAAGCTTATGATTCTTATAGAAACATGTATTTATGCATTTTAGGTGGTTGCTTGTCAAAAATATGGCCATGCTAAAAGATAAGGATGCTTTGTATTAATCACATATCTTCTCTATCTCCATGTTTAGACCATAGGTCCATCTAAACCAATCTAAGATTATTGGTTTTCCTATAGATTCCATATTAATACAAACCTATAGACTATATATCCCTTTTTTATGGATTATAATAGGTCAAAATAGACCCATTATATCTCTTTAAAAACTAAGATTTCATTGTATATGTAGGTCCTCCTTTAAGAATGACAAACATAGTGAAAGTCCTAGGCTTACCTTTGTTTTAATTGGCTATTGATATATAACTTAGCTTATTTATATATTGACCTCTAATCACACCATCAATCTTGATCAGTATGATTGAGCAAGAGACATAAATCCTACCCTTGACTTTTCAACTTTGTTTGAGTTGGTGCCACTTGGTAGTCCCACTTTGTCTGATCACTTTACACAATTGCACCACATGTTAATCTCTCAATCTCTATAACCTTTTGACCCATCTCACTCCATCGATATTCCTTGGTAGGAATGAATGCCAATTATTAGATTCCCTCTAGTTTGAAAATAAATGTATATATATCAGATCTTAAATTTGACATCTTCACGACCATCATTTGACATCCACATGGACGTATTTGACATTTCACATACCATAAAATTTAAGATCCAATGGATTTTTGTAGTGGCTTAAACTTTACATCTATGTGAATGTATCCCATTATTTTACCAACTTTGAATATTTATATTTTGAAGCACAAAAATCATGTGGGGACCAAATTTGCTAGAGATGTTCTTGAGATCAAAAACATTGTGCTCATTTGATCCACTGGCTTCAAGAGATTTCTAAGTATGTTTAAAAAATGTTCAAGTGAGATAACCTATATTTTTTTTATGATGTCCATGTTCCTATCATGGTTGAAAATGGCTAAGTATGGAAACTAAGTGAATTTTGTCTGAGGAGCCAACTTTGAACATGCATAACTTTTGTCATGCTTCAATGCTTGGCATAAAAATTAGTGTATACATTATAGGCACAAAATTGAATAGATACATGTGCCCATTTTATCTTTATACTACCACATGTGTGGGATATGGCCTCATTAATATGCTCACTTGTCTCTATTTGAGCTTCTTTGCAAATTGGCTAAGTATGGAAACTTAGCAAATTTTATTTGAGAGCCAACTTTGAGTCTTCATATCTTCTAATGAATTTAGATGCCTACCCTAGAATTTAAAAAATATGATATTGGGAATAATTTTACCATAACCATATGACCAATTACCCATGACTCATCTACACATGGTAATTATGACATCATCAAACTGTCTACTTAGATTTTTGCCACTAGACCTAAAATGTCAAGATGAACATAATGAAGAGTTAGATGAATACCATGCACTTCAATAGTCATTAAAATCACTATTTAAACCTAATAGTGTCTCTCTAACATTTCCATATCATTAATATCATCCATTAGTTACCTTAGAGCATCATTGACAAACCTCCATAACTACTTGAATCCTTCTCTGTAACTCTAAACATGTCCTTTAGAAATTGATAATTTACACTTTAAGCGAACTTAAAGTGTTTTAAAATATTTTTGGGTCAAATAATATCCTTGGATCACTCATTCTATCCATAAATTTTTTCCATCTGCTCATCCATTAGCAACCTCATCTATTTAGGCATAAGCTTGGTATGTGGGCCAAAATTGGCTAATAGGTCACATAGTCTTCTACCCTCTAGGAAACATCCCATACATATCATGTATGAGCTAGACCTAGATGACAACCCTAAAATCATAGAGTGTTCCCTAATATAATATGGACTACCATAAGGCTATTACATATAGTGTTAATTTGGCATCCAACTTGTGACATAACATTCATGTTGTCACAAGTCCTATCACCACCTTCCTAATGTCTAAAATGACCACAATATAAATTTCAAAAAATCCCACCCTCAACCTATGGTGAATCCTCTCTAAGAGCATAACTCACCAGGATAATGCTCATCTCTCATTCTCATATTTTGGTGTATCAATAATCACTAGTGTCCTACCTATCAAAGTCTAAATAATGTATGGATGACCTATAGGTTGATACCCACCTCAATGGTATCCCCATCCACCTCCCATTTTTAAATTTTGGTCAATGATTCCCATGCTTATAGGAACATGATAATGAGATCAACACTAAAAAATATCTATCTCATTTCTATGATGTTGACAAAACCCAAATTCATTGATCAAGCTCTATCCACATTTATCAAATGATCCAATAAATTTGATAGCCATGATGGATTTACCAGGCACCTATATCTCTAGAGTCTCTAAAAAATATCAAATAACAAATGATGTATCAGATCTCCATGTCATAAATAATTAAAATACATTCTTAAAACTTTACAAATTAATTAATTCATTAGCTAGTTTAATATTTCTTATGTTTTTTTATTTTTCTACACAATCAGCTCATTTGTTACTAAATCATCCCTATACCAATCCTATTACACACATTAAACCCATTTGATACTAAATTGGCTATTGATCTTTCCAACACAATCAACATTTTTGATTCTAAATTAGCCCTTTTTCAACTCTAGTATACTGTATCAACCCTCTGGTACATATGCAACCCTCTTTTCCAAACTATATCAGCCATTTACCATTAACTACATTAGTAAGAAGGTACATGGTTAGCCATCTTTTCATGTCAGACTAAATTTGCCTACTACTATGTAATTAGCCACCTTTAGCAATACTATGACAACCCACTACTACATAAATAACCTCTATTTTATGTCACCTTACAAATTAATTAGACCAAGTTGACTGTTATTTCACTATGATTATTTTTAAACCATTTAACATAAATCCCTTAGGCATTTATTGGTTCAACTTCTTCCTACCTAGTACCCCATTCTACCCTTAGTCTACCTAAAAATTTCTTAGGGTTAGTTTCAATGTCTAGATTTTGCCTACCAGTTAGTTTTCTATATCTAGCTCAATTTTAAATAAAATTACTCAAAAAAATTGAAATTCATGATTGATTACTTGTGCTATACTCATTGTGGCTGCCAAGAACCCTCCCCATCTTATCTATTGTCTCCTCAACATGATTTCTCTCGAGTCTCACATTAGGTCTCTCAAAGCTCTATTCTTTCATAATAGTAAAAATAACAAATGAATTATTTTTCACCCTATGTATATTTACTATTTAAAAGTATTTACTTATCAAATATTTACCCCCAGATTCTAATTTTTGATCATATTTTTTTCTACTATCTCTTTTTTTTAACTATAAGATGTTATATAATCTTGATGTTTTAGAGAATATTTTCAAATATTACATGTACATTTTGAAAAAAATGATTTTTTGCTCTTTTTCGCTAATTTCTACATGTTTTCCTAATGTTCCCTACATTGGATACCTTCACATTTATTTAAATTCATTACTTATCTATAACACTAAGGTAAGTAAAGGTATGTATTTTTCAATTATATCCTTTCATTTATATTACTTGTTTCTTACTATAATTTATTTAGCTTCAACATTGTATGTTGTTATGTTCTTTACCCAAAGCACCATCACTTTTTACACCTACATGACACATGGTGAGCTTAGACTGTGGAATATGTATACACATAATATTTTCAAACTTTATCAATTATTGATGCTTTTTCTCTTTTAAGAACCATTGAGTATCAATCTCTCTATTTTCATACATTAAACGGGACATCAGGAAGGGGTGGGTAGACCATTGGTACTTTATAGTATTATTGTCCCATGTACTACCACTTTATATCAATACAACCATCCCTTAGAAACTTCCCTAAGCCTTATCTCCTCTATTACACACTCTTCCAAGCATTCACTTGCTTACTTATCCCCTTCCTAAGCCTAAAACCTTTTTTGATGATTTCATTACAATATCAACCCCATCAACCTTGTATTCAAATTAATAAAACATGTTAAGGTTATAGGTTGACTCCTAGCTGACCTAAACCAAAACCTAACTTATTTTTATAAAATAATGATACAACATTAATTGGGCCAACCTTGTCATCTAAACTTTTAGAAAGGTTTAGGGTTAGATTCATCTATATATACACATCCATTTCCATCATTTAGAAAGGAATATAAGAATATTACTAATATATTATGCATCTACTTATCCACCGTTATACTTGAGGAGCATAGCTTAGGGTTTCAATAGTTTCTTTGGAGATATGGATCTTGTCTTGTGGATAAGTCTTTTGGATGCATAGATAAGTTTTTTAGCCTATAACTGACTTATCTTTGTTATCCTTCCATACCAAAACAACCTCTTGCAAAACACCTTGGCTAAGGGAGATATTGAGGATTAAAGGGTTCATATTCAAAGGTAAGTATTCCTAGATTTATTCCTCCTTTATAATAGTGGATAGATTAACATTTTTACTTATTTACTATGCATTATGATTTCATATACATTGACATGAGTATAGATCTTCTATGCGTGTTTAATTTTTATGTTTATTACTTCCACTTTATGCCATAATTTTTGGTGATCACTAGATTAGATTTTTCTTTACTTTGTTATTTACTTAGTTAATATGAAAACATAGGACCTAGTTAGGGTTATTTCATATTGTTACTTGAATATAGGCTTTAAAACCCTCTCTAGTGATGTTATTGTGGTAAGATATCCCTTACTTAGGTATAGAAAATCCAACTTGGTAATGAACCCTGATATCTAATATATCAACAATCAAAAGTGTAAGTAGGATTTATATTCTCTGAGCTAGGATTAATTAATATATCAATTGCATTTCCATTTGTATACAAAAACCATCCATGAGAATTAGAATTTTGTGACTTGTTGTTATGTATAGATCATGCCAATATTAGGTAAAGGAAAATCATCTTTTGGGAAGGCTTTTGTGATGTCATGAAAATATATACAAACTCTAATCTATTTTAGTTTCTTATGGACATGAATGATGTTAAATATCCATTCAAAATATTCAATTGGTTAGATAAAACAAGCATATAAAATATTTTAAAGTTATTCTTTGACAAAAAAACCACCTTAGTATGCATATTTTTTTATTTTTTATTTAACATGTTTAGCATCTGCATGTATTATGATATGGTGAACAATAATTGATGGATCCAACTCAACCATATTAGTATATGACCAAGCAAAAATGTTGATAAATTATTTTAAAATGGAAATTAAAAATTCCTTATACCCTAGGACTAAGAGTATCCCAAAGCTTGATTAACTTTTTTACTCTCATATATTCCTATGTTAACATTGATGGTTTCCTCAATAATAAATGTAGATATATCCTCTATCTATGTCGATACAAGTGGAAGATTAAGGTATTTGTCCATTAGGCACCCATTATATTCATCTTGGTGCCCTCTAAATGGTGGATCTAGTTATTGTATAGTGATAGATTACCATTTTAAGACACCATAAAATTCCATTAAGAGTTCAATGAAGGTTTCTTGTTTAGATGAGCTTAGAGTAGCTCTTAGTTTGAGGAACTAAAAAAACTTATAATTTGATGGTGTCTTCAACATGTTGATGATAACCATTTTGTAGATGTGAAAACCTAATGGAAAGGTTGAATTCCTCATCCATTGGCACTTCAAAAAAAAAATCACCAATAGATATGCCTTTATTTTATTTTATTTTTTTGTCTGATAATGCTTAAGAGATATTTTCACTAGGGGATATCAACTTTTTTATTTATTTCCTTTTTTTATTTTTTATTTGTTGTGACTAAGGAAATATTATTTTTCCCCAAAGTATGTTGATGTGTTGAATTCAATTTTGAATTAATTTTTCCTGATCCCAAGTGGGATACCATTTTTAAGTCCCATGAATTTTGCAATAGCTTCATAATTTTGAATAAGGTCTAATGTTACATCATATTTTTGGTCCAAAGTGATGAGTTTAGGGTATTAGAGGTCAAGGTGAATGGTAAGGATAGAAATTCCATTTAAAATATTGGTGGTAGAAATATACTCTTAGATACTATGAAAATAACCTATTTCAATTTTGGATGAAGTTTCTTAAAAAATTATGGAATTTTCACTAACATCATCAAGTGGATCATAAATAGGTGGTTTTTAACTGATGCCATGATATTCCAAATTTGAGAACACATATATATGTTCTAATATTCTATGTTCATGAGTGACAAGTCCACTTCCTTTATAATTCCTAATTTTGTACATGTGGTTTGTTATAGTGTAATCCTTACTTTGAAAATAGGATTCTATGTCATCATTATACAATCAAGTGTCCTTAGAACCTTCACTTTTCTCATCTACAATAAGACTAGTTTTAACAAATGAGGTTGTTCCAAATAGATAGGATACTTGTCCTATCTTATTTTTCAAGATGGGCCTACCATGAATTTTAGGGTAAACAAGGAATTTAGTTACATGAAAGGAGTTTTGAAATTTTTATTCACTTCAACATTTCTTAAGGATCTTGAAGTGGGATGGAGGAGGTGGATTTTTGGATGTGGATGGGAGATCATGAATATGGATGTAAGACATAGGATTTGATGTTCTAATTCCATTGGTATATTCATTTTAGAATCATCTTTAATGATGGTATAATGATTGGATTTATGGTATATTCCCTCTAGCATTTTTCAATATTGTAAGTGTTATGGATTAGGTATGGTTACTTCCATGCCCAAACTAGAAAATCTATGAATTTATTTAAAATGGAGGGGATGGCTTACATGGCATGGATCCATGGTCACTTGAGTAGAATATTATATGGGAGGTTAATATATATGACATGGAGTAGTGTTTAGTGTATGATAGGCATTACCATGATAGAGAGATGTATAGTGTCATTTGATTCCTACTCAATGATTTGATAGCATTTTTATTTGATTCTAATGATGCTTTAGAATAACCCATGTTTTTACTAATTTTAACAATTAAATTTGTAGAGTGATCCATTATCTATAAGTACCACCTTTACCTTTTTATTGGTGATGAAGGATTTAATATATGGGGTAAAGTTGTGTTATTTTATTGTGATAGAGGAGGCAGAGGAGGCATTTGGAGGCATTTGGATAGTGATTTTATTATGCTTAGTTGCGATTACATAATATATTTCCTTAACTTTTATGGTGGTGACATGATGATCTAAGTGATCGATGTGACCAATGATGGAATCATAGGATTTCAAGGATTTGTGAAAATTGACATGATTGGATTGGATGTTTTGACTTTAGTTTCATTATGGAGGTGTTTGATCATGCTTATAAAAGGGATCTTTGTATATCCATAACTATTAGTTCTTAGATGGAGGTGTATTGCCTTCAAGTTTGATATTTCCATTGTTAATCAAATTTTGGATCTAGTTATTTAGATTCATACATTGGTTGGTGGAATGGACCTTGATTTTTTGGGACCCATAATATTCATTATCTGTGTACCACATAATTTTTAGTTTTCTCTCATCAAATGGATTAGTTTTTAGAAACACAATCATGTTCATAATGACCAAGTTATGAGAGATAACTTCCAATGATTCTCCCAAAGGAGTATATTGCCTTTTTTAATGACTTTTTTGGGCTATCCTTGAGGAATGGTATTATTATAACTTTTTTGAAATACTTGGGGGTGATTTGAGTTAGTTACTTTATCACCAACAATGATTTTATTGTTTAAATACTTATGATTTTTTGTTTGGGTTTGATTTTGTTGATCCTTAGAGAGTATTTTCACTAAGCCTTTAGTGATAAGAGATTTCTAATTATGAACTTCATTATCAATAATATCATAAAAATTAGTGGCATAATTAACTTGGAGATGGAAATCCATTTCTTGGTTAAGGTTAGTAGTGAAAATGATGACTAGTTGCTTCTCAAGGATATACTAATAGAACCTACTTTCCAAGATCTTCCTCTATTACAAGAATAAAGAAAAGCTATCACCTTTTTGTTTTTTTTTATTACACAGGTCAACCATAGTGATTTTATGTTTGACATTATATTATAAATATTTTATGAAACTTGTAGATAGATCTACAAAAATGGTTATATATCCCTTTGGAAGATGCTTGAACCATTATAAGGCCTAGCCATCTAGGCTATATAGTAATAGTCAAATTAGATAGATTTCATTATATGTGGATTCTTAATAAGACATAAATAAATTTTGATGTGTTCATTGGAACACCATTTACATTATCCTTATCAAATTTGGGTGGTTCAAAATGTGGGGGAAAGGTTACTTGGATAATATAGAAGTCTAAGGGATAATAACTCCTCAAATTTATATTTCCTATTTTGATTACCTGATTAAAGTCCTTAGAGGGAATCCGTTGTAACTTTCCACTCTTAAGAAAAAAAAATACATGCAAGTGATGTTAATAGTCATTGGATAAAAGGTGGCTTAGATCCCTAATTGGTGTTAAATTATTAGTTATTGGATTACTAGTTTTGTTGCAAAGGTTTAGATATTGTAGAACTGATGTGAGAGATAGGTTTTACAAATTTTTAGTAAGTTGTTAGATTTAGTTAAATAAGACTTAATTTTGATCTTGTTGATATTGTTCAATTAGAACATATCTCCATTTACCATGGGGTACATTAGGGTTTGGACTATAGTTATAATATGTAATGTTTTGATCAATGGGGTTATTGGAAGTAACTTGATCTAGATTTGAAATGCCATAGTCTTTCCTACTTATGATGTGGGTTGTGTTCTCAAGATTGCAGTATGCAAGTGTAGACACTATTTATGAATTATATAGTACCCTAGTCTTATAAACTTTGAAAATATATATCATGGATGTACTTTAAGCTTCTATACCTTTCCCACTATCAAGAGGATCACATAAACTATCTTTATATGCCTAATTTCTTATCTCTTAGTCTAACCATTGTTATTCTAATGACTTAGACCTTCTATCTTTCTATTTTAGTATATTTTTGTTCATTTTTATTAATAAATAAACTAACTAAAAATGGATATAATGATACAAGGTTTTAAATGGATACCTATGATGGAGTTTATACACTATTGATCCAGTGAAGTGGAAACTCCTTTTTGGCTAGGAAGAATTACTTGCACATAAGATACAACTCAAAAAAGATTGATTAATGGGATGCATAAATGGGTTGTCTGGTACTAAACCAATCCTAAGAAGTGTTACACTTCTTCACAAGGATGTCAACCCACTATTTTATGTAATCAAATGAATAATGTAATAATAAAAATCACAACAAAGCATATGATAATATAGATGTGATATTAAAATTAAATGGATTAATCTATTACATAGATGTTATTAAATTATTCATTCTAATAAGCTGTAGTTGAATCTTCTTGTTCATGTATTACTTCTAATTTTTCAATGAATACTTCTAGAGTAGGGGAAAAAATAATTTCACAAAGTCCTAGCTCAAAGGAAATATCACTTTGATCTATGAAGAGTGGGTGAGGGACTATGAGTAAATCATAGATGGAAACCATGTCATGTGAAAATACTAGTTATGTCATCTACAAATACGGATTCATGATTTTAAGACTAAAAACATCTAATTGAAATTAATTTGGACTATTAAACTAACTTTGGATTGTAGATATAAAGTAAAAACATAGGGATTAATGTTGATTATCTCAAAATAATTATCAATTATACCAATCAGGGATGATTCATGTGAGGAATCATTGTTGATCCTAATAGTGGGGAAAGAAAGCTAATTATGAGGCCTAAAGGTAGACTTTAAGGGATTTTAAATGGTTTAATGATAATTTGACCAAATTAAGGGTAATAAATAGAATGTAAACAAATAATACAAGAATTAGAATATATTTAAATGAGCAATATACTTACCTTTGAAATGCTTCCAATATTATAGATAATTATCACATTTACAAGGATGTTATTAATGTTTAAATGAGTGGGGATGGACTGAGATAAGTATGTCACGCTTCTATAGTTACTTTTGGATAATTTCTCCATCTTTCCAATGTATAAATTTAGGATCCTTATACTCAAGGATAGTCTAAGTTTACATTGATGATGATCCAAATAGGATAGATGATGATTATAGGGATTGGTATTGATCCAATCTAAGTTTACCAAGTTCATTCAAACAAATCCAATTCATGTAGTTAAACTTAGTCCTAGGTTATTTTAAATGAAGTTTGGCTAGTAAGAGGTTGATAAGAGGTTAAAAATAACTTACTTCTAATAAATTTGGGTAGATTTAAATAGATATAGGGAGGGTTAATTAGTTACCTAGGTGGAAATTAATTATTAATATTAATTACATGAAGTAAGATAGTATTGGTAAAACTAAATTAACTAACATAAAAAAATATGGGGAAGTGGTAAGACACATATATTCATACTAATATAATGGTGTAAATTTGTAGTGTTTACATTTTACCCTTTTTGTTGAATGTTTTTTAATAACCTACCATGAGACAAAAATAGGATGGGTACAATTCCCCAAATTTATGTGAGGAGGTGTCCCCACTAAAACTAGGAGACAACAAAGGTTGACAAGGAAGATATGGGTTTGAAAATGAGGTGATAATGGATAAGGTAGATAAAAAATAAGCATCCAAAATGAAAGGATAAGTATGAAGTACAATGTTGTACTAACATGATATAGGATAATCGAATAGGAATGCCCCAAGGTAAATAAGTAATGGATTGTCACAACTATGAACATGTGTGCTCAATCAAAGGTAGTCAAGAGGGCAAAAGCTAGGATGGATTGTCTAACACATCTAGTGTCCTCAGTACATATGCACTACATAGAGACATTTTCTCTTAATATGAGGTACACTTTAAGGATCCATAGGAGATAGAGTATGAGGTCTATAGCCATAATTTAGTAATGTTGAGTAACAAAGAATGGGATAGTTATAATAAAAGATAACTTAAGTGGCCTTAGGATAGGACTATAAGGATCTAAAAAATTGAAAGTAGTACATGAAATAATCTAAAATGGACATAATCAACATTGATCGAATGGATCGATATCAATTCTAGAGAATTAACGTCAATCTTAGAAGGCTATAAATAATATGCCTAATGTGTTAGGTACTCATTTGCAATTGACAATGTGTAATTTAGAGCTAAAAATTCACACCCATACACACACTGGCATGAGATACAAATGATGGAAGTGAGTGGGAGTGTACAAAGGAGGTGATGATGGTCTTATCATAAGATAGGATTAGATTTTTTAATAAGATTTTTTGAATTTTTTAGAAATTTTATATTTTTTTAGTATTTTTAGATTTTAACAAAAGTTTGTAAAATAGTTTAAAATGTTTTATAAAGTAGACTAAGTAAGAAAGTATAATATTTTTATTTTTATATTTTGTGGGTTTGAGGTAGATTTTTAAATTTAGGGTGCACAAAGATTGACATTGATATCTAAAAATCAAAGTCAATCACCCAATGATCAACACCGATGGCATTGAATTACCATTAATCTTGAACATTGATATCAATCATTGAGGACTAAGGACTAAGGATAATTTAAACCTAGATAATAAATAATTTAAGAAAACTTAGGTGTATAGGTAAGAATAAACACTAAGGTGAACCTATACTTATAGGTATAAACATGACTCACTATGTGAGATTAGGTTCCACCACTCCTAGAGTGACTATGAGAGGTAATGAGAGACGTAGATTAGGAGTTTTTAGAGGCTATAAGATTAGGGGGACTACACCACTATTGTTAGGTGCATAAAGATTGGAGTTTACTTGTAGCACTATTAGAGTGATGGGATCCAACTATAGGGACCTTTTGGCTTCCTACTAAGGAGATGACCCTAACTTTAGAGGACATATATCATATATTATGACTATTAGTGTAGGTGGTAGACATTCTTCTAGTGGACAAGAGAGGATGAATAGTAACACTAACATGTCCATATAGAGATGATGTTATATATTGCCTTCATAGTGGGAGGGTTTAGTTTTGAGGCTCTATATGATCAGGACCAAAATGGGAGATGAGTGATTTCTATGGTGATGTTGGATATCTCCTATTATGTGTTTCCTAATTTAGGTGGTGGTAAATTTTCATAGAGTTTTATAGGGTTACTAGCAAATATGTGGGAGCATTAAACAATGTTTTCATGGGCTCCTACACTTCTAGTGAAACTATACATAGAGCTATGGGGATGGAGGACATAATGATGCTTTGGTTTGGAAGTGACCTTCATATTATAATGTTGGGCATATGAGTATATATGATTAGTACAACCACTAAGGATTATATGAATGGGATGGCACTAATTTGTATTTAGTGTGGGATTTCTATGATGAAGAGATGACTTTGCTCATCCACATGGAGATGGGAGATTATGTCACTTAGATTACTATTAACATATTCTAGAGTATTTTTAGGAGGAAGAGGTGGTATAAAAGTGATATGTTAGATTTATAGCATGGTCGAGGATGGATATGAAGTTGATGGCATCACAGTGGGTGAGGTGGCTATGAGGGAATTATGAAAAACATGTATAGTTATTTTAATTTGGGCATGTGTAGTGATAGTTTGGGTTGTTCTAGAATACACTTGAGGCACCACATATATATAAGAAAGATGACTCTAAGGGAGATCTACCAAATCCATAAGTGATAGATATTGATATTTTAGTAGAGGAAGAGATAGAGGGGATAGATGTGGATGATGTTGGGTCTATAGTGGCATACTTTTTATGCTAGATGGACCATTTAAGTGGAGGATAGGAGAGAGTGGTGTGGTAGTGATAGGAGGTAGAAGAAGTAATGTTGGTGGATATGGAGTAGAAATGAGGAGATATAGAGGAAGAGATAGATTTACAAGTAGTGATAGTAGAGAGGGATAGTATGCAAGTAGAGTGCTATGTTTTATAGGCATAGATATTTGGAGTTGAGTTTAAGTGGGATCACTTATAGACTAATTTTATTGAGTTTCAAGCACAATTT
This sequence comes from Torreya grandis, assembly GCA_037957365.1. Classification (NCBI taxonomy): domain Eukaryota; kingdom Viridiplantae; phylum Streptophyta; class Pinopsida; order Cupressales; family Taxaceae; genus Torreya; species Torreya grandis. The sequence goes on along the minus strand of JARHVA010005889.1, from coordinate 207,916 downwards.
GATTCATTATAGTATATTTATGATGAATCATGTCAAGATCAAGATAGATATAACAACTAGCATGAGAGACTTTAGGTATTAGTAGGAGCTGTAAGAAGAGCTATGTCAAGATCTTCAGTAGGGGGAGGGACATAGGGTAGGAGGATGGGCCATCAAGTACTGTTAATATGTAAAAGTACTAGGGTGTCATGGTAGAGCTCTATTATTATGAGCATATTATTATATATTAGCTACCATAGATTCCCAAATATGCCACCCATATAGCCACATAAGGTCAGACTCCTTAATAGACATCTATTGTTATAGTTATCATGGGGAGTGTATCATTAGGGGGATATGGGAGGGGTAGGGGAGGAAATGGAGGTAAAAATGGAGTTGAGGATGGAGGTAGTGTAGTAGGTAGAGTGAGTATCCACCTACACTAGCTCTAGTTTATAGAGTAACCATATTTATGTCTTATTATATGGGTTGGATTTATATATATTATATATCATGACATTATTATGATGTATATTTGATATTATGTATATATACACATGGGTTATGTGCCACATATTTGTTACATGATCTTTCATTATTTGATTATGGATATAGATTACTTAGATTATGTTTAGATGGTATCTGAGTTTATTTATGTGATACATTATGGTTTATATTATTTATATGGTGTTTATATGGATTATGGTTTTTATATCTTGCTATGTAACTTTAAATTTGTATCTTTATTATGAATTTATATTTATGTGATTTAATGGATTTATGATGGATTGTGGATTTTAAATTATGTGATAATTTCATGAGTTTATGAATTTATGATGTATTTGACTATGGATTTGATAATTCATGGACGGCGTTTACATGTTTTTTATTTTTGTTTTTTATTATACTAATTGGATTATGTGGGACATTATGGATTGGGTTTTATGTCATGTTTGATTATGAATTATGCTATGATTTTTATGAATATAAATGTTTTTGAACAATAGTAATTTATGATGGAATGGTTTTTATATTAACTTATCAAGAATGTATGACTCTTAATTTACTTGGACTCTAACCAAAGCTACACCCCCTATTTATTTCTCATATGCACCCTTTTATCCATATTAATGAGTATATTTAACAACCTCATGTCAAATAAATTCAAAATTATTTGGCTTTAAAAGGGATTTTTATGTTTGTAGGGAATGGGGGAAAACTTAATTATTTTGTAATACACATATTGTTTTATGCTTCCAAGATTTTTAGGTTAATTTTAATCTAATCCATGTATATATTTAGACTGATCAATGTGGGAAGTCTACAAATTTATGAAAGTTGATCAATGTGGGAAGATTTTATGGGATATAATTTTGATTTTATAGATTTTTAAAGGGTTTGCTTTTTAATAGGAAACTAATCAATATGGGAAGTTTCCTAAAAAGATAGGCATATAGCCATATTTTAATGGAGTGATCTATATGTTTTAGATCTATGTATTTTAATATTTGTCCTTCGAGGGATCAGTATGAAAATTTTATATTTTTCTTGATTTCATATACCAAATTAACCTTTTACTATGGTTTAAATTAAAGGTAACCTAGGGTGTTTTCATAAACCAAGTCATGAAACAAGACAATAATCTATGCCTTTTGAACAATATTTTAATAAGGACTTTTAGGAAATAATTATTTGAAACTTTACCCTATTTTTATTAGAGATAATCCATGATAAAATGTTATGAACAGAGCTAGGGTGTCCATATTTAAGGATAAAATTAGTATACTATCAAAAATTCACATGATTCTCTATCATTATTGGGTATGTTTAAAGATAGGGGATAAGTTTTTAAGGAAAAATTATAATGACTATAGATTTTAATAAGATTATTAATAGTAGATAAGATGCATATGTAAATCATTAAGAGGATCAAATTCTAGTATTCCATCAAGAGAGGTCGAGCAGTATGCCCTAGATCCATATTTATGAGTGATAATAAAGGGTCCAATCCAATTTAGGGAAAACTTTCCTCATTTAATTCTTTCCATATTTATCACATGTTCATTTTGTTTAAGTACAGGTTCACTGATATTAAATCCTCATTATTTTAAATGTTGATTAGATGCACATTTTATCCATTCTTGATATACATGAAGGTGATCAAGAGATCTGGATCAATGCTCATCTAAAAGTTCTAGCTATGCTAATCATTCTTGATGATAAACCTATTTATAATTGATGTCATTAAGAGATATTTGAAGAAAATGAATTTGGAATTATAGGGGATAATCACTTCCATACCATAGACCAAACAAAATGGGTATCACCTATAGGGGTTAAAATACTATTTCAATAAGCCCACAAAGTAAAAGGTATGTGAAGATGCTAATTCTTTCCAACCTCGTTGACCAGTTTGGTTAGCATCTTGACAAGGGTTTTATTAAATGACTCAACTTGTCCATTGGCTTAAAAATAATAAGGTGATGAGAATATTATCTTAATGTTGAAGGAATCACACAACTTTTGGACTTACTTATTTTTTAAAAAATTCCCATTATCTGTAATGATTTTATATGGTACACTAAAATGACATATGGTATGATGATTAATGAAATAAACTATCTTATATGCCTTATTCCAAATAAGGGGAATAACCTCCATTCATTTAGTGAAATATTTATTAGTAGTAATGATTTTTAAAGGGTTTGCTTTTTAATAGGAAACTAATCAATATGGGAAGTTTCTTAAAAAGATAGGCATATAGCCATATTTCAATGGAGTGGTCTATATGTTTTAGATATATGTATTTTAATATTTGTCCTTCGAGGGATCAGTATGAAACTTTAATCTTTTTCTTGATTTCATATACCAAATTAACCTTTTACTATGGTTTAAATTTAAGGTAACCTAGGGTGTTTTCAAAAACCAAGTCATGAAATAAGACAATAATCTATGCCTTTTGAACAATATTTTAATAAGGACTTTTAGTAAATAATTATTTAAAACTTTAACCTATTTTTAATAGAGATAATCCATGATAACATGTTATGAATAGAGCTAAGGTGTCCATATTTAAGGATAAAATGAGTATACTATCAAAAATTCACATGATTCTCTATCATTATTGGGTATGTTTAGAGATAGGGGATAAGTTTTTAAGGAGAAATTATAATGACTATAGCTTGTAATAGGATTATTGATAGTAGATAAGATGCATATGTAAATCATTAAGAGGTTCACATTCTAGTTTCCCATCAAGAGAGGCTGAGCAGTATGCCCCAGATCCATATTTATGAGTGATAATAAAGGGTCCAATCTAATTCAAGGAAAACTTTCCTCATTTAATTCTTTCCATATTTATCACATGTTCATTTTATTTAAGTATAGGTTCACTGATATAAAATCCTCATTCTTTTAAATTTTTATTATATGCACATTTTATCCATTCTTGATATACATGAAGGTGATCAAGAGCTCTGGATCAATGCTCATCTAAAAGTTCTAGTTATGCTAATCATTCTTGATGATAATCCTATTTATAATTGATGTCATTAAGAGATATTTGAAGAGAATGAATTTGGAATTATAGGGGATAATTTGTTCCATACCATAGACCAAATAAAAGGGGTATCACCTATAGGGGTTAGAATACTAGTTCAATAAGCCAATGAAGTAAAAGGTATGTGAAGATGCTAATTCTTTCCAACCTCATTGACCAATTTGGTTAACAGCTTAACAAGGGTTTTATTGGATGACTCAACTTTTCCATTGGCTTATAGATAATAAGGTGATGATAATATTATCTTAATGTTGAAGGAATCACACAACTTTTGGACTTACTTATTTTTTAAAAATTTCCCATTATCTGTAATGATTTTATATGGTACACTAAAATGACATATGGTATGATGATTAATGAAATAAACTATCGTTTATGCCTTATTCCAAATAAAGGGAACAACCTCCATCAATTGAGTGAAATATTTAGTAGTAGTAATGATTTTTAAAGGGTTTGATTTTTAATAGGAAACTAATCAATATGGGAAGTTTCCTAAAAAGATAGGCATATAGCCATATTTCAATGGAGTGGTCTATATGTTTTAAATATATGTATTTTAATATTTGTCCTTCAAGGGATCAATATGAAACTTTGATCTTTTTCTTGATTTCATATACCAAATTAACCTTTTACTATGGTTTAAATTAAAGGTAACCTAGGGTGTTTTCATAAACCAAGTCATGAAACAAGACAATAATCTATGCCTTTTGAACAATATTTTAATAAGGACTTTTAGGAAATAATTATTTGAAACTTTACCCTATTTTTATTAGAGATAATCCATGATAAAATGTTATGAACAGAGCTAGGGTGTCCATATTTAAGGATAAAATTAGTATACTATCAAAAATTCACATGATTCTCTATCATTATTGGGTATGTTTAAAGATAGGGGATAAGTTTTTAAGGAGAATATAAAATGACTATAACTTGTAATAAGATTATTAATAGTAGATAAGATACATATGTAAATCATTAAGAGGTTCACATTGTAATTTCCCATCAAGAGAGGCTGAGCAGTATGCCCCAGATCCATATTTATGAGTGATAATAGAGGGTCCAATCCAATTCAGGGAAAACTTTCCTCATTTAATTCTTTCCATATTTATCACATGTTTATTTTATTTAAGTATAAGTTCACTGATATTAAATCCTCATTCTTTTAAATGTTTATTATATGTGCATTTTATCCATTCTTGATATACATGAAGGTGATCAAGAGCTCTGGATCAATGCTCACTAAAAGTTCTAGCTATGCTAATCATTCTTGATGATAATCCTCTTTATAATTAATGTCATTAAGAGATATTTGAAGAGGATGAATTTGGATTTATATGGGATAATTTATTCCATACCATAGACCAAATAAAATGGGTAGCACCTATAGAGGTTAAAATACTAGTTTAATAAGCCCACGAAGTAAAAGGTATGTGAAGATGTTAATTCTTTCCAACCTCATTGACTAGTTTAGTTAACATCTTGACAAGGGTTTTATTGGATGCCTCAGCTTGTCCATTGGCTTACAGATAATAAGGTGATGAGAATATTATCTTAATGTTGAAGGAATCACACAACTTTTGGACTTACTTATTTTTTAAAAAATTCCCATTATTTGTAATGATTTTATATGGTACACCAAAATGACATATGGTATGATGATTAATGAAATCAACTATCTTATATGGCTTATTCCAAATAAGGGGAAAAACCTCCAGCCATTTAGTGAAATATTTAGTAGTAGTAATGACAAAGCTATGTCACTAGAAAATTTAGGATTAATGTGCCCTATAAGGTCTAAACCCCATTAGGACAATGGCCAAAAGTCCAGTGCTACCTATAAAATATGACTAGGGACATATGATAAGTTGGTGTGTTATTATAATTTCATGCATTTCTTGACATTTTCACCATAGTACCGATTCAAATTAGACCAATAATAACATATTTTCACAATCTTCTTGGTGATAGTTAAACCCCTAAAATAACCACCACATATTCCATCATGTGTTTCTTTAATTATGAGATTTGTTTTAGAACATTAGAGACAATAGATAAGAATACCATCAAACCAATACTTATAAAATATTCCTTGAGTATTACATACTAGGTATTCTATTGTTGAAAATAATTCTTCACATTTTTGTATAAATCTAAAAGAATGATACAGATCTAAAAGAAAAACATGCTTAGCATTTTTGTACAAATCTAACTAATTTTCTTCTAAAATATAGATAGAATGAAGATTAGTTTTGGTATAATAATGTTTATTAACCTTGTGGATGAGGACAAAAAATATAGATTCCTAAGAAGAATATGGGATAAAGGAATCCAAGGAAGTCATGGTATTAGTAAACTTATTGGTTGATAGAGGAGTGGTCTAGATGACATAGTGGTCAAGGGTGGCTAATAATTATTCTGATAATATTTTATACCTCTAGAGGATGTTATTAATGCATTGATATATGCTAATTATTTGATTTACTACCAATTGGGAGTCCCCAAAAATATAAATTAGTTTAACACCTAGAGCTAAAGTGGTTTGGAGAATTATAATTAGGAATTCATATTCTACCATATTATTATTATAGTGGAAATTAGGTTTGAAAGATAGGAATAGTAGAATGCCCTCTAGTAGTATTATAATAATCCCTACTCCTGCTCCATGTTTACATTTATATCTATCAAAAAATAATGGAATCTAATATTTGAGATCTCTTTGGGATGTAGAGGCTATAGATTCATCATAAAATTCATAATTTGATGGTAGATTATTAGTAAGGGGTGCCTTAGCTAATTGATAATTAATGATCTTCCCCTTAATCAATTTTTAGTTAAGTAATTAGAGATCAAACTTAATGAGAATCATAATCCATCTTTGCATTCATTAATTTTGATAGGGTTTTGAATACATGATTTAAGAGGATCAGTACTGGTAATCACATAGGTTTTGTGATTAAGAAAATAGTGGTGAAGTTTAGAAGCAATGAATACTAAGGCCAAATATAATTTTTCAATATGCATGTAAAGAGTCTCATACTCAACCAAAGTGTGACATATATAATAAACTAGTTTCTCTCTATGTTATTCATCTTGATGGATAAGCATGGCACCTAAAGAATGGTTTATAGATGAGATATACAAGTAAAAAGGTTTATCCTCTCTTGGAAGAATGAGGATAGCGGGAGATAAGAGATACTTATTAAGTGTATCAAAGACTACTTGATAATTTAAATCCCATACAAATTGGGTGTATTTCTTATGAATGTGATGGAAAGGTTGACATCATTAAGATAATTATGAAATAAATTGGTAAATAGACTATAGTTTCCCTTCTAAACTACAAAGCTACCCAAGGTTGGAGGGAGGGGTCATATCAATAATGTATTTAATTTTATCATGATCAACCTTAATTCCCTAAAGGTAAATGATAAAACCTAAATTCTTTCTTGATAAAACCCAAAGAAACACTTTTTAAGGTTAAGATGACCCTGATATTTTACTAAATAGGAAAAGATTTTTTTAAGGATAAATAGGTGATCTTTACTATACCTAGATTTACCAAAGAGATCATCCACATAATCTTCAATGATTTTTTGAATTAATTCATGGAAAATATAGATCATGTCACATTGGTAAGTTATTCTTGTATTTTTTTAAACCAAAAGGCATGACCCTATAACAAAAAGTCCCCCATAGAGTAATAAAAGAGGTTTTATGATGATATTTTAGGATGATAAGGATCTATTTATAACTATAAAATCCATCCGTGAGTGATAACATTTCATCTCCTATAATGAGATCCATGATCTAGTCGATATTAGGAAGGGGAAAATCATCATTTGGATAGACAATATTAAGATCACAAATGTTAGTACAAAGGCATAGTCCCCCTATGGGTTTTGTGATAGGTACTATATTAGATACCCATTGAGGATAATCGATGGGTTAGATAAAGTTAATGGATAAAAACAATTGTAATTCTTCCTTGACAAGTAGTAATATATCAGGATGCATTTTTTAATTTTTTTGTTTTATTTATTTAGCTCTAGGAATGGTGCTGATGTTATGGATGACTATATTTGGTTATATTCCTATCATATCACTATAAGAACAAGAAATTTTTTATCTATTATTAGCAATGAATGTTGTGAAATCTTGGTGTTATTTATAATATAAAGATTGGTTAACTTTGATGTTTTTCTAGACCTCAAATGTTCCTATGTTAATATCATTTTTAACATAGTTTAAAAGACTATGAGAATAAAATGGTATGATATTATATAAATATGAATCCCTTACCCCTTAATAAGTTAAAATAAATTCATCATTAGATACTCCATTACATGGACTGAGGAGTAATTTTGATCTATTAGGTCATGAATAGTTAGGGGAAGGCATAAGGTTTTTTCATTGTTTTGATAGTTAGTGGTTTCAAATGAATGGTACTAGTAAAAAAAGTTAGGTAGGATGGAAATGGTGTCATAATTTTTTGTAAGAGAAATAATTAGAGATGAAGGTGCTTCATCATCCATAGTTATAGAGATATTGGATGGCAAAGTGCTATCATTGTCAGCTTTAAAAGTTTTGTTAAAATCAAGGACATGCTTTTCATGTAATTGTTTAAGTTCATTTATCATAACCTGATAAGGTCTTTATTCATAACATCCTAGGCCAAATCCTTTCTAAGCAAATCATTACATATAGGTTTGTGAAAAGTGTGGTTTGTTGAGAAATGAAAAGTTAGATGATAATATTTTGGTGCGTATTTAACCTTCCCTATATAAAGGGGATTAATCAATTCCTCCATATATTAAGTGTGTTTGGAGGTAAGGGGGATTGAAGGGGATAATATCTCCTATGTTGAGTGGTAATTATATTATTGGTTAGGGAATCCATATTCTTGAGGGGTTGATAAGGTGATAAGAGTTAAGAGACGATACTCCCCTATAAAGAGTCGTTGGAATACTGAGTCAAAGGAGTTTTCATTAGGGATACGAGATGAGGGTATTGTAAAACTAGATGATATTTCTACCAAAAAAAATGGTCTTGAGTTATTTAGGGGGATCAAGACATAATTAGGATGATAAGTCAAGTTATATGTCTTGAATAGATGTGGGTCTATTGTGATGATATGGATCTTATCTTCATTTTCATATTTAAGGTATAAATGTAAATTAGAGGGGACACAATGCATAGCACATATCCAAGGATATCCTAGTAGGATGTTATATTGAAATTCTACCTTTATCACATAAAATAGATTTAAGAGGGTATGTATACCTACTTGGATGGAGAGGTTAACTATACCTAATATGAGGGAAATAGTGTCATTAAAGGATTTTAGGATGGTTGGATATTAAGACATAATAGTTTTTGGTAATTAGATTTCCTTGAAATCATGTGAGGAGATAATAATTATACTAGCTCCATTGTTAATCATAACTCTTTTGATCTATGTTTGATTAACTTGGGTAGTGATAAATAATGGTGTTTTAGGGTTGTAATGGGGATATTTTAGAATCATGAAATGTGATAGATGATGAATTGTGTAAGGATCCAATGAAGGTCAATAAAGGTTGAGGTTCATCTAATTGTACCTAGGTGGCTTGCAAGGCTTCTATCATAGCTTCACGATATTGTAAGGAATTTTGGATAAGTTTATATAAAGACATTTTGATGGTAACTTGGTGGAGTTGTTTTATAACTGATATCTATATTAACTAAAAAGGATTATTATTTTTTGTTTTCCCTAGAATAAAAACCTTGGGTTTTAGTATAGGCAATGTAGGATTATTTATAGTAGAAGTAGGGGATTTTACAATAGACACCTTGGTTTTGTTGGGATTTTGGGTTTTATGAACCTATGTCTAGGATTAAGTGGCTATACGTATTTCATTTATTTAAAATAATGATTATATTTTTGTGTTTTTGGAGTCATCTAAGTCTAGAGGGTCTAAGAGGGGTTGATACTAAGTTTCATTAGTTTCCCTATCTTTTTTTAAGCTTGTTCTGATCCTTTCGATAATGTACTAGTTTTTAGGGTGGTCATGACTCTAGTGGTTTAATTATAAGAATAATAAGGACCAAAATGTTCCCTTAAAATATCATCTTATTCTAATAAATTGCAAATTATAGCTTTGAGAGAATTACAACTTTTGGTATCATGCTTAATATTTGATGGTAAGTGCATTTCTTATTTTCTTAATACCATGCCATTTTTTTAGTATGGGGTTAATAAGATTTATAGGTGGTAGTGTGATAAGGGAAGTTTAAATTAGTTGATCAAAAATCATGTAATAAGACCCCCATAATGGATCTTAGTTAGGTTTTTCCATGTTTCATGGCATTTTCATGGGGGTTACATTCACTTTCATGTCTTGATTTCTTATATTGATTGTTTAAATGTTTACAACGGAGGGTACAAAATGTTTAGAATGAGACCTTATACCAATATTATAAAGGTAATAAGATTTAATGGATGGATTACTATCATTATTATTTATGGGAGATATTTTTTATTGGTGTATGTTTCTTAGAGGAGGATCCCATAATGGTGGATTTTGGCCTTATAGAATGATATGGTCTAAGTATGGATGTTTTAGTTTGAGGTAGTGGCATAACCATTTTCCCTTTTCAACCTCAATTAGAATTAGTAGGGATATCCTATTTAGGGAGATCAATTCTTATCAGTGGATGTTGTAAGGATTTACCTCATGGCACCCTACGGCATTTGTCTCCACTTCATGAAAAATTTCCCCTATTTTCCCTTTTTACAAGATTTGGCTTGATCTGAGCTATAAAGGAAGTTGATTTTGGAGTTGGTTGATGTAATGTAGTGGACATCTCAGAAGGGAGTGAGCTAGAGGGAGTGATCTTGTTATGTAAAGATTTTTTAGTGAATAAAAGAGTAGCATTTGTATGTTCTGGGATATCTCAACAAGTATCCCCTTTGATAGTTTTTTCATCTTTTATTTTTTATTGGTTGTATTGAAAAAGCTTAAGTATCATTTCTTAAGGAGGATCCCAAATAATAATATCAATAAAATTTGAGTGGATATTAGGAACATATTTAATAGGTTTTGATGGTGCAAAAATATCTCATATAAGGAGATCCAAGATCCTTGTTGATTCATAAAATGATTCAAAAGCATTACCAGTTTATTTAGGTAATATTTGATCATCGATTGTGTTTATTACATGAGTTTCATGATATGAGGTTCTTCCTACATTTTCTTGTGTAGAATTAGATGTATAAGGATGGTTGGGGAATGGTTTCCTAAAGATATTGATAGATTGATTAGAAGGAACATTAGGATTATCCAATTGTAATTCCCCTTAGTTGATAAGTTTATGAACTAAAATTTTGAAATATTGACATTTATTGACCCCATGACTAGGTACATGATGATAAGCATAAAAATCACTTTCATTATACCAACTAGGTTTGGGGCAAGAATCATTAAAGCTCTGACCAAAGGAAGCTTGATAATGGAAGATTTTATGAATTTATCTGAAATAGGAGCATATGACTCCCCTAAGGGTGTGTATTACCAAGGAATAAATTTTATTAAGGGTTTTTGTGGTTATTTTTGGGAGGTATAATGTTTGGATTGGTTCATTCTTTGTGGAGGTGCCAGTTTTAAGATAATAACATTTATTGTGCCTTTAGTTTTAGAATTGTTGGTCCCTTTAGAGAGTTCAAGTTTGAATTTATTATTATGTAACTTAACTTTTCCATCCTATAATGCTTGAACATCTAGTTTATAGGCCATGGTAAAGGCTTCATTTAAAGTTTTAAATGATTAAACATGTAGTGTTGATGAGATATGCTTAGCTCATTTTGCAAACAACTTGACTAATTTAGGCTAAAGATGAGAGAAATCTAGTTGATTTATAAGACCTCTCTACCTAGATACAAAGTTAGTAATGGACTCATCATCACATTTTCTAATGGTGTACATGTTGGTTATGGTTAATTTCCTTGCGATATTAATGGAGAAGTATTCTAAGAATATTTGAGCCCATTTCCTAAAAGAAAACAAGGAGTGATGAGGGATGGATCTATACCAATCTAAATCTGATTCAACCAATTACATGAGAAATGTCCTTAAAAGGAGAGCATCATCATGAGCTATAAGGTAACAAGCATGTCTAAATGCCCTAAGATGTTGTTGGGGATCATCATTTTTTGAAATTTCATAACTTAAGAAGTTACCACTATGAGGGATATGGCCTAATTAAGATGTTAAGATTAATAGGTTCATTAAAAATTTGCTCATACATGAACATATTTTTCTACCTAAAGGTATAAGCTTCAATATTCATCATAATATTCATAAGGATGATCATGAGGTCAAGTTGGATATTGTATTGAGGCATAACCCCTAAGATGTTTGGTTTTAAATGTTGATAGGTGGGGAATGGAGTGGAAAATGGTTGTGAAATGGGATAAGCAACAAAAGTGGTCATGATAGGTTGAGATATAGCCACATACTATGGGACTTTAAATGGTATGTTTTGTTTTAGGTATGAGTTAAGGTAGGTGGTTAAAATAGATTGTGAGGGAGCTAGGTATTGAATAGTCAAGGGGATATATTACTAAAGAGCTTGTTGTATAGGTTGTAAAGGTTGGGTTTGAGGATGAATTTATGTTTTTTGGGATAGGTGGGAGAGTCTCAAGGATTGAGTATACTAAATTCTAGGGTGAAGTAGTGGGTGGTGGAGTAAGTGTAAGTTGGGTTAGAGTAACATTTTGGGTTTAGGTAACGGTCGGATAAGGGTTACTAGATATGAATGATGGTGGATTATCTATAGATTGGAGGTGGATTTTTATAAGAGGAAACCATGGTCATAAAAATTAATTCAGATTCCTTTAGGGGAATGCCATAAAAACCCCCAAAATATTGTGTTTGAAGGGAAACAAAAATTCATGTCTCAAGTACTAAGATAATTATGGAGGGTAATTGGATTACTATCTAATATACTAGTGAATTATGGGTCTCCTTTGTATAAAATTGGGGAATACCTTCCCCCATGGATTCATGAGAGGTAGGATGAGTTGGTGTGTTCTCTATGGATGATGATGAATTATGAGATTTAATTTGTTTTAAAAACTATTGTCAAATCAGAACCATGTAGCACTGAAAAAGAAACAAAGAATGAAATGCAAATAAACACAATATTTTTTTGTTTTTATTATCTCATTTTAGTGAATAGAAAACACACACACTATTAAACATACTTAAATATGTTTACTTTTTAAGGAACACAATTTAGAATGTGGTAAGGAGATGAGTTAATGAAGGTACTAAGAAATGGTATTCTAAGGCTGGTTTTAGTTGTTGTTTAAGGCTAGGAACCTTTATATACACAAAGGTATATTGAGGCCTAATTCCATGTTGGAAGGAAGTACATGGTTTGGTATTGGGGCCTATCCACTCACTTCACACACTGCAGTGATAAGGGTATTGATTAATTAACCTTTATACTTATTTTACATAATTTGTATACTTGGTCAGTACACCAAATCAATTTTCCCCTTGGTGATTAAATCCAAGTAGGTCCATCTAGGTAGTAAATATTTTGATGTTTATTTTTAAGATTATCATGGTCTAGTTGTGTGAGAGAGAGTGTGACTATCAAGATTTATTAATCCACCTAAATTAGTCTATGTGGATTATCTAAATAATCAGAGGGATGAATGAAATTCTTTTTTAGACTTTTAAAAAGGAAAGCAAGAAACTTGTATTTTCTCTTATTTTAATGCAAACACACAATCAAGAAAATACAACTAATAAACGATTTCACAATGAAACATAATAAGAATCATGAGACCTAGGGTCACATTGGGTGTACCAGAATGTTTTAGTATATTTTGTTCATTTTTATTAATAAATAAGCTTAGTAAAAATGGATATAATGATACATTATTTTAAAGGAATCCCTTTGATGGAGATTGCACACCATTGATCCAATGAATTGGGAACTCCTTTTTGGCTAGGAAGGATTACATGTACATAATAGATAACTTGAAAAAGAGATTAATATGATAAATATGTGGGATTCCTAAGACTAGACTAGTCCTAGGCACTAGTACACTTCTTCACAAGGATGTCAACCCACTATTTTATGCAATCAATTGGATAATGTAATAATAGAAATTATAATAAATCATATCATAATATAGATGTGATACTTAAATGAAATGGATTAATTTATTGCATAGATTTTATCAAATTATTAATTATAATAAACTATAGCTAAATCTTCTTATTCTTATATTACTTTTAATTATTTAATGATTACTTCTACAGTAGGGTCAAATGCAATTGTATAAAGTCCTAGCTCAAAGAAAATATCAGTCAATCTATGAAGAGTGGGTAAAGGACTATGGGAAAATCATATATGGAAACCACATAATGTACAACTCTTGGTAATGCCATCTAAAAGTGAGGATTCATGATTTTAAGACTAGAAACAACTAATTAAAATTAATTTAGATTATTAAACTAGCTTTGGATTGCAGATAGAAAGTAAAAATATAGGTATTTATGCCAATTATCTTAGAATCATTATTGATTATACTAATCAGGGATGACTCATATGAGTAATTTTTTTTAATCCTGATAGTGGGGAAGAAAGCTCAAGATGGGGCTTAAAGGTGGGCTTTAATGGATTTAAAATGGCTTTAGGGTTAGTTAATTATAATTTGACCAGACTAAGGGTAATAAATATAACATAAAAAATAGTATAAGAATTAAAATATATTTAAATGAGTAATATAATTACCTCTAAAATGCTTCCAATATTACAAATAAGTATCATGTTGATGAGGATCTTCTTAACCTTTAAATGAGTGAGGATGGACTGAGACAAGTATGTTATTCTTTTATAGGTGTTCCAAGATAATTTCTCTAGTATTCTAGTATACAAATTTTGGATCCTTCTACTTGAGGATGGTCTAATTTTAAATATATGATGATAAAAATATGATTGACAATGATCATGGGGATTGGTATCAATCCAATCTAAGTTTACCAAGTTTGTTCAAACAAATCCAATTCATGAAGTTAAACTTAATCCTAGGTTATTTTAAATGAAGTCTGACTAGAGAGAGGTTGTTAAGATGTTAAAAACAAATTAATTCTTATGAATTTAGGGATATTTTAATAGATTTGTAGAGTTTTAATTAGCTACCTTCTCAAGGTTAACACATACAAATAAATATAATTTGAGTTTCCATATCCAATCTAATCACACTAGCTATCAAGTGAAAATTATGAATTCAAAGATTTATTACAACCAATAGATTACAAACTATTCACAAAACATGCATTTTTCACCTAGAGTTTCAATGGCCTCCTTATCTTTCAGACCACCTCCTTTTTCATATTCAATTGTAGGACTAACTAGGTACACTAATACACTATTTGATTTGATAGATATCAATCATGATTTCAAACATTAATCTTCTATTTGGGATGAGGTTGATGCAGTTAAGCCATATAAGGTTGAGGATCAGCTTTCAATAAATTTTTAGTGTCTATACTTTCCCATAATATTATAAATCTAATTATCTTCCATCTCTAAAAGTTTTATACATGTATTAGTTTTCCAATTAACTAGATACTTGCATCCCAGTCAGACACTTGCATCGATACAAGTGTCTTATCCCAACATATGTTTTGACATAAAATATGAAGGTGATGGATATATATATGTGTTTTATTTCAAGTATTTTAACTTTATTGATACTAATTTATTTCAAGGTTTAGTGTTAATTATATTTGTTAGCATTCACTTAAAAATAAGTAGTGCCTGTATTTATGAAAACACATACACAATACATAGAACATAATATTTTCTAGTTTAACCCTTATATTTATATATATATTATTGTAACCATTAAATACAAATGTTTATATTCTCTTTATTTTATACCATAATTACACATGTATCTATTATTTGTAAACTTTCTATAATATATCTCTATTTTTCTATATTCTCTCTACCTATTTTGTCTATTACAATGTTGTGATATAAATACTAAGCCAAAATAACTCAACTCAATAATCATGTTTGTGTGAGACATGTATTTTCTCTCATTAGTTCATCCTTTGTCTCTATAAAATATTCTTTCTCACTATATTTCTAGTCATTAGACTCTTGTGTTATGTCATCCTAAATGAGTGTTATGTTGTTATGCTAACAAAATCAACTCTATAGTGTCTACAATGTAGTTCTTTAGTTAATAGAGAATCTTGCCGAAAAATTCCTAGATTTTATATCTTGGTCTCATCCTTGAGACAACTCTAAGTGTTGACAAGTACCAATATATCCTCAATTTTCTTAAGTGTAACAAAATTGTCAGAATGATCATAGTACACTACTAGAAATCATAGAGTTGGCACCCGTTCCTTAGGTAGATGCTACTAGTACTTTCTTATAATAGTCTAACTAAAAGTATCCCAATAAAAAATAAACTTTTTGGCCTCCAAATAATATTATTTATAGCCACATTCTCCTTTTCCCCCAAGATAATGTCAT
Source organism: Torreya grandis (assembly GCA_037957365.1). Lineage (NCBI taxonomy): Eukaryota > Viridiplantae > Streptophyta > Pinopsida > Cupressales > Taxaceae > Torreya > Torreya grandis. The sequence continues at coordinate 191,832 of JARHVA010005889.1, read as the reverse complement.
TTGTGACATGAGTTTTTTTCCAGTGAGTTCAAGTAATCATTATGTGTTTTAAGGCATACCTCTATTTTCTCCATTAGATTTCTTAGGAACTCACCATAGTCCTCCGTTTATTTATAGATGGATATCCACTCTATTTTTTTATATTTATAGTGTTCATACAATGATATAATTTTATCTTATTTAGTGGTGGAATGTATGTTCTAATATCCAAATCTAGTTGAGGTTTCATTCAACTATTTTTCCATTTCTTCCAACTCAGATTTTTATCATTTGTCCATAGTATCCAGCTAAGTGAGTAAGTGAGTTATTGGTTGCATACTCTAGTTTCTCCTTCATATTCCATGAATATTCTTTGTATGTTATTTTTTTGACTTGAGTTCCCCCCATAAATGGCCCTAATAACTCCTTGTATTCCTCTCTAGCCTCAATTTTAATGAGGCATATATCCATTGTGACTCTAGTGTGACTGATGAATTTTTCCATTATTTTCACTAGCTATTATTTTATTGGTACAATTATATCTAGATTAACTATAGTTAAGAAGTGGTCAAGGTAGAAAAAAATTATTAATTACTTCCTCCAAGGTGATGCATTACATCATCCAATCCCCTCTAGCACTTTCGATGAGATGTTGACCTATCATTTCATTGACAATTTGAGTTAGGTGTTATAGTTATATTTAAATTATCCCTCCTTTATTTGGTTGAATAAAAAATAATGGCACGAGGATGGTAGAGGTTTATTATCTTTAAGTGTTTATAGTTCTACTTTTATCCATGCTAGTGGATCAATAGGAGTTTTTGTAATGTTTGGGATTACCCCTGTTATGCTCAAATTTATTGTTGAAACACCCTAGGTGGTATCCTCTACTCTTGGACTTATTTCCCTTTCCTTCCCTTTCACTTGTGGAGCCACTATTTATTTATTTTATTCTAGTTCATATTTCTATCATTCCTCTTATTATTTTTATTTTAGCTCTACCAAATTCCTATTATTTTCTACATCCAATTTATTTTTATTTTCTTTTTGAATTTTCATTTCCTCTTCTTTTCTTTTTTTTTAATTCTTTCTTCTTATTAATTTTTATTCTGCTCTTCTACAAGTTTTTTCTATTTTTCCTCTATGACTTTCTTCTACTTATGTTCCTTATTTTTATTTTTGGCTTCCTCCTTCTCTACTTGTTCCCTATGTACTTGTCCAATATTTTTTTATCCTTTTGGGTGGCTAATTCTATAATTTCTTAATTTTTTATGTTTTCTTCTTCAAGTTCTTGTTCTAGTTACTCACATTTTTGAATCATTTATTTATACAGTGCCTTAGATTATTCCCATTGTTATATTTTTTCAAGGAATTAATGACCATATATTTTTTGTGATTAGATATTAAACCCAATTTTTGGAATTTCCACAATCTTTCTTGGTTAGTTGAAGATAGTGGGGACTCTACAGTAGTTCTTTCTAAAGTTTCCTCTTTGTATTATTCCATCATGATTTTTATTGAGATTATGTTATAATATATTCATGAATTTTTAATTAATGTCATTTAAGTTTCATTTATGTCTTTTTGTGTTAACATTCTTGTTATTTATGCTAAGTTCTTGAAGCCTTAATTGAAGAACCTAGTGAAATGACATAGGCCTAGTAGCATGATGGGATAAGCTATATATGACTTATGTTAGTATGTTTGGTAGTGTGAGAGAAAGATATGATTTTATATGGCATGATTATATAGTTTTTAAGATAGTTAAATATGTGTCAAGGCATAATCATACTCAAAGTATGCTTGGCAGTATGAGGCCTAGTGTACATAGTGACCTATAATGGACTAATCAGAGATCAAGTTCATTTCCAAAGAAGGAAGAGATCTTGAGAGAATTTAATTTGGTGTGATGGATTTTTATAATCATATTTACCAATTTTTAAGTCAACACCTAAAGGATAAGGTAATAAATTTGGTGGTAAGGTTGATTGTGTGCACAAAAAAGGGTGTTACAGACCCGAGAAGAAGTTTTTCATGCTCATTAGCACATGAAATATTTGCATGAGATCATAATAACTTTATATTAGTTGTGGAATATCCATCTATTTAATTTCTTGGTATTGGTTTGGTAATTTATTTTAAATCATTTATGAATGATTTTTAATAAGGTAAGGTAGTCAAAAACCATCTAAAAACACTTACAAAGACATGATTGGAAAGATATAATTAGTTATGGATCATAATGGTATATTTGACCTATTTTTATGTTTTTAAGATGTAAATGACTATTAAATATTCCATTATTGTGTTTTTTTTATCTTGATAGTGAGTAAAAGCTATAGGGAAACCCTTATTTTTAGTGTTTTTGATGCTACAGGTAGGTTTGATTAAGTCAAAGAATGCAAATGGATGGAAAATGTTGTGAAAGACTTATAGTTTATGTACATGATTTTTTTAATCAATTTTATAACCAAATAATTTTCAAAATTGATCATTGAAGTTATCTTATTGCTAAATTGGCCTAATGAGCAAAATAGTGAGAAAACTAGGTGAGAATGAGAATGAGATTAGGCGTTAGATATAGAGGACTAGGGATGGATCCTAAGGCATGGGGTAATTATTTAATACATATAACTCATATACCCTTGGTATATAGTTTTTTATGATGCCTACACTTATGAAAAAAATTGTCATTAAATTGGTTTGTCTAGCACAGTGAAGATTGTGTGGAGTGACATAGTGAGATTGGTCTATACGACCAATATTGATATATGACCATGAAATATATCTTTAAAAATATTATATAAGGATGATAAATATTCAAAATATTCCATTTTAATATCATATAATTTTTCCAACATGTGTTTTATAAGTTGATTTTCTTGACTGTGTTTTTGACCCTACAGGCAACTTTGTGTGTGTGTGTGAAAAGGATGTTTTTGAGTCATTTTTCACTAATATTAATGATAAAAAGCTTTTAAATATGTAATATAATAATAAAGTGATAATTTTAATGATTTTTTTATCATTATAAGTCCCTTTTCAATCTTGGAGAGTCAGATGATTTTGACTGTGTCGACAGTGTTTGGTGTTTCTATGTAAGCCATCTACAAGAGTGTTCTTGAGGCCTTTTGGCCTATGTGATGGATAATAATGAATTTGGGAAGTTTTTTTAGTAATTATGATACCATTAATGTTATTTTATGCATTTTTTATGTGTAAAAGTTGTCTATTTGTCTCAAATTTGTAAGACAGACTTTTGGTAGTAAGGACTAAAAGGCGAGTAGGTCTAATTGGTGGGTTTAAGGTGTGAAACGGGATTCATGAAGTTTAGGACCCAAATTAAACTTATCATGGATATATTATAGGAATTTATGAATTATTTCATCCATTTTTCAATATAATAAGTGTTATTAAGGGTCATAATGGTAATGTGTGGATAGGACAGACCTAATTACATTAGGACTCCATTAGGCCTAATTATGAATTTGGCCCTAATGAACTATGACCAACTTATGAAAAAAAAATCACCTTTGAAATGTGTATTTTAATTTTATCTATTCCAAAAAAAAACATGTATGTAAAGTTTCATGGCTTACTAATATGGGTGAGAGCAAGGGTCAAGTACTTAAGAAGTCTTAATAAGCCTAAATTGACTAGTTAAGATAATTTAGCTATTGAGTAAAGGATATAGGGATTTTTAGAATAGGTTAAGAGATTAAATGTAATTAATAATATTAAAAAACATTAAATTAGTATCTAAATATTTTTATATAGGTGTTGAGTAGGGTCACTTAACCTAATTTTGCCAAAGAGAGGGCTAATTGAGCGAAAAGGACTAAGAGACTATTTGAGTGAAATTAAAGGATAAAGAGTGAAAAAAAAAATTTCATATATATTTGAGTTATAAAAAAGGTTTTTTATATTATATAATATTATATGTGACTTTTTTGGTTCTAAGTTACCTATAGGGTTGGATCTTCCTTTCTAGATAGAACTTGCAGAAGACTAGTTAAGTTGGTCCTTATCTAGATAGGGATTGGAGCTGCTTATTAATTAGGTGATTCACTAAAATTTGGATCTTAACATTGTATTAGTGTATTCCATGTTCATGTTTTATCTATTTTTATCCTCCAAGAGGGTTTCTTACATATATTTTGTGTTCTCTCATGATATGCTTGTATAGTTACTTTGTTTATGCATTGATCTTTTATATAAATGAATGCTTCATGAAATTGAATAGATATTTTTAAGAAAATAACTAAAATCCTCCATATCATTATATAATTACAATATTTGGTATCATATCAGGTCCTTTATATGAGGTCTTACAACCTAAATTATATTCTAAACAAGCTAAGATGACTAGTCAAGCATAGGGTGGTTTCTCTACAAGAAAAGTTCCATTATTAAATGGATCTAATTATTATTTTTAGAGTGTGAACATGGGGAAATATCTTATTTCTCAATTTCATGATTTTTGGAAATTTTTCTTGGATGTATATACTACACCCCCTATTCCTCTTATGGATCCATCAGGTAAGAAGGCTAGTGATAATAACTCAAAAGAAATTAATGACATTATGCGTGGTCTATCTGAAGTATAACTTTTAAAGGTTATGCACTATATATCTACCAAATAAATGTAAGATATGTTGAAAATGATTCATTATGGAGATTCCAAAGTCAATTTGGCCAAATTTTAAACTCATATAAGATAATTTAAAAGTCTAAAACTGAATGAAGATGAGACCACTATAGCCTACTTGTTGAGGGTTGATGAGGTGGTCAACATCATAAGAGTTCTAGGAGAAGAATTAAAAGAGACTACTATTGTTTAAAAGTTTTTAAGGTCTCTAACTCCAAATTTTGATTATAAAGTATGTTTTATTGAAGAAATTCAAGATTTAGATAAACTTGAGATGGATGGACTTCATAAATCTCTAATAGCCTATGAGATGAGGATAAATGAAGGAAGACCTACAAAGAAGGAAGTTACATTCAAGGTAGAAAATAATCCAAAAGAGAAGAATTAACAAGATAAGAATGTCATAAATAATGATGGATCTAATATTGATGATGATGATTTAATATCTATGTTTTTAAGAAAGTTGAAGACAGGTTCAAAAAAATACAAAGGTAAGTTGACTTTCAAATGTTTCAATTATGGAGAGGTTGGATACTTTTCCAACAAATGTCCTCATAAACATAAGAGAAAGGATGATGTAGAACATGATAAAAATTATGACAATGATAAAAATTCTTATAAATATTATAAGATCAATAAAAACTTTAGAATATATGACAACAAGAAAAAGTTCATCAAAAACAAAAGGAGTCTTTATACCAATGGAGGCAACACATCTAATCATAGTGAAAGAATGCATTCAGAGAGTGATCATGAAAATGATGGCACTGATGTCAATGATGTTTTCTTCATGGTTGAAGAATCAAGATTCTCAAATCCATAATAATCCATATGGATTGGAGGTACTATTAGTGATACAGATGAAGAAGGAGATGAAGTCAATCTTGAAGCTAAGTTGATGAATATTATAGAAGAGTTGAAGATAGTCAAGAAAAATAATAGGGTGATGAGGTCCTATGTGAAAGACTATGAGGATAAAATCAACTTTTTTGAATATATACTAAGCAACAACTCTAAGGAGTAAGAGGAAATAGTCAAATAGGTGGAGAGTCAACTTGAAATTATGACTGTAGACCTAGAAGCAAAAGAAGAATAATGTTCAAGGTATGTATCTAAAGTGAACTCTTTGAGAGCCAAGTTAAATCAAGCATCAAATAAATTTAAGTCATTTTTAATGTTTAAAAATAGTACCAATGATTTGGACAACCTTTTGAGTAATCAAAATATTGTTGATGACAAGACAGGTATTGGTTTCATTATAGATCAAGAGAAGGACACTAATGTGATCAAAAGGGTCAAATATCAATCAAATAATTAAGAAACTAAAAAAACATAGGAATATACCATCAAGAAATCTAATAACATAAGGTATGTTAATTCTTTCAATGGCTATTATTATTCATGTAACCATTTTGGTCATAGAGAAAGGCATTGTAGAATGCCCTTCAGGAATGAATTTACATGGAAATATGAGGAGAACCATTATTCAAGAGGTATGGTTCATGATATGTTTCCATCTAGAGGGATAACATGTTTTAACTATCATAAGGTTGGTCACATTACCAAGTACTATAAGCATGCCTTCTTAAGACAAGACAATAAGTTTGAGGTCTATACAACACAAGAGAGAAATATTAAGTGGAAACCTAAGGTGGCTAAGGTTGATAATTAGTCTGTAATTTCAAGTGGACTATTTTCCATGGTAGATAAAAATCAAGATGCAAAGAAGTGCCAAAAATTTTCTTTATCAGCTCAGTTTGTTGATGGAGTCAAGACCAATCAATCAAGCCAAAATGATACCCAAACAAAGATTGAGGTGATAAATATAGAAGGAAAAATAAAGAATAAGAAGAGCATGGATTAATTTTAGTCCTACAAGAACATGGAGATCTGATAATCTCCTGAATTTATGTTATTTTATCTCTCTAGAGTAGAGGTGACTCTATTAGGCTTCATGGAGACACTCAGCTAGCAGGCAAGAATCATGAAGGATGCCTTGTCATAGGGGGATTTTTTTGGTCTTAAGAGATATTTAGGTTAAATTTTCAGTCAAATAAATCTACTTTAGATATTATCTCAAGATACAAGTCACAAAATTTGGTATGATGACTTGATTAAACCAAGTCACAGTTTTGAAAATGTCTTGAATTTTCATGAAGACAAAAGGAGTTAATCATGTCTAATGAGTAGGTATGTGAACCTAGTATATGATAAATAAAGTAATGATGAAGTTTTTTTGAAATAAAATTTGTTTCCCTAGGTCTAAGGATCAAATAGCTGCCAAGAAGGTGAACCTTTGTCATTTATGTCAAAGGGGGAGAAAGTTCATGTTTCAAGATCAAGTGTTGGAGAATGATCTGATATGATTAAGATTTTTTTCCATAAATTATATAATGGGATATTATTTTAAATATGTTTCAATATATGAATAAATTTTTCATTAATGTCATGAAAGTGTCATTGATGTCCTTTTTTGATATTATTGTTCTTGATGCTGAATTCTTGAAACCTTAATTGAAGAACCTAGTGAAATAGTATATACCTAGTATCATGATGAGATAAGCTATATATTACTTGTTTGTAAATTTTGGTAGTTTCATATCATTATATGATTTTTTATGACATTACTGTATAGTTTTTAATATATTTCAAGAGGTTTCAAGGCATAATCATACTCAAAGTATGCTTGGTAGTATGAGGCCTAGTGTACAAAGTGACCTATAATGGCCTAATCATGGGTCAAGTTCATTTCCAAATATGGTAGATATATTTATAGAATTTTAAAATGGTATGATTTATTTTTATAATCATTTTTACCAAGTTTTAAGTGATTACCTTAAGGAGAAATCATGAAATTTGGTGGTAAGGTTGATTATGTGCACAAAAAAGGGTGTTCCAGACCTAAGAATAAGTTTATTATGCTCATTTTCATGTTAAATAATTGAATTATATCATAAAAACTTCATGTTATTTCTTTAAGGACCCTATATTTAATTTATTGTCATTTATTTTAGATTTGAGGGGCAATCCTTTATGAATGATTGCTAAGAAGGCAAGCTAGTCAAAACCCTCCTAAAACCCTTACAAATATGTGATAGGAAAAATATAATTAATTATGGATCATAATATTAAATTTGACCTATTTTTATCCTTATAATATGTAAATTAATATTCAAGTTTCCCTCAAGTGGTTTTTGTTTGTCTTCATAGTGAGTAGAAGCTACAGGAAAACCCTTATTTTTAGGGTTTTTGATGCTAAAAGTAGGTATGACTAGGTAAAATCATGAAAATGGATGAAATATTTTGTCTAATACTTATATTTTATGTCCATTAAAGTTTATAATTATTTTTATAACAAAAAAATGTGCAAAATTGATCATGGAAGTTAGCCTATCTCTAAACTGGTCTAATGAGTAGAACAATGAGAAAACTAGGTGAGAATGAGAATGAAATTAGGGATTAGTTTTAGAGGACTAAGAATGGATATTAATGAATGTGTTAATTATTAAATACATATACCTCATATCCTATTTTTTTATAAGTGTTTATTATTCCTACACTTGTGCAAAAATTTGTCATCAAACTAGTATGTTTAACACTGAAGTTTGTGTGGAGTAACATAGTGAGATTGGTCTACAAGACCAATATTGATATATTAACATGAAATATATATTTCCAAATATTATATAAGGATTATAAATTTTCACACAATTCCATTTTAATATCACATAATTTTTTCCACAAGTGTTCTATAAGTTTATTTTATTGACTGTGTTTTAGACCCTATAGGCAACTTTCTGTATATGTGTGAAAAGGATGTTCCTAAGTCATTTATCACTAATATTAATGATAAAAATATATGTATTATTTATTATATTACTAATAACATAATTTTAATGCATTTTTTATCATTATAATTCCATGTTCAAGCTTAGAGATTCAAATTATTTTGACAATGGGTTGATAGTGTTTGGTGTTTTTGAGTAAGCCATCTACATGAGTGTTCTTGAGGCCATTTGGACTATGTGATGGATACCAAAGAATTTTTGGGGATTTTTTAATTCATTATTATTCCATTAATTTTATTTTATTCACGTTTTATGTGTAAAATTTATGTATTTATCTCAGATTTACAAGAAGACTTTTGGCAATGAGAAGGCCTAAAAGGCGAGTAGGCCTAATTGGTGGGTTCAAGGTGTGAAATGGGATAAATGAAGTTGATGACAAAATATTGAATTATCAGGGGTATATTTTATGATTTTTTTAATTTTTTCATCCATTTTTTAAGATAATAGGTTATCCTAAGGTACATAATGGTAACGCGTAGATAGAATAGACCTAATTGCATTAGGTCTCCATTAGGCCTAATTATGAATTTGGTCCTTATGGACTATGACCATATAATTTAATGTTTATTTAAAATTTTAAAAATTTATGGTGATATATTATAAATTTATTCCATTTATTTAAAGTTTCATGGCTGACTAAGATGGGTAAGAGCAAGGGTTAACTACTTAAGAAGGCTTAATAGGCCTAAATTGACTAGTTGAGATAATTGAGCTATTGAGCAAAAGATATAGTGTTTTTTAGAATATTTTAAGAGATTTAAGATCATTAAGAATCTTATAAAAAACATTCCATAATTATATAATTATTTTTATAGAGGTTTTAAGTAAGGTCACTTGACCTAATTCTGCCAAAGAGAGGGCTAATTGAGCGGAAATGACTAAGAGATTGTTTGAGTGAGATTGAAAGATAAAGAGTGAAAAATAAGGTTTTCATATACATTTGAGTTATCAAAAAGTGTTTTTATATTATCTTATATCAAATTTTATTTGGTTATTACTAATTTAACTAAGGGGTTGGAGCCTCCTTACAAGATAGATCTTGCAAAAGACTAGTTAAGTTGGTGCTTATCTAGATAGGAATTGGAGCTCCTTGTGAGTAGGTGATTCACTAAACTTTGGCTATTGAAATTATATGAGTATATTCCATGTTAATTTTTCATTTGTTTTTATCCCCAAATATTTTTTCCCACATATATTTTATGTTCTCACATGATATGCTTGTATAGTTTCTTTATTTATGCATTGATCTTTAATATAAATGAATGCTTCATGAAATTGAAAAGATATTATTAAGCAACTAATTCACCCCCCACCATCTTAGTAAATAAAAAAATTATCATTTTTAATATTTTCCTTATTTTTAATGAATATGGTTTGTAAATATTCTTTGATTTTATCAATACCATCATCTAAATTGAATGGGATCAACTCAACATAATCTAAAATTTCCATTATCACCCTATCTTGGTTGATGGAATCAACATTTCTATGAAATATCCATACTCTACGTATCCTTCCTTACCTATGACACATAACAATGAGGGTGTTCATATCTAGGACCTAAATTGTGACCTATTTCTCTATGTATTCATATATTTATTTAGTATTCACCTTCTCTAAGGACTCTGATTCTAAGTTTATTATCACCATTTTAGCTTTAGATTTGGCTTTTTCTATTTCTTGTTTCCCTGATGTTCTAATTATGGTGAATCACTCCCTATTTTACTCCCACTCATATTTAATAATGTTTACCTTGAGGTGATGTATGCAATAGGTGACATATCAAGTTATTCTATGGTGTGGATTTTTCATTTTGATTTTAAGGATAGGTATCCACTAGGTTAGACTTTCCTCTTCTTGGGTATGTAAAGTGGGGTACCCTTTTCTTCCATATCTTCTTCTCCCAACTCTTCACTTGTGGTAGAGTCATTAATCACAAATGTATTTATATCCTCTTATGCTTCTTCCTCCTCATTCAAATCCCTCAAATCAATAATTATTCTCTTTGGTTTGGAGGACTTATAGATATAACATTGAGGCTCATATGCCTCTACTACCCCTAATAGTAATGGATACTCACTTTTTTTAGTTTCTAATTCTTATTATTATTACTAAAGTCCCTCCCCCATCTTATTAAAAAAATTGTTTCATAGGATCTAATGGTATACCGACTTATGGATGCAATAATGACTGCTTCAACTTATTCATCAGTAACATCATAAGGCAAAAGTGGGAGAGGTATAACATTTTTTAATTAAGGGTATATGAAAGTGAAACTAGATATTTATATAAATTATCCTACACAATAATATTCAATCTTAGATAAGGTAATAAATTAATATGTATGCTTTGGAAAATGTTTGAATCAAGGTCATGACCAATGATGGATCCATTAAACCTATACTAAGGGATTACTTATCACACTATGGAAAAGGAGAGGTTTCTATGGCCTATAATAAAATGTCATATTGTGATAACCCTAGATATGTCTTATGATTGTAAATAGTATCAAGAAATATAATCTACTAAATAACTATGTAAGCTAATCTATAAAATGCATATACAAACTAATCTATTGCTCACCAAAGCTTATGACATAAATGGGGAAGATAATAAAAATATAAAGATAAATCTATCTATAATATAAAAATTATCTAAGGAATTATACAATCCAATATTTATTAACTTTACAACATCTATTTATCAAAATATCAAGGGTTAGGAATATACTAACATATTAAAGTGACCCTATCATGCCTCAATCCCTCCCTTGGTCAATGGTGATTTGCAAGAGGTTTTTTGGGATTGTAAGGATCACAAGGAAAAATAATCTATAGGATACAAGACTTATCATATGCATCCAAGACTTCCACAAGACAAGTGTTACTTCTCCAAGGTAAAAACACAAGTAATGAAACCTCATATTCATTGTATAAGCATATTAATAAGTAATAATGATGTGTAATTGATTAATAATATATTATAAATGAAATGAAAGAGGGTATATATATTCATAGATTGATCATAAACCCTCCTAGGATTTTAGTTGATGTAGTCAACATGTCCAACCTTATTAGGAGGGAAATATAGTTTTTAGGTTTCAAACTATGTCAACTTAAGCTAACATAATTTAGTAACATACAGTAAATCCTAGAATGGGTTTGACCCAATAAACATATTAAGAAACATGTTAAAAGGGGATTTTTTATTATTTAGGGGCTATTTTTGGTGGTGACCTACTTAGGGTAGTGTATAATTAGGGTTTTAATGCTAAGGGAAATAGATGAGTAGCGTGTATTGGTTTTAAGTGGTGGTATAGGGGCTAACAATCCTATAAAGCATCAAAGGTATACCAACCCCTTTTTCAATACACCATTTAAGGCATGCACTTAGATATATTGAGATTTAATGAGTTTTTACAAGAGAGATATCATCAATAACTGATAAAGTTAAAAAATATTATATGTATGCATATGTCCCATTTAAACCTTATCAACTCATGAATGTTAATTATAAAAGAAAAATAAAATGAAATACCTTCCCACATCATGTTTCCCATTACTCAATACCCCTTATAGAGTTATCAATCTAATGTGAATATTGGGTATGTACGTGATAAGTAGATAACACTATATATAATTTTGAAATCTCCTACTCCAATATACTAGCCTACTATATCCCAATGGACCTTGGCTCTATTGTGAGGCCAACTATAGATTTTGATATTTGATTATAAATAAGAGATTTGATTATATATGAATCACATTTTTTACTGAGTTTGAATTTTGAATGCTCATTTTTGCCTTTTGATCATTTCCTTTTGTTTAAATGATTTGGCTTTTAAATTTTTATGGATTTTTCAATTCCTCGTCTAAATTGATTTGGAATAACCTAGCATGGGTGATAAAAGTGACAAACACAAATAAGATATAAGTTTTGGTTATATGAGACAAATGCCTAGAAATATTGACATATATTGTTAAACAATTAGGTTTAACAAAAACCTAGCATGTGATCTCAATTCTTAACGTTATGTTTGTTTATTATAAGAAAGGGATTAAAAAATGGATGAAGATAAAAATATATCTATGTATGTAGTGATACAATAATAATTATTCTTTTTAACTGATCATATGGTAAAGATAGGATAATCAAGGGATGTGGGTTTAAGAACCCTATCACAATAATAACTATCTTGTGTTTAAATGACACAATTAACATAAAATAAATAAGTTTTAAGAAGAAATAAACCATGAAAAAAAGGAAATTAAACCATAATATTAATGCATGAGATATTTATTTGAAATCAAAAGATGTGAAAGAGAAAAGAAAATAACCCATGAGATAATAAAAAAGCAAAATATCCATATATACTCAAAAATCAAATCCAAATTATATAATATTGTGATAAATAATGTGATATAACACCATTTTTTTTTCATAAATACTGATAAATTTCATCACAAATATCATCCATAACATTTAACACATCCTTATATAACTAAATTATAATATTAATTGGAGTCTCATCAATCTTTGCATAAAGTTGTGAAAAGACTTTCTACCATATCATCTCTATAGAAAAGGTAGGTATTGTTGAATAAACATGATGTTCTTGAGGTAGATCCTATATGGGATACTTAATGTGAGGTAAATATTTCAAAATGTGATTAGTACATACTAATCTATGTAAAGGTGTAGGTTGCATATAAGGATGAGCCTTTGTTTGTAAATGACCTAGATCATGAGGCTAAGCCAATGAAGGCATAGGCCATGGAAAATCCTAAAAATATTATTGAATAAATCAACATCTATCAATATGGTGTGTAGTGCACTGATGTCAAAGATAATAAACCCCCCATATTAAGGAATATACTCTAAGAGTACCTTAAGAGGTGGTATACTCTTATTTTTTAGATATGTTATAGCTAGATGAAGTGTATCAATATAATTCTTTAGATGTCAATAATGAGTATAAGAATGGCTATGTGTACCATGATACCAACAAGTAAATCTAGTAATATGTGGTGAAGGTCAGCGATTTATAATAGTAGAAGAAGAGGCATATTAATGCTAGTGTACACTAAAATCCTTGGCCTAATGACTGGTAACTCTATAGATCTCACAATAAGATTCATTTTCCCATCATTTTGGTAAAATATTAAGCATAATCAAAGGTATTATGCCATCACCAATAGGATAAATCAAAATAATATCAACACTAGGTTTAACCATGTCGATGGATGAACTTGTAGCAGGTCAAAGTAGTGTAGTTGACATATCTAGGAATAAAAGTAGAAGAATAATGGAATCTATAAAATTAATAATTTCTCATGGCATAGTTTATAATCATAGTATGAAGAGGCTTAGAATTTATTGTATGATTAATGTGGGTGTGTTCCAGCTTAGACCTATAAATATCATAAGAATAAATATTAGGTACTATAGTAAGAGAAAAAACTATAGGAATATAACTAATAAAATATTGTAAAGAATGGTGATATCTAAGTATCTCTACATCTTTAGCTAGATTAGATCTAGTTAAAAATGAATCATCTAAATAATATCTATCATCATAATTAAGATTATAAAGGTCAATAGTAGATACATCAATTATTTTATCATTCAAAGAGGCATGGTGAATGTAATTCTTAGTTTTTTCTAAGCTAATTGGAATTTCATCACATTGTTATTGATGAGATCAAGGTTATAAAGAAGGAGGCAATTGAGTGATAACGTTAGGTAAAAGATCATAAGTTTTTATTTTTAAATGTATCTCATCTAATTCCCATCATCAAAATCTAAAAGGTTAGTGGTATGTTTCCTATTAATTTAGGATGATCATTATAACCTTTAGTAGATTTGATAGGATAATTCAAATGTTACTATTCATAAAATGGGATTCTAGGTAAGGTTTCAAGGGTGGGTATTTTTAAAACACCTCTTTCTTATAATTATTTAAAATTCCAAGGATTTATATCACCTTGAATCTTTATATATCACCATTATAGGGAAATTTAACACATTGGTTGTTGATGAGGTATTCACTCTCATGCAATGTGTCCAAGGTCGATCGAGTAAGATATTATAAGAGAGTGGAAAGTTAAATATCATGACTTTCACATGTACCATGAGTGGGGGAACAATGATAGGAATCTAAACACAACCTAATGGAGGCATTTGTATTATTTCATATCATTGACATCTACTTTGCTTGGATTTAATATTGTATTTAAAATATCTAAGTGTTTTAATAAGATCAAGTGAAGTAATTCAAGTTCCTAATCCTTTATTGATTAAAGCACATTTGACTTGGATATCTCTTATTTTTACGTTGATAAATAATTATGGATCATTTGCATGAAGAAATATATCATCAGGAATCATGGAAAAGATAGGAAATTTGAGCGAAAGAGAAGTTTCCTTTGTTTTGTTAACATGGATAGACATTTCTTTGCACTGTTAGAGGATGTTATCTTTAGATCCTGATAAAGTAGCTTATTTCCCCATGGGTGGAGGTAGAGGGATGTTCATTTAAAACAATAATTTTATTATTCAATTTTTATGATGAGGAGAATTTTTCATAAGTTTGAAGAAAGTAATCTGAGATAGGAGATGTGAAAGTTCTACTATGAGATCCCATTCATCATAACTCATTATAGTATTATTGGATAAAAGTGTATAATGTTACAATAAATATTTTTAAGGTGGGTTGTAATTGATTTTCACTTTATGTTGATAAGGTATATTTGTTTTAGGTTTGGTTAAGATGGGTTGAATAGTTGAAGGTACTTTTTCTATCTTGGGTGATGCGGTTGTATCTTTGGTAATCTTGCATTTGAGTAGAATAAATACCAATTGAAGTTTTTAATGTATCTTAGTTTTAAGGGGAGTATAGATTATATAAATGGTATGATAGGTATTGTCAATGTGTATGATTTGAGTTGATACTTATGTTCTTTTTAGTTCTTCATGCCTTAATTCCATGAGATGGGATGGGTAAGAGTCCTGAACAATGTGGAACTTTAGAAAAAATTTATAGGTGGACACTAGATATTGATCAATATAATAAACTAATCTCCTATTATTCATGTTAAAAACATTCTCATTATTAATATTAGGATTTATAGTACTTTCAACATTGTTAGTAGTAGGAGGTTGATTAGTGTTATCTTAATGGTTGGGAAGAGGATCCTTACAAATGGCTAAGCGAGCATTAGATTGATTTAAAGCTTCATTTTTGGTTTTAGTTTCATGAACCTTAATTTTTATTTCATAATATTTTGGATGTTTACGTATAATTAATTTATGATCAAAGTTGGGTCCAAGGAGAAATCCATAGCAAAGTTTCATAATTGGTGATAATTTTCATGAGAATGGCCCCAAATTGATGAAATCAAAAAATATTTTGGGGATCATACTACTATTTAATAGGGATTGTAGGATCAGTATCTCATGTGGAAGGTTAATAAATATGATTTTAAATTTATACTAAGGAAAGAGGTTTGTGGATATCCTAATTATTCCCTTGAAAAAATGTATGACTAAGATGAGAATTATTGTTATTTGGAGGATTATATTCCATGACATTGTTTTGAGTAATGGCTTGGATAGTGTTAATAGAGTAATAATTATCTATAACATCATCATTCTTTGCATGTCTATTTTTATATTTCATAAGCATTAAAGTTTTTGTGGAAGGGTGTGAAGGCTCAAGTTGACATATAAGGAAACATTGGTGTTTAGCTTGGTTGAGGTCCTCTTTCAAAAAATTTAGGGAAAGGGTCCTAACATGGTATTGTAATTTAGGATGAAAAGCCTTAGTGAATAAATGGAAGAGGTTTTCATTTGTCATATAAATAGGGAAAGGGTCCTAACATTATATTGTAATTTAGGATGAAAAGCCTTAGTGAATAAATGGAATAGGTTTTCATTTGTCATATTATTCTTGGATTTGTTAGACAAGGATTTCCATCATTTAATGAATACATGTGTCATTTTAGATTATAATTATTTATAGTTGATAAATTGGACTAAGATATTTTTTGAAACATCATTAATTTGAAATTATTGGACCAAAACCATTGACTAAGTCCTCTAAAATAGTGATATAATGAGTTTTAAGTTGGTTATTCCAATCTGAATCATCACTTAAAAATGTTTTATCTAATAGTTTGGTGGTAGCAAAGGTATTAATTTTAACCCAATATTTACATAGATTTTTAAAGGTTTTCAAATATAAATTTGGATATGTGGATCCATTATAAGTGATATTGGGAACTATTCCTCTTATTTTAATGTTTGAAATTTGAATAATTAGAGGTTCATTTTATAAGTATTTAATATTTTTGTTAATAAGTGGTTTTTGTGGTATAAGGTTACCATGTGCATCTATAAAGGGAGGTGGGGGTGCATTAAGATTTTGTGTTCCCCATTAAGTAGGTTGAGGTTGGTTTTAGATATGTAATAATTGGTTTTGCATTTGCATCATTTATTTTGTGTTATTTGGTGTTATTGTCTAGTAGATGTGACATTAGATGCATTATTATTATGTGAGATATTAAGGGTTTAAAATGAACTAGTGGAAGGAGATGCACTATTATAATGGTAATAATTAATGACATGATAATCACTAGTATTAGATGTATTATGATTTGTATGGAATTGGGTATTAGTGTGGGTGTTTGGAGTAGATCCACTAAAAGTCACACCTACCATGTTTGTAGAAATACTTGGTATGGAGATAAAAGAAGACATGGAGTATTAAGTAATAGTAATAGAGTGAGAAATTATAGAGGATAAATTTGTGGAAGAATTAATCAAATTACTTGACCCAAATCCTATGTAAAATCTAGGTGAAATTGAATGGGGTTATCCAATATAGGGTCCCATCATGAGTTTATAGACAATTAAAGGATCCATACCTCTATGTTGAGAATTTTAATTGATGAAGAGGATCATTTTAGCCATGTATTCAAGTTTAATTTCATTTTCTACCATTTTCATAAAGGATTAAAATCCATGGAGTAGGGAGGAGTCCCATAGTTGGTAGTTTTAGTGGTAACATAGACATTGCTTTGATCTAGGTTATTCACTACAAAATCTGTTTTAGGAAATTTATTAGGATTAGTGAAACTCATCATGTTAGTTTTATTTTTATCTATAAAAAAACATTTTTTTCATAATAAAAAGATTGAGTTAAATACTTACTTAAATATAAGACAATCTATAAAATATTGGGTCAAGCTGGTCAACTGAGTTATGTGGGAAGGAAAATAGAATAGTTTATAAAAGACTAGGTTGAGTAGGTCAACTTAGTTATGTACGAAGATAAATAGAATAGTCTATAAAAGACTAGTAAAAATATGTTGACTTATTTATATAGGAATACAAATGGAATATTCTATAAAATATTGGGTTAAAAGGTCAACTCAATTCTAAAGACTAGGTTGAACATGTCGACTTAATTCTATAGGAAGAAAAAATTTAAAATGGTCTGAATCTAGACAATCTACTTTTAGTTACAAAAAATAAAAATAAACACAGATGCAACTAGGTTGATTTGGCTGATCAAGTTGTAACACATAGCACAAACCTTGTATCAACACTGGCTAATACAAATTTAAAATAAAACATAGAATAGAAAATAATAAGAAATAACAATGAAAATTAGAGAATAATTAAGTAATTTCTCAAAAAGAATATTATTAAGTAGTAATAAAGGTTTTGTTTGAAAGTGTTAAGCTCTCAAAGATTCTTGATTGTTCATTGGATAGTCTTAGCCCAATATTTCAAAGCACTGACTATGGAAGAAGTAACATTCTCATAACTCACTAAACATAGTTTCAAAGGTAAGCTGGAAGTAAATTCTCAGTGCTAGTTGCTAACTAATGCACTACATAAAAAATGGATGGTTGGATTCTTGTGTTTAATAAAGAGGGAGATCCTAGACATTTTTCAAAATATCATGAGGTAGTTAGAAACTAAAGACTATGTTTAGATCTATATTATGGATATGAGTATGGATAAGAACCTCCCACCAAGATATATATAAATTATAGACAAGAACTATTAATAGAGTATCAATTATCCCTTCATGATAGTAGTTAAGTAGCTTTAAAATTGTTGGTACATAATTTTTAGGGAAAATAAAATAAAATAAAAAATATGAGCAAAAATCAAAGTTTCAAAAGCTATTTTACAATTTTTGAAAAGTAAATAAACAAATAATTAATGGAAAGGTAAAGTGATATTAATTAATATCAATGCAGGTTATTTCCCTTTTGTTAACTAGGATAAAAATAAATAGAATTAAGTTGAGTTGATCAACTTAGTTGTACAAATAGAACATAATAGATTTGAGTTGATCAAATCAATCTATTGAAAGATAGTCCAAAATAAATATAGTTAAGCTAGTCATCTTATTTTTTTGGATAAAAAGTAGATACATAACTAAGTTGATTCAGTTGAATTAATTGATTATAAAGGTATAATTTCATAGAACTAAAAAAATGGTAAAAATGATACAAAAATTTAAATTTTGAAAAATAAAGGGAAAATGAAATTACTTGAAATTTGACAAAAAGAAATTACTAAGTTAGTTAGAGTGAACTTGGTAATTATACTGAGTCAAGTAGGTCAATGTATTAGTTTTCATAAAGATGTTGAGTTGTTTTTAACTATTTTGTCTAGATGTAATTTTAAACCTATAGAGGTAAATACAAAATATTTAGGTAGATTCGAGCCAGTTAACTAAGTATAAATAAATTTGGTTAAATACAAAATAGATATAACTATGTCGATTAGATCAACCTAATTATCTAAAAGGAAAAAGCATAAAATAAAAAAAATCAAGTAGAATGATTTAGTTAAATATGAATAAGTGAGAAACTAAACTATATCGATTGGATTGATCTAGTTTTCCAATACCAAAATTTTTATACAAAGAAAGACAAACAAAATTGATAGGCTTGACTTAGTTGAAAAGCATATAAAAAGATGCCCTAACTAAGTTGACCAGTTTGATGAAGTTTTAAAAAATTATACACATAGCTAAATGAATGTGATAGGGTTGATCAAGTACAAAAACCTATACACTTAGTGTTAAACTAGGTCAAAAGGGTCAATCTAGTCATCTGTAGAGAAAAATTATAAATCTAAAGAGTTAGATTCTCATTGTGTTCACTAGAATGTATACAAGTGAAACTAGATATTTCTATAACTTATCATACTCAATAATATTCAATCTCAGAGAAGTTAATAAACTAAAAAGTATGCTTGGAAATATGTTTAAGTCAGGGTCATGACCAATAATGGATCCACTAAACCTATACTAAAGGATCATTTATCACACTATGTCAAAGGAGAGGTTTCCAAAGCCTCTAGTCAAATTCCATATTATGTTAACCCTAGCTAGGTTTTATGATTGTAAATAGTATAAATCAATTTAATATACTAAACAAATATGCAAGTTAATCTAGTAAATACATATACAAGCTAATATGGTTCTCACCAAATCTTGTGGCACAAATGGGGAAGATAGTAAACTTGCAAAGTTAAATCTATATATAATATAGAAATGATCTATGTAAGGAAGATACAATCCAACATATATTAACTCTACAAAATATACTTATCAAAATAGGAAAGCTTAGAAATATACTTACCTTATTGAAGTGAACTCATTGTGCCTCAATATCTCCCTTGGCCAATGGTGATTTGTAATAGGTTGTTGTGGGCTTATAAGGATCACAAGGACAAATCAGCTCTAGGATACAAGACTTCCAAAAGATAATTGTTACTTATCTAAGGTGAAAACCTAAGAAATGAAACCTCTTATTTAATGTATAAGAAGATTTACAGTCAGTAATGATTTGGAATTGATTGATCCTATGTTATAAATGAAATGAAAAGGGGTATATATAGCCATGGATTGACACTAAACTCTCTTGGGATTTTATATGATGTAGTCAGCCTGATCAACCTCATTATGCAAGAAATAGATGCATTAGGTCCCAAACTATGTCAGCTTAAACTAACATAATTTTATAATGTTTGATAAAGCCTAGAATGGGGTTGACCTGATTGATGTAATAGGAAACATGGTAAGAAATAGTTTTTAAGTATTTAGGAGCTATTTTAGGTGGTAAGCTACTTAGGGAAGTGTATAAGGGTATCAATTCTTATGGAAATGGATAAGAGGAGCTTGTATTGGTTTTAAGTGGTGGTATAAGGGACAATAATATTGATAATCACACAATGTCTTCCAACCCTTTCCCAATACACCTTTTAAGGTGTGCATTTAGAGAGATTGAGATTTGATGGGTTCCTACAAGAGAGATAGCATCATTAACTAATAAAGTTAAAAAATTAATGTGTTTAAAAAGGGTTAAATGAAAATGTTATTTGTGTCTATCATAAATTTAACCTCTATAAAATATTTTTGAAAACATTTCTTAGATATTTACCCCTCTACCATACTCCTAATTGTCTTCTCCTAGTGCAATATTTTTTATACTTGTTATAATGTAGGGATACCTTTCATTATTTCTAGGATTCAATCTCTTATAGGTATACCTGAGTTCCATTATACCCACCCCTCATGACCTAGAATGGTGTGTTTTAAATACATTATAGTTACTTTTTGGGCCCCCTTTTGTGACAATTATGTGGACCATACCAACAGGACCTATCTCAACATGAGGCAACCTTGGAGTAGTTGTTCCCTTTTTATATATATTAGTGCCAGCTAAAGGAGTTCCTAAAAATCTTATGCTAATTGGTAGGTAGTTACATGGTGCCAAATGTTTAGGTACATCCTTGCCAAGATTTGTACATAGTAGCTCAAGAAGTATGGATGTCAAAGAGTGGGGGAGGTGAGAAAGTAACCCCCAAATGATATCTTATCATATAGTGTGTTCTCATCTTACTTAGGTAGTGTAGTATAGCCAAAAAACTCATGATAGCTCATCTCTTGGCACGTGCCCATCTAACTTGGGAGGAAATGCCCAATTGCTTATAAAATAAGAATCGCATTTGAAGATCAAGAGAAAGGCAACCAAGGTAGTGAATCTCTGACAAAATAAAGAGTGAACCATTAATATTTCTTATTTTACATATGATAGTTTAGACATTGAATATGTATCCAAAGCTCACCTGTGAGCCACTAGGCATAAGTAATATTAGGAAATAGCATAGACTCTATTTTATTCTTAAACTCTATATAATGAACTATGAATTAATGAAGAATGTGTTTGAAGAGATGATGGGTTGAAATTTTGCCTATTCTATGCAAAGTTATGTTTATAACATAGTTTGATTTGAGTAATGTTATAGCTGGTTATTTGAATGTATTATGAAATAAAGGTTCATCCTTCATCATTAATGGCATATTTGTGCCATATAGTGACCTCAACTCCCTTATAAAGACATTAAGTGTTGGAACTAGGATGAACCAAGGCTCCAAGGTCTACATTGAGAGCACTACCTTAAGGATGAGTAGTTGAACCTAAGCCATCCCTATGATTTATCTAATATCTAGATCACCTTATACTAGTCATTCACATAGTTTGTGTTGCTAAGAGACTAGCCTAGCTAGTTATGGACTTACACCTTAAGATGTATGTCCTCGAGAATGCTTGTGCCAAATGACCTTACCCTAAATACCTAGCACTAGAAGACTCCCTGAACCCCTCTAGATAATGACTAGGTCCCTTTGAACCCCAAGTTGTGCCATGTTGCTCCTATCCTAACACAAGCCTAGTCCCTTCACTGTTGTGCTTCAAATGAGTGCATAAGGATTATGCCTTATGTAAAATTGATACCAACACAATAGTATGATTAAATTTTCTGCACCAAAACCTTATATGCTCATACCTAGATCCACCAAATCTAGAACTAACTGGGTTTGATAGTTATGCACCTAACTAATCACTAACACTAACTTAGTGAAATTTATCTACAACATTTTAGTTTCATTACTAGGAATTGTGTTGAATTTCATTTCTACAATTATGCAATAAAGTGATGCTCTAACTATCACTCAAGAAAATTGAGCACTGGCTAGAGTAATTGGAAGATAGTTTCATGCAGAAGCATCCAATGTGAAAAAAACAAGAGCCAAGAATATGGGTGCAAGCCAACCTATAAAATACTATGTATGAGGTATTCCTTTATGAGCTACCTGAGTATGTGTATTGGTGGTTGGTTTCCTACACTACTAGAAGGCATAGTTATAGCTAGCACATCAAGTGGATTATAGAGCACATAGAGAGGTTAGAGAGTCTATATGAAGTTTGGATGCACATTGTATACAAGTGGTGGAGTGGCACATTTAATAGCTACGTTTTGGAGTTTGTAGTGTTGACCTTCTTGTGCCCTCAAGAATTAGAGTAAGATTTTATTTGTAAAATAATAAGTGCATTCATAAGAGGGCTTGACACCAATATGAATAAGCTTCTAGTGGATTATGATATAGAAACTATAAAGATGGAAGGATAAAGTACTTGCATGTATGGGAAAGCATAGAAGGTGAGAAGGGAAAGTGTAGGTAAGGTGTGATAGAGGATGAACAATAACCTAAAACCCAAGATCTTTAGAGGCTAAACTATAATAAGTGAAGGTATAGGATGATGGAAGATCTAGAACCTATAAGTTTTGAGAGGACCTATAGTGAGTGAAATGGGCTTGGGGAAGGATCCCTTGAATTATAGTAGCATGAAGAGAGAGCAAGAAGCAAGAGACCAGACTTAGTAGTTAGGTGTAAGATGTAGTGAATTCTTACAAGATGTGGTGCTTGAGATCATGCTAGAAGAACCTACCCCTTTTGAACCTAAAGTGTAATCTCATGCACTATATTCTCCATTAGAAGATAAAAGAATGATAACTAAACCTATTATTGATGTTGACTTTGATAGGATTCAAGATTTGGATCAAGAGTTTGTGATTGAGTAAGTGATTCCCTATGAGAAAATGAGTGAAGATATGGTTAATTAATCAAGTACTAATCGATGAACTATGAATATAGGTGCAAGCATTCACACGTAGAGAATGTCAATTGTGTTAACTAGGCAATAGCTTACAAAAAGTGGCATGGTGCCACAAGTGAGTGGTATTACATCGATGAGTTAGAAAGTGTAGCCAACAATGTTAGGATCAATACCCCAACCTATAATTAGATTCATTGGAGGGCCACATCCAACATAAACATAAGGGGGATAGGCACCTTAAAACTTGGCACCACCCCCTCAACAATTCTACTATGAGATGGTAATGCACTTTCCCAAGTATCATGGTGTAGATAATTCCACAAAGCATGTGTTGAATTGTGAATTATAATGGAAAACTTGGGGCATCACTTATCTTAAGTGTAAGTCAACCTAGTCTTTGACTACCCTACTAGATCGTACCCATACCTGGTATCAAAAATTTTATCTAAACTAGGCTATGGTTGACTACCATGTGTTAAAGGAATTTTTCTTGAAAAAGTTTGATATACATGAATTTGAGTAGTAGAGCATCATAGAACTCAAATAAATCAACCAAGGGTTATCTAAGAGCATGTGCCTATATGATGCATAGTTTAAAACTCTTATCTCTAAGCTTCTATATGGAATTCACCTCTCTTAACACATGCAATGGTTTTTTGGAGACCTACTAGTACCATTTATATAATCATTACCCATGAAGACCTTCATAAAACCTTGAAAAGTGCTTGAATCCATGCTCTAGGCTAAGGCAGTAAGTAGTATCAACACCAAGATCAGCCCATTCATGGAGGTGTAAATCATGTCAATGGCCTCTCATCTATAGAAGTTGATTATTAGTTTGATGCATGATACTCATAGTGGGTTATGGTGCACCAACTATGAGGTGGAATGGAATAATAATAATTGATAGTAGAGAAATATTCATGCCCTAATTCTCAACTACGAGGTTTTTCATGGGTTTCATGACTCTTATAAATACCCTCTACTATAGCATGCCAATCAAGTGAACATCACCATTTAGTGTAAGATGTGTGATGCTTATATGCACTAAATAATAGACTATCATGTCATTAATGAGATGCACCAAAATATGGAAAGAGGCATGATGTAGGTAAAAACATCAATTGATCATTAAGCAAGTCAAGGTAATGAGGGATATGCTAGGAAAATATGGGTTGTGGGAACTAGCAAGGCACACATAGGTGAGGAGGAGGATATGGTGGAGGAATATTCCCACCATGATTGTGTTACAAGTGTGGGTTGATTGAGCATTATCATCATGACTTCCCCATGCACCCAACATGTAGGTATTGTGAAGGACCACATGAAATTGAGTAATTCTCAAACTTATATAAAAAGCTAACTCAAAGTTAGCCTAGCATAGACAAAGATGAAACAATGGTGAGGCAAAAGTATAAAGAAGAAAGGTGGGATCCCAAACCATAACAGACTCATAAAGAGCTGCATAAGGTATAGGCCATGTCCCAAAGTAATTTTACCACTCAACTACCTACTCCACCAACTCAAGAACTATGTTTAGATTATGGAAATTAAATATTCACTGAGTGCATAACATAGCTCGAGCCAAAATATATGCCCTATCTTGACCTTATGTGGAAAAAGGACATCCTAAAATAAGCCATGAGCATGACACAAAATTTCTAGGGAAAACTCTATTTAGCCAAAGATTTGGAGGCATAGGCCACTACATCATGAAAAAGACAAGATGACCATGAGGATAAAGTATAGGAGTTAATTGATATCCTATGCCTCCTCAAAATTGAATGGATGTTACCCCTGCTAAAATATTTTTTACTAAAACATGTAGGGAAAAAACTAGAAGTAGAGGTTACACCTCAAATTATTGAGGTTTTTGGTGCCACATATGGAGTGAGCATCTAAAGTAAGGCATATTCATAATGTTGAGTATAATTAAGAGTTATTGATAGACTCC
Organism: Torreya grandis; assembly: GCA_037957365.1. Taxonomy (NCBI): domain Eukaryota; kingdom Viridiplantae; phylum Streptophyta; class Pinopsida; order Cupressales; family Taxaceae; genus Torreya; species Torreya grandis. The sequence goes on along the minus strand of JARHVA010005889.1, from coordinate 166,416 downwards.
ACCATCAATGGATGGTTAGTTTGTGAATTACTAGTTGACATCAATGTAGAGGTCAATATTTTGACCTAAATCATCTGGGAAAAGATGGGATGGCCACCCTTGAGGCCTTCACCTCACATGTTATTCATCATTAACAAAAATCGATCATAACCTATCAAAATATTATAGGGTTACATTGTATATATTTGGGTGTCAAGTTCTAAGCCAACTTCAAGTTCATTAAATGGGTAGAACAAGATAACTATCCGGTGTTATTGGGAAGGCCATAGTGCTACACTAATAATACATACATGCACTATAATAATTAATACATGAATTTTGATGATGGAAAAGAGAGGGTGATAATCCCTTTATCAAGTGACCAAGGGCCCCCATATGTGTAAAGTTTTGATCTCAAAGATGATATCAACCACATTTATAACATCATGGTACATGGTGTCAAAAAGCTCACCCCTAATGACCAAGGTGTGCTCAAATGGGAGGATGGAAAATTAGCCTCTAATACAATTGATGTACCCTACAAGTGATGGGTCAAAGAGGCATATTAATTCACTTCCCAAATATCCCTCCTAGAGCACATATCTAGACCAAGGCTAGCTAGGATAGGGTTGGTTTGAGTTGAGCACCCTAAGAAGAAATGGGTTCCCCATACCTTAAAAGTGGAGAAACAGGGGTTCCAACTAATTAAATGGAATATTTTAGTGATCCAAAAGTATGAATGGATCCATCCCATAGAAATTTATGTCCATGACATTAAATCTTATGTCCCCAAAGAGGTATATCAAATGGGCACACTAGTCCATACCTTAAAGTGCATTACTACTCACTAGTGGGCAGTGAAAAGACCTAACTTTCCAACTTGGCAAGATGTAAACATATCCATATACACTAGGTTTGTAAAAAGTAATTAATACTTGGACATACCATCCTACTTGGGTGATTCAGACCTAATCATGCATGTGTAGTTATGCGAAGAGACCTGGACTATTTATGGCAAGAATGTACAAAAAGGCCTATGGGTACACACCTTTTACAAGACCTTGAAAACATGGGCATGAGTGTGGTACATTTTTAATGATATGTTATACAATACAATAAATTTTAAATTACTCAAGGAGAGGTTTGTGCACACTTTCTTCTTTTCCTCGTAGAACTTAGAGCTACTAGAGCCATTATAAGTCATCTACAAGGAAGTGTTTGAGGACACTACCATCTTATAATATCACCTTATGGAAATTTTTAGGGAGAAAGGACTATCCCTCCCAACATTATTTGAAGAGTGGTGCTCAATAAAGACTCCAATGAAGAAGATGACAAGACCTAGAAAGAGCACAAATAGAAGGCTCTAATAGGAAGGCAAAAACTTGTGCACCTTATGGATGATAATGCCCTAGACAAAGATGATCTGATGCATCTTTGAATTGAAACAAATAAGGGAACAAGGCATGTTGAGGATTCTCATCAAAAGAAAAATGAACCCTACTATGCACCACTCAAGACCACTAAAGTAGATATCAGCATATAGGGTGAGCCAAAGATTACCATTATAGGCACTTATTGGTTTAAATCAAAGATGGCATGAATTTTAGACCTCCTTAAGTAATTTTAAGACTTGTTCCCATGTATGTATTGGGACATGAAAGTTACTCACCCTTCCCTTGGAAAAATGGGCATCAACTTAGTGGATGGCATGAGGCCAATCAAGAAGCACCCATACCAAATGAATCCCAATATTCACACCAAGGTAAAAATAGAGATTGTTGAAACACTAGTGGATGACATCATCTACCTAATACAAGAATCTAAATGGGTGAGCTCAATTTTCATAAACATTAAGAAGGATGGGTATATACAAATCTACATTGAATATAGGATGTTGAACACCACTTGTGTCAATGATCAATTCATAAACCCATTCACTGATGAGGTCGTAAATGGAGTCATAGGTTATAAAATTTATGCTTTCACTAATGGATTTTTGGGCTACCATCACGTGTAAATTAAGGAGGAAGATAAGCCCAAAATAACCTTGGCAACTAAATGGGGATGATTCACTTATAATGTGATGACCTTTGGACTTAATAATGTGCCATCCATATTCTCTAGGGAAGTAATCACTATTTTTAAGGACCTCATCCATAAGTTCCTGCAAGTGTATCTTAATGACTAGACTATGTATGGTCTTATAAAAGACCACTATGACAATCTATACCTCATGTTTGAGTGGTGTAGGTAGCTTTAGATCTATTTGAATCTAAATAAGTGCATCTTCACAACTCCATTTGGGACATTGCTTGGGCACATCATCTACAAGGATGGTTTGCTTGTTCATTCGGTGAAGATAGAAATCATAATCTAGCTCTAGACTCCCTCAATGTAAAAGGATGTTCACACCTTTCTAGGCCATTATGGCTACTACAAGAAATTCAATAAAATATATGCCAAGATCATAGTGCCTCTAGAGGAGCTCTTGCATAAGGATGGCCCATTCTTCTAGGGTGAGGTATAAGAGAAGGCCTTTGAAACACTAAAGCTAAAGTTGACTAGCATGCCAATTCTATAATTTCCAAACTAGATTACTCCTTTTCATGTCCACATCAATGCTTCAAGCTCTATCATTGGAACCATATTGGTGTAACTAGGCAAAGGCAAGATATACCACCCCATCTCCTTTGCATGTAGGAAATTGACACAGGTAGAGCAAAATTATAGCACCATTGAGTGTGAGGCACTGGAAATGGTTTATGCATTATAAAAATTTAGGAAATACCTATTGGTAACCCCATTCATAGTTTTCATAGATCATAAAGAACTTAATTACCTTAGGAATAATCATATTTCACATGGGTGCATATGCATATGGATTGTTCTCTTTTAAGAGTCCCAATTCTCTATTGTAGGTAAACTTGGGAAGCAGAACTTGGTGCCATCTCATTTATCCTACATCAACTCTAAACTCTAGTGCTTTAATGGTATGAATTGAGGATTACATGTTAGATATGCAACTATTTTGAGTTTAGTGTGTCCTTGAGGACTTAGTGGACATTATTATTTTCTTAACATTTGTGCTTGTGCCCTATACCTTGTCGACTAAGGAGAAAAAATAACTTGTGGTTCATGCCACCCCCTTCCATATTATTAAGGGGGAGCTATACAAACTAAGTAGAGATGAAGTTATATGTTGGTGTGTTTTGGAATATAAATGGGACTCCATCTTATAAAAATTACATAAGGGAATCGTAGGGGGCCATTTCATTGGAGATGTAATGGCACATAAGGTATTGCAATCAGGCTTGTGGTAGACAAGCCTATTATAAGATGTAAAGGAGTATGCTAAGGCATGTGATGTATGCCAATACACCATAAATCCCAACCACTAGGATGAGATGCCTCTCATTCCCATTATTGCCTAAGCACCATTTGAAAAATAGGCCATTGACTTTGTTGGGATAATTACCCCCACAACATGGTACATAGGTTCCAAATACATTTTAGCAACCACTAACTACTTCACCAAGTATGATGAATCTATGATAGCCATGTGCTTGATATGGGAGACATCATAAGCTAGTATGGGTGCCCATTGAGTCTGAATAGTGACTGAGGCACTCATTTCATCAATGAAATGGTGCACATCCTTTTGATTGAATACATGGTGGTGCACCATAAGACCACCCCATATCATCCCTAGGCCAATGACATAGCTAAAGCAATTAACAAGATTTTTGGAAGTTACCTAAGATATATGATGTAAGTCACAAGGATTGGTATGATCCTATTTCAATGATACTTTAGGCATACCACATGACTTACAAATACCTGAACAAGGATACACCATTTCAACTGGTGTCTAGTGTTGAAGCAATTATGCCCATGGAATTCATGGTGTCTTCCTTATGCATTGCATGAATTTGTTGGTTAGATGACCAAGAATATTTAATTTCAAGGTTGGAATACTTGGATCACTTGGATGAGAAGCATGCCCAAGCTAAGTGGAGTCGGCATATTGAGAAGGCACACCAAAAGCACTGGCATGATAAGCACATCAATTATAAGGATATAACTAAATGATCATTGGTGATTCTCTATTATTTCAAGTACTTCAAGAACTTAGGAAAGTTGTAAATATAGTGGATGGGCCCCTACATCATCCATCACATATTGGAAATAGGTGCATTCAAGTTTCCCATTTTATCCAATGAAATTCTCCTTGGGCATTACAATGGCAACTAATTGAAGCCATATTGATAGTAGGATGGTGTTCATACCATGAAAACACCAAATTATTGATCACAAGTTGGTTGGGAGTAAGCTAACCAAGATACCATTTGGCATAAGCCAAACCATTCTTTTAATTATTATTTTTACGTGTGTAGTGTAAAAAGGTAGTGAGTGACACACAGTGGCTATAAGAATTTATGTGTTAACACTTCACACATAATTCTAATTAGGTGAGTCAAGAACTTACACCTATAAGTGCATGAAGATAGACATCTAAGTAGTGGGCATGTAAAAATTGGTAGGTGGAAGTAGAAGTAGGAAAATATATATGCACATAAAAAAATAGTGCAAGGCATGTAAAGGCCAAAGAATGAACCAATATAACACTACATTTATGTCATAATTACTAGAAGGCACATCAATTAATTCAATACCAAAGACCTAGGAGGAAAGTGAAGATGATCAACATAATTGAGTGTAAGGCAGGAATTGAAGATGTTCAACTTAGTTTATTGCAAGGTAGACTAAAGATGCACAATTTAATAATGTGTAAGAAAACCTAAAGAGGATTAAAGCACTAGAGGGATAGCATAAGGGATTTATATGGCATAGGATAGGCCAAGGCAAGATGATGTGTAAAAAATAAACCAAGATAGAGAAGCATGCTTGAAATAAGATCACAAGTAGAAAATAAATTGGAACCAAGGAGGATAAATCACATGCATATGAGGTTTTGTGCCCAGGTTTCCACAAAGAAGGTGAAGGTTTTGCCAAAGGATACATATGCAGAAGGAGAATGTCTAAGATATTTTGCATCCACCTAAAAAGGAGTGGGAAGTGACCATTTGAACCACACATCACTTCACCAAAAAATCCATTAGAAGAATTTAATGAGGTGGTGGAGGTAGCACAAAGATATGCATTTAATGCATACAAGATAAGAGATTTTTTAGAATTTCACATTTCATGTTTTTCAAAAAATTAAGGCACCTATGCCATAAAACTTGCACTAATAATGGTGGTTAACAAGAGAAGGCTATAAATTAGTGAGTGGATAACTTGCTTAGGTTACAAAGTTTATGCTAACTTAGACTTAGATAAATCATAGGCATGAACTAGATAGCTGAAGAGAAAAAAATCCATCATAGTGATAATTCAACCAATTCAGCACCAAGAATGAGAGAAAGCACTTTGATAAGGAGTCTGTTCATAGGGAATCTAGTGTGAAATGTTAAAAAGAAATAATTATGCAAAAAATAGAGTTAGAATGAGTATCTATTGCCTAGGATACCATTAATTGCCAACAAATCTTAGAGTCAAGAGAATAGTTAAAGATCCCATAACTATAGAAGTGTCAGCCATCATTTGAGGCTTTGATAAGCCACACCTCCCCAATTTTAATGCAAGCCACTTCAGGATGGTGAATAATCGAAAGGCCACAAGCTTTTCTAAGGCACAACAAGAACCCAAGTAGGTTAGAATTATAAAAGAAGTGACCATTACCAAAACTAAGGTACAATTGATCAAAGTAGTTAGTATCATAGATATTGATATCAAAGTACTAACTAAGCTATCTTATCAATATATGTAATATCCCCTAGAGGTTTATGTAGGGAAATTTTGGCACTCTTTCACACATAATATCAGTTAAAGAAAGTACAACCATTAAAAGTCAAGTCATTTGTAAGACTTAGAATAGGATTGGATGGTAGACACAAGGTTCAAAACAATAAAGGGTAACTCCTTTTTTGATGTCTTGATTTGAGATAAGTTGAGGTTACAAGTACAATGTAGCTATATGAGTTGTCTTGCTTCTGAAATCCATAAGAGCTCATCTAGTTCTTGCTCTCATGTGTCCATGAGGACTGCTTCTATTTTTTGGGGTGGCACATGAAGATCTCACCATAGCTAATCAAGAGGATAACCAAACTACTAAATGTTAGATAGGACATCCATCAGATGATGGATGATGTCAAGGAGGTGGAGCATATCATGAAGCTCATCAATTACTACAAGGGGGTTATTCATTCCCCATTAGCAAGTGTGAAGACTCTAGCATGAGGGTGGAAGTGTACCTCATGAGATCTAAGTTATGCCCAAGTTACTGGTGGATAGATATATCCAATGTATATCTCTACATTGCATATCATATGATGCAAGGCATACAATTTAATATCACCAAGTTGATTACTAAAGAGTTAATCAAAAATTCACTAGAATACCACATCACCAAGGGGGCCTTTAGGTGGGGCTTCATCCTCATCTTGATCATGATGGAGGATATTAAAATCCTAGATGGAAGTGAAGATAATATATGGGTGTTCTTAGAACATCACAAATCCCTAACACATAAGTATAAGGATTACACTTGCCCCACCACCTTCAATCTCAAGTAAAAGATGTGTGTAATGTGATAGTTTGAGAAGTGCATCGAAGCCTTTAGACTAGAGTGGTGCATTCCCTATGGGCTTCCTTATATTATGTTTAAGATGGTAAATTTTCCATGATACAACACTATTTCATCATGCACTTGGTGCTAAAGGATGGGAATAATTCAAAGTGGTTGAAGCTCCCCTTCACCTTCTCAATAGAATAATTCAAGGATGCACTACATAAGATCCTAAATGTGAAGTGAATGGACATTTTAGTTAAGGAACTAGATGAAAAAAGAAGGAAGTTGAGGTGGATATTTCCTCACATGGATGGAAGAGCGATAGAAGATGAAGAAGATAACTCAGATCAAATAGACATTGATTTAATTTAGGATCTGACCATCCTTGTCTTCATCCATAGACTTTACTATGAGATGAAGCCAAGGAAGAAGGATTCTAACATTGGGTCAATCACCAAGCATAAATAAGACCCCCAATCGAAATTAGGTAGGAAAGAAACCCTACACCCACTAAAAATAAAAAGTATCCCCAAAATAAAAGAGGGTAAACATTAGAGGAAATAGAGGAGCGCTTGAATCTCAAAATAGCATTAAAAAAGGAGGCATCCTCCTCAAACTCTTCCAAAATGTGCATCAAGTTTGTTTAGTAGACCTACCATAGCACAAAGAAGAAGAAGGGGAAGGCCCAAATTTTGGTGGTAAAGACAATCCTTACTAACATAGAGGAGGAAGTAGAAGAAGAGGAGTTGAAGGAAGAAGGTTTTATGAGCACTAACATTATGCCTAAGGATGTAGATTCATAATCAAGTGAAGGGACACCTTCCTCACTACCTCAAACTGAGCTAGAGAAATGATGGTATAGACTAAGGAAATTTAACTTCAGTGAAGTTGAAATATAGAGGGATAAGAGCTTTGGGATCAAAAAGAAAAAATGACTAAGGCAAGAGTTCCAAAATAGGTCATTGAGATGGTTGAGGCTAAAGAGTAGAGAAAAGAGGAGGAACACCAAGCGTTGAATGAAAAAGGAAGGTAAGAATGAGAAAAGGGCAAGGAGCTTGAAGAGGCAACCTAATTAAGTGGACCAATGAAAGAGGAACTATAACATCAGTGGGAAGACATGGACCTTGACCAATTACATATTGATATGGAAATAGGGTTGCACCATAAGCACAAGGAAATTAAGGCCAAGGACATGTCCTAGGCTAATATTGATTGACTAGAGGTTTAAAATATAAGAGAAAGAGAGAATAAATTCACCATGTAAGCCATGTAAAAGAAGGCCAAAAAATAAAAGGCTAAGAAAGAAGAGGTAGAAAGAAAGTCTGAAGTAGAGAATGCCAGAAAGAGGGAAAGAAAAGAGAAAGAAACCCATGAAGAAAGGGTGTGCATGTTAGAAGAAATGGATTATAATAAGGGTCCCATTAACATAGAACCTAAGGAAGAAAAACTACTAGATATGGAACCTAATGCCTCCACTAGGATAGTAGAAGAAGCTGACAACAAGCACACCCTAACTCTGAAGGGGAACCTAAAGATAAGGAAGGTAATACTAGCACTTTGGAGAATCAAATAGAGAAGGATGTTAAATCCTTGTTAGGGATAAGAGAAGAGAGAGATGATGCAACACAAGTTCACACCATAGAACCACTACTAAAAAAATGGATGAAGGGGAAAAGTCCATAGAATAACCCCTATAGGAAGAACATGATGGTGAGTTGACCACCAAAGAAAGAGGAGAAATAGACATGGGGGATAAGTCCAATAAATAACCTAAGAAGAAGAATAACAAGAATAAAAAGAAGAAGGAGAAGAAAAAGTTGTAAAAGAAGGAATTGGCTTAAAAGCACCAATACAAGTGAGGAGGAAGAGCTGGGAGAGGATGAGGAGTTTATGCTAGGCAACAAAAAAAGGGAATAGTAGGAGCTTAAGGAGAATGAGAACCTCTACTTGATGGAGTGTATTCCTTTTAAAACTACCATGACCCTAACATACCACTAGGTTTCTTAGGTGTTGGATTGTTATATGGATGAACCCAAATTTGATGTTTCAACAAAGGCATTTTAGAGTGCCAAGAAGCCAGAGGATGGGCATGATTACTAACACCTCAATCCTCATGATGTGAACCCTATGTGCTCATCTAATTCCTTGATCAAGATGACATTCACTGTAGCATGCAATAACATCATTAATGATGTTCACACCTATAGCTAAAAGAAAATAGAAAAAAAGGCTAAAATGAGCTCAAGGAAACCAAGTTAAATCTAAAAAAACTTATAGAGTTCATAGGAGAGGTGGCGTCATCCCTCTTAGATGAGATAGAAACCTTGGAGAAGAGTGAAGTTAACCAAGTCTACATGCTTTTGGAGCAGATGCTTCCTAGGATGAGGTTGGTGCTTGAGGACAAAGAGGACCCCTGTAAGGCCCTAAGGAAGGAGTTGAATAAAAATATGGATGTGGTTGAAGACCTCTTTTTCAAACTTGAGGAGGGTGTCAAGCAAGTAGATATGATATTTTTCAACTTTGCCAATGAAGCAGTAGTCAATGATGCACACCTTAAGAAGGCAAAGGATGCCTTGTTTTAACACTCCTTCATAGTAAACAAGACCAATCACATGCAAGTAATGGCAAAGGTCAACTCCCTAAACACTCAACTAAAAAATTAGGAACAAGACTTAGAGGTAGTATTTTATGCCATCCAAACAAATTCTAGTGAGCAGGGCGAGATCTTAGAAGGGAAAAGCGCATGAAATAAAGGCTTGAAGCCTTTAGGAAAGACTTAGAAAGTATGGATGCACTTACTCTAAAGGCCACTTCTAGAGAATAAAATGGCACCATTGAATAAATTAAGGGCACCATCCAAGGCTTTGAGAATTTCAAAGCAGACTTAGAGTAGGGTACACCCATGTTTTATGCACCCAAGGTGTTAAAATACTAGTCCAATTTGGACTATCAATTTTATATGGGGTAATGTTGGCCCCCCTTTTGTTGTAATTACATGGACCATCCCAATAGGAACTATATCAGTGTGATGCAACCTTAGAATGGTTTCTCCCCTTTTGTACATTTTGGTGCTATATGGAGGAGTCCCCAAGGATCCCATACTAGTAGTAAAGTGGTTATGTGGCACCAACATTCAGGGACATCCCTACTAGGATTTGTACATGTTGAATCAATAATCACAAATGTTAGAGAGTGGGGAAAGTGAGAAAGCAACCCCTAGGTATATCTCAACATACATCATGCACTCATCCTACTTGGGCAGTGTAGTGGAGCTGGCAAACTCATGATAGCTCATCTCTTATCACACACCCATATGACTTGGTAAGAGATGCCCAATCACCTATAAAAGAAGACTCATATTTGAAGATCAAGAGGGAGGTGACCAAGGTAGTGAAGATCTATAAAAATAGAGAGTGAAACATTAGTATTTATTATTCTACATATGATAGTTTAGACATTAAATGTATAGCCCAAGATTTCCTATGAGCCATTAGGCATAAGTAATATTAGGAAATAGCATAGACTCTATTTTATTCTTAAATTCTATATAATGAATAGTGAAGTAATGAATAATGTAGTTGAAGAGATGATGGGTTGACTCTTGCCTTATTCTATGCAAAGTTATGTTTATAAGATAGTTTCATTTGAGTAATGTTATAGCGAGTTATTTGAATGTATTTTGAAATGGAGGTTCACCATTAGTTGCTAATGGCATATTTATACCATATAATTACCTCAACTCCCCTATAAAGCCACTAAGCTTTGGAACCAAGATGCACCAAGGCTCTAAGGTCCACATCAAAAGTGCTACCTTAAGGATGATCAGTTGAACCTAAGTCATTCCTATGATTTATCCAATATCTATATCACCTTATACTATCCATTCACATAGCTTATGTTGTTAAGATCCCTGCCTAGCTAGTTATGGACTTTCACCTTTGGACCTATATCCTCAATAAATATTGTTCCTAGTGACCTTCCCCTAAATACCTAGTATTAGAAGATTACCTAAACCCCTCTGACCAATGACTAAGTCCCTTTAAACCCCAAGTTGTGCCATGTTGCAATGAGCCCAACATAGGCCTAGTCTCTTCATTGTTTCACTTCAAATGAGCACACAAAGGTTGTGCCTTATGTGAAATTAATGTTATCACAATAACATGATTAAATGTTGTGCATAATACCCTTCTATACTCGTGCCTATCTCCACCAAGTCTAGAACTAACTTGGTTTGATAGCTATGTTCCTAACTAAGTGTTAATGTTAAGCTAGTGAACTTTTCTACAACACTACCAAAAATAAGGAATCTTAACATAAATCATGAACAATTTTACCTTTCTTTATTTTTTGTATGTTATCCAAGTATTATTCATAAACTATGGTATCCAAATCATACTGCATTCTAGTGGAGATCATCTCATAGGTGAGTTTTATGCTCCTTTCCATTGTATAATCATCTATAATAATGTAGTAAAATTGTCAATGATGGCCTTTATGGTAAATTTTATTCTCAAGTCCTTCATGCTCTAAAATGATAGAAATCTAGTATTCACTTTTGTGCTTGTCATCGTGGCAAGGGAGTTAATACTCACATTTTTATTCCCATCATACTTTTGAGTAGATTATCCTTCATGTAAGAGTCAGATAACTATTTTTATCACCTATGATGTGATGAGGTATTACTAATCTAGATAGATAATATCCTCATGCACCCTACTTAATAGCACCTTAGTTATGTTGGACATCAAACCAAAGTATTGAAATTGAGTCTATGCATCCATTTTTAGCCTTTGGATGATTATGTATTCTTATTAGAATTCTAATTGTTGATTTTATAAGTTTAATTATAATATTATGCTTATTTATACCTTCATCTTTGTATGATTAATTTTGGCCAAATGTGTTGTGTTATATCTATATGTATCCTCTATATGTGTGACTATGGAGGTAAATTTTAAAAATATGCATAGTGGGTTTAGTTTTTAAAACTTGAGTGAATGATTATTATATTTAGGATAATTAATTTACTTTCTATGACCACCTAAGGAATATCCATCACTATAATGGAAAAATAATAGTTTCTAATAAGGTATGAAGCTTTCACATGAAAATTTAATAGTTTTAGTGTTGGTTCCTAGTTATACACCTCATACACTCAGCCTTGCACACTTGAGATAAATGGAAAGAAATGATGGTAAACCCACTAATATGTCATTGTATCTATGGAAGGGTTTGACATCATGATTAGACCATATGCAAAAAATGACTGAGAAGTACCTACAGAGGGTATGGTTAGCTCCCTACTACTTTTGGTTATGTCTGAACTAAGGTGAGATAACCTATGGGGTATCTTGATCTCATGGATGGAATTTATAACTCAATCTACATGGGGATTATTATAATAAGGTACAAACATGACTAGAGTATAACCAAGTTTGTACACTTCACCTATGAAGGGTTTTCACATGAAATACACAAATTCTCTATGCCATACACAAGCTACTAAAGACAAATGAAATTGTGACTGTAATATTTATTTTGGAAGAATATTCAACAAAGGGACTAAATAAAGACTATAGTGCTAGGATTTGAAGAAAAAACTAAAAAAAATTCAAATCTTCAATATCTTATGCATTTACATGGCAAGTAACAACTATAGTATGCAATAGGGTGTGTTATTTGCAACGTAGGATAGGGTAGGACAAGTTTATAGTAATTATAAAATGGAGGGTGGAATAATGGTAGATTACAAATAGAAAGGTATCTGGTAGAACTTCATGACAATTAGTTCTTAGCAAAGATGAAGAAAAATTCAAATGCAAGATAATGGCAAACACTAAATGATCCCTAAAATCCTAGAACATACACTAAAACTAGAAATATCAAATACTTTCACCTACTAAAATTGTGAACCTAGGGTGTCCTTAAAAGGTATTCAACAACACATTTCCAAAGATAACTATAGAATGGGATTTATAACTATGGTACATGCTCAGAATGGAAAATAGTAATGAACATAGACCTAAATATCCAATCATCTAAAATTGTAAAACATATTATTGCATTTCATTAACAGGATATAATAAAGAACCACAAATGTTTTCTAGTGACTTGAAAATAAATATTACAAATATCAACACTTCAAAATGCTACCATGGGGAAAAGTATGGTGAAATTTATCTTTTGACAAGGGAGACATAAATATGCTATCAAAGCTTGCTAATGGCTATATAGATGAAACCACCTTAGCAAGGGAGACAAGATCTACACACTACAATTGATCCCAAAAAAAAAATTGTGGAACCTAGACTTGGATAAAATGGATGCCTAAAATGACCTACAATAACCAATAGCCAAAAACAACATAAAATAGAAGACAAAACACCTATTTATACATTTTTAAATTTGGAACCGTGGGTCACAACTTGAAAAATTGTAGATCAAGCCTTCAAGTCTACCAAGATACTTCTAGCTAGAAAATATTCCATGTCACGCTTGAGATCTTAATCCACTTATAAAAATAATCATTGTTGTAACTACCTTAGCAAGGAAAGACAAAGATTTTCAATAAACCTTTTATTTTTTGGCTAAAAATTCCTTTCACTTGAGCTTGGAAGGAGGATATTCATTTGAGGAGCCAAACAATTTTTTTCTTGATGGGAAACTTATTTGAAAATTCTTTCTTGTTACTCAATTACAAATCATAGAAAATTTTGGATAATAAAAATCATCTTTGTACATGCCAAGGAAAATCCATTACCTTCAATGATGGCTTGGAAGTTGATCCAATTATGTCATGAAACAAAAAATTATCCATAATCATGATTGGAAATATTTACTCTAGAATGGCTCATGTATTTTCTTTTCTACTTTGAATCATTACCACATCCATGGAAGATCTATCAAGTTTAACCTTAACATAGGCACTTGCATTTATTCATGTAATTTGAGCCCTTTGAAACATATGTCTTAGATCACACCATTAGATCTTTCTAGACTAGATCAATGCATGCCATTGGATTTTGATCAAAGGATCAAACACCATTGGCTACTCAATAGGTCCTATGCCAAAATGGTGCCACTTGGTAGCTTCATAAGACCTCTACAACATGCTCTATCAACCCTATTGGGCTAATGCGATCTTTCCAAATGGTGATCCCACATCCATGTTGGGCTTCATTGAAAATTTATGACTTAATACACCTTATTGATCAAAAGGTGTATGTTTAACCATGTATCATCAATCGATAAGAACATACTCAAACATTATCATACACTGCAAGATTAACCTTTTTACTTTGAACTCTCACCATCTGATCTCAATTACCTAAGTAAATTCACTCCATTAGATCATGATCTGAGGGGTAGCTCATCATTTTATATTACCTTTTACCTAGCCTCAAGGATATGCCACTTAGTATCCCCATGAGCTTCTTATGTACCTTGTAAATAGTCACTACTAATTTGAGTGCCCTCACACCATGTGAAAGTGTCTTGCTTGATCTTAGGTCCCATTGAACTATCAACTTTTAACTCACACCATTATATCATCATGCTTTTAACAAATGCATGCTATTGTATATGCCTCCATTTGAAAATAAATGGATACTTCATGGGGTCTAAAATTGATGCCCACGTGACCATCTTAAAACATTCGAATCCCAATGAATAGTTCTTGTAGCTTAAATTTGATGTCTATGATCCTATCAAAATATTTCCATGAGACCATCATACTTGAAATTTATAAATATTTCTTTAGGTACTTTATTCCATGGTAATTTTATCTGAGTATTTTTTTTTGGCATTCTTATTTTTTTTGGCACTTCTTTCTTTGGCTTTTCTTTGGCCCAATTATCCCATAATAATTCTTTCAGACATTTTTTTAAGAGGATTGTCTCAAACAAAATGTCCAAGACAATTTCCCTGAAGGATTTGACTTCACACTTTCATCAAAATAATTTAGACTTGGATCTTCACCTTTGTAAGAATAATTTTTTCATACATTTTTCAAAACAATTATTTTGAAGGAGATAGTCTTTTACACTTTTACTGAAGGAAGTGGGACTCAGCTTCTTATGTCTTCATCAAGATAATTGTTTTGAACATTTTTTCTAAAATAATTTCCCCATAAAAAATGAACTTGGCACAATTTTTTTGGACTTTTCACTCTAGAAAAATGTCCAAAGAAAATAGGACTTACGCTTCACAGTAACTTCAATGAAAGTACCCTTCAAAATTTTTGTCAAGGGAACATGCCCTATAGAAGTTCCTTTATACCTTTTGGAATGGCCCTTAGATCTCTTGAAAGTGTCTTTTGGACATTCTGAAAGTGTCCTCCAGATCTTCTAAAAGTTCCCTTTAGGAGATTTTAAAGTGTCCACCATACAGACTTATCCTTCAAACCTTTTGTAGATTCCCTTCAGGAATTCTACAAGGGTAAAATGCTTGAAGGAAATAATCCTTCAAAAAAATTGTAAAGGAAAAATGACCCTTCAAAAGTGCCCTTGAGAATTTTTCAAGGGCAAATGCCCAAAGAAAATGATCCTTTGTAAGTTTTTCAAAGGCAAAATGACCCTTCAAGATTTTTGGAAGTACCTTTGGTTGAAGTAAAATGGTCAAAGGATAGGTTCCCTTTGGAATTTTTACTACAAAATAAATAATTCTTTACACTTTTTTTGAAACAAAGGATTTCCTTTGGGATTTTTATGCGGGCAAAATACCCAAAGGGAAAGTGTCATTCTGATTTTTTCCATGGATAAAAAGTCTAAAATAAATTACTCAAAATAAAATAAATAACCATTAAGATCTTTTGTAAAACACTTATCCTGAAATAGATAAGATATTTAATTCCTTCAAAACTTTTGTAGCCAATAAAATGTCTGATGGAAATAAGTCTTCAAACTTTTTGTACAAGACAAAAAGCCTAAAGACCTATTTCTAATGGACATTGTGTTTGTGAAAAAACCTAAAAAATTCTAATGGAAAGACACACTTCAACATGTAAAGACTAGGAAAAATACTTATCTAATTATTACATGAACTTGACCTTCTAAAGGAACACTTTGAAACAAAATTTGGGATAAGGATATAGTCATTTACATAGACAAGGGCCCAATTGCTTTAGTACAATTTTGGGCACTAACACTTGGTACTCACATGATTTTATAATTTATATGTTTAGTCAAACCCTTGATTTATAGCTCTATTGATCTATCTATTAATCACACCAATACATTTTAATGCATTAAATCATATTTATTATCATTGTCCATTCCTTGATTTCTCATCTTATCATGTCATAACATGTCTTATCATGAATTGATTTTGTTCTTATTTCTTTGTTTTGATTTTGAAAATTCTCTCTTATTTCATAGTTCCCTCCATTCACACATTTTATTTTTTATAGTTTGTAATGGAATACTCCACTTGAATTTTTCTGTGGAGGACAAATTTAACTAGTATTAATCTCTATTTACCTTGCTCTGTCACCAATAGTTTTTTTATTCTACCAAAGATATGTATTTTTTTTGTTTTACAACTTAGTTACGGAGAATAATTTGAGTTTATTTATTTCTCTAATATCCTTCCATCTTACCACTATGTATTATTTTGTACCACTGATTAATATTTTTCTTGTCCCCCTTTTCTCTCTCTTTATCTATTTCTTCCATCAATACACCTTTTTTTGGTGTTCACAATCTATATATGTAGAGGCAATTTGTAACTATTTTGATTTTATATAATTATTTTCTCCTACTATTTTGGTTTATTTAGTACCATAATTTAAATTTAAATTTTCTCACTTCTCATATATGTGTTCCATTCTTCCACTAATATAACTTTCCATGTAGTTTATAATATGCATCTATAGAGATTTTTATTTATAGTTTTGATTATGGAATCCTATTTTCCCTTACCACTATATATTGATACCAACTACAGAGTTGTATTTTTTCCATCCTTATTTCATCATTATATGGAATAAACTATGACCACATTCCTTCATATTTTTATTCAACCTATTACCATTGTGAAAAATGTATTACCAAAGTATCATGTATTGTTTGACATATGTTGAGTGTTTTATTTATTGCTTTCTCTCTATCCTTCATGTATTACTTTAGGTGATTATTTCTATGTTATCCCCTTTTTTAATATATATATATATATATATATATATATATATATATATATATATATATATATATATATATATATATATATATATATATATATTTTTTTTTTTTTTTTTTTTTTTTTTGTGTGTGTGTGTGTGTGTGTGTGTGTGTTTGTGTGTGTGTGTGTGTGTGTGTGTGTGTGTGTGTGTGTGTGTGTGTGTGTGTGTGTGTGTGTGTGTGTGTGTGTGTTGTCTATTTTTTCCCTTATTGACTTCTTATGTATTATTTAGTGTAAATGTCCCACTAGTATGTTTTGGCAACGTCAAACAACTAGTTACCAAGAAAATTATTTTTAGGGTACTGCAATAGCTTTGTTTAACTTTCTCATATGGGAAGACAATGCCTAGATAATGGGGAGGTGACATGATCCATGACCATAAACTTAAGCATCTTGTATAGGGTACAACAATACCATCTACTAAAAATTCACCCAATTAGAAGGGCAATGTCACTTCATACATTATATTTTTATCAATTTTACCTCCCTACACCATAGCTATCTATAGTGTAGGGTTTCAATTAGACTTTATTTAAAAACACTTGATTGAGATTAACTACAAGAATTTATAGTTTTATTTCACCTAAATTTAATATATTTTCAACTATGTAGGGCCCTAGCCATCTTATTTTCAACTTAATCATATTTTTATATTTGTTGTCATAGATTAAAACCGTATCTCTAATCTATTAGAAACACAATGATTGAGAGGGGGGTGAATCAGTCTTCAAAACTTCTCATTTAATTCTACTTAATCATACATGAACCATTCTAACAAGTATGTACATCTTAGTAAGCATAAGCATCAAAACATAATAGCATGAGATGGACATAGCACATACTTAGGAAATCCTTAAAGGTAAGAAAAAAATAATGAATAAAATGGACTACAGTCCTATAATACACACATCAATCTTTAGTGAAGCATCAACTTCAAATGGAGCACTAACCCCAACTAGCTCAGCACCAACTCAGCTAGGCTTTAGCACGCACCCACTTGTAAGAAGGAACCAACCCCCTAAATGACTCAGTACCAACTCAACCAATTGAAATACTTGATCACTTTCATAAACCCTTGTTTATCATACAACATATGATGATCTTCTTCTTTATCTCTTCGCTCACTTTTGTCCATCTCAAACTAGATTTTATCCTTCTTCATGGCTTGATTAGGTCATTTGGCCTTGATCCTCATATGCATAACCTATGTATATATTCATGAAATTTATATGATGGTATACATGACCTAATTTTACTCACCAATTATCTATATCATTTGCTTATTCTCTTCTCTCTCTAAGATCACTAAAATAGGCCTAAATTGCCTAGTATTTATACAAGTCACTTGATCATATCCTTGCTACTCAGCCACATACTTATATTATTAGGTTAGTCATATAATAGGTCTTATTATATTAAAATAACATGCCTTAATAATGAATCAATAAGTACATTATGTTGGCTATAGCTCAATTAGCCCTTACTCCTCTTTAGGCTTTATGGAGACCTAATCGGCCTTCTTATCAACATATTACCCTTTGATCTTTCTAGAAGCATATTCAAACAACTCAAATGTTAGAAAAACATAATATTCCATTGTAGTAGACCTTATCCAAATTCAATTTAGTTCCATAACATCTGTTAGGTCCACCCACCATTTGAACCCCTTCTCAAACCATTATTTATAAAAGGCTTGTGCATACACAAAAAATCTATCTTAAATAACTGAGGTATACACTCAATTTTTCCAAAAAAATATAGAAAAAAATTACATTTTTATAAACCTAATGACCTTATTATCATCACAGACTTCATTATATGCTTCAAATTATGGTATATAGGATGAAACTCTTCTCTACAAGATGTTTACTCATAACTGCCAACTTACTTCAAAACATAGTCAAGGAAACATGAACTTCTAGCATATGATTGAATGCATTAAATGGATTTAAATTAATGAAAAATATCTTATACCATCCTTATAATAACCTTAACTAATTATATCTTCATCTCTAGTTTAAACTATTTATCTTGAATACCAATATGTTGATTTACTCTCTCACAGACTTCACTTAGCCAGATAAGCTATTTTGGATTCAATGTTCCAACCTATTACACTAAAAAGATTATAAAAATAATTTATATATTATTTAATTTGAAAACAACATCATCATACACTTCAATCTATCATTCTTACTTGAAAACCATTAGGAATCATATTCTTACTTCTGCCTAAATTTTTACTGTCTGCACCATTAGGTTTATTAGCAACTAGCCAACTTGGATCACCAACATTGCACACCTAAGATATAAAACTTGTCCATAAAAATTCATGAAAAATAACTAAAATTATCACACTTTTACCTTTATCTAATCAATAACTTTGATTTTTTCAACTTTGTTTGCTATAGTAAATCTCTAAAAGATAAGCACTTTCTTCTAGGGTTTGCTCACTCACTTGAGAAAGAAATCACACCTAAAGATGCCTAGGAGAGTTAAATACAACATATAATCACTCAAATATATATATTAAACCATTTTAATATCTTTATAATAATATATTCAACATTGGGTATTTTTAGGGTTATTTGAGGGTTTAGACCATCTTTCAATCTTTAACAATCTTTCATAAAACTTAGCTCCTCTTTCTAGAAACCAATGCTTGGAAATTTAATATATAACCCTTCCTTATATACCATGAACAACTTATATTCTCATGAATATTTTTCACATGTAAATGAGCACTTTCAAAACCTTCTCGAGTAGATAACTCTTCATTCTATGTACTCGAGAAACCTTAAAACACTTTTTCAAGCCTTTTCTTGCAAACCATGTCTTAAAAATTTATACACATGCTTAAAAAAACATGACTCATCTTTTTCAATGTTCACCTACTCACCCATGTCATGGACACTAATCTTGATATCCCATTTGACCACCATCTCTCTTTTGCTTTCTAGGCTTTGACCTATAAGTCTCATTAGGCCTTGAATCTAACCTTTTAGTTACCTTGTAGGCTTCACCTTGAAAATATCCTATGTTATAATGCCTCTTATGTATACTTAATAAACCTCATACCCTCATTATTATTTGGATTTTAAATAGAGCATCTTTAGATCTTCTTACAGATCTTTAGAGCTTAACTAGGGATCTTTGTAGTATCTTCAAAGCTATATATGTAGATCTTTAGAGCTGACCTTTTAATCATTTTGAAGGTCCTCAACACCTCATGTACAAACTCAAATAACCTATGTCATACTGAAACACTATCAATCATTCTTCAGAGCCTTCACATCTTAATAGATCATTTGGAGCATCTTCAGAACTACTTACACAGATATTCAAAGAAAATAGTTTCTTCTTTAGATCTCACTCTTTTCATCATGTTACCTACACATATCATCTCACAAGGTCTAGATAAATATTTGAAAGTTACTTGACATACTGACCTATGCTTACTCATGATTATCTCAATGATATAACTAGTACTCTCACACCACTACTTTCATATAGCAATAACACTCACTATACTGGCATAAGAACTTATCATACACATACCTCAAGGCTTACTTGACCATGCACCTTCATAAGAACCTTTGACATCAATTACATTAGATTTACATCATTGATAAAACTTATTCAAACAACTCAATAATCAAAGACAATGCTCAACAATCTCTCTCTTAATTAATTACAATGTTTAACAATCTCTCTATTTATCATCAATGGAAAACACACTCAGAAAATTGTCTCAACCACTCGTAATGGTAATCATCTCTTAGACCTGGTTCTTTATTTTTCTCACTCTTCTGATATTTTTCCTTTTCTCGTATTTTTTTATCTTTCTCCCCATTTGACATTAATAATAAATGTCTTCCACAACTATCATCTCTTATAGAATGAACTCATATTATAAAACCACTTCAACATAGATCAAGCCTATTAACAACCTAAATATCTCCCCCTTAAACCAAGCATCAATCATTATTGTTTTCAATAGTAGACATCAAGTTTCACCTATAACTATTGAAATCACACTTTCTCCCTTTGATTTGAAACTACCTCTAAAAAACACTAGATGGCACATAGTCTTCAAAAACTATGGCAACCACCTATGACAAGGCGCATAGTCTTTAAAAACTATGGCAACCACCTATGACAACCATTCTCAAAAACTTCTCTTAATCAAGTCACTCTCCCAGTTGATCCATAAAAAACTCAACAAACAAAATCTGTGAAGCATCTCAAACATAACATCTCATTAATTCTTTGTATATCAAAATAAATCACTTTCTTGATAAATAACTTAGAGCTACCAAGCTTTGCCTTAGACCAAGCATATCTTCTTTTAAAAGAACTAAAAATTTAGATCGCTTAATTTTCTTGATATGACTGAAGAAGATAAAACTCTTGACCACACATAAGGATATCCCATACTTGATACCAACTATATAATTAGGTACTCCCCTTTTATCTTCACAAATCAATCTCAACTACTCACACAAATAGATACAAAAAGCTTACCTATAATATACCAATTGATTGTACATTGAATTTAAATACCTAATAATAGCCTTATATTTCTCATCATACTACCTTATACACTTAAAACCCTAGAGCTACCAACATACAAATGTATAATATCCATCTTTAGCTCCTTAATTGTAACATAGACAACCTAAAATCTTCACAAAAATAAACCTTCTTTGACTGTAACCTCATGCTTCTATTGATAGAGTAATGTCTCCATGAAGCTTAATGGAGCCACCCCTTTTCATAGGGCACTAAAACAACATAAACTTAGGATATTTCCATATCTCCATTCTTTCACAAGATTGAATATTCTTCAACATCATTATAGACTTGATTGGCACTATAGACTTGATCTTATCATCAACCATTTGATCATTAATGTGAGTTGACAATAGACATTTCTTACTTGATTTCTCATTTGAGACATGATCTATCTCAATAATCAGTCCACTTGATCTTGGAGATTTATCATGACTTATTTTTACTACTTTTGATTTCCACACATTTATTTGATTTCTTTCTTGTACTCTAGGATCTCCAACCTATTTTGACTTTATGACTTTATAAATTTGTTAGGATAAAATCTTGTAATGTGTCTTATATTATGACAACTATAATATACCACCTTTTACATATCATTTATTTGATGTGAATTGTGATTCCTTCCATAGTTCCATGAGTACTCATTCTTGGAAGGTCTTCTACATTCTCTTGCTTTATGACTAAATTGACTACATACAAAATAGTAAAAGAACTAGCATACCTTATAGCATTGGGTTGTCTAATAGGTATTTTCAAGTTGACCTTCTTATCTTTAATAGTCAAATTCTTAACTTGAGGTGCCTCCTTTTGGTCTCCTCTAAAACCAAGACCTATCTTATCACTTGCATAATTTTAACTACTTAGGATATCATTTAGAGCCTCAATACCCTTTTCAAATTTCACAAAGCTCTTCACCTTTCTATATGCTTGATCTAACTTAGCTTTTAGAGATTCTATTTTAGTTTCATATCTGATGCAATCTTCATCTTTAGTCTTTAGTCTTGTTATCACAATATCCATTTGAATTTCTACTTACTAGATGATCTCTTCATGCTCCTTAGTGTTTCCACTTAGTCTTTTTTCAAACAAACTAATATGTTCCTCATAGTCCTAAACTAATGATTTTAGTTTCCTATTTTTCTTCTTCATAATCTTCAACTCTTATAGGGCACTTACTAGTTCTGCCTCAAGATCCACTTCAACTTCTCCTTCTTCAATGTCATAGTATACTTCTTCATCTGATTCTACATCAATCATATGAACTTTTCCATTTAAAAAAACCTCATTAACTAATTTTATGCCTATGAATAAGGTTTCAGTGTTATCATATTTAGATTCATTAATGTCATCATCATTTTTAGATGTGCCTAAATCACATACATTAGATTAGTTGTCTTTTTTGGTATCAAAATTCTTCTTATTTTTGAATGATCCTTTCCTTCATTCTTATTGAAATCTCTATTTTTATTTTTAGAATTATAGACTTTTCTATCATCTCCATGGTGTTCATCATGATTTTTATTATGCTCAGATTTGTCTTTTTTAAGACACTTGGATGTAAATTTACCAATCTTACCACATATAAAACATTTGAAGGGTAACTTACCCTTGTACTTACCTAATCCAAACCTTAACTTTATAGTAAACATAGTTATGAGTTCATCATCATAAATATCTAAAAATACCCAATACTTGACTTTCTTGGCCTTTGAATTCTTTTCAAATTTGAAATTTGCTTCCTTCTTGAAATTTCTTCTTTCATTTGTTCTCATCTCATAGGCAATCAAGATGCCTTGAAGCCCATCCATATTTAGCTTGTCAAAATCTTACACCTTTTCTACTGTGGATACCTTAGATTCAAAATTTAGAGTTATTAATCTCAATGCCTTTTGGATAACATTAGACTATTTTACTTCTCCCAATCCTCTAATGATATTGACAATTTCATCAATCCTTAATAGTTAGGATGCAATGGTTTCATCTTTATTCATCTTTAGGCTTTCAAACTATCTTCTATGAGTCTTCAACTTGGCCAACTTCACCTTGGTGTCTTTTTCATATATGGTCTTAAATTTTTCTCATATATATTTGGTTGATAAACTTACCTTTACAATATATACCTCTAAAAGGCCATAAAGAATGACATTCATTGTCTTGGAGTTATTTTTACTAGCTTTCTTACCTACTGCATCTGTTGGTGGAATAGGAGGTACAATATAACCATCCACAACTAAATACCAAATATCATGTCCATATGACATTAGATATATCTTCATTCCAAAATTCCAAAAGTCATAGTTAGATCCATATAATAATGAATCTTTACTAGTAGAGAAACTACCTTGAGCTTGTTGACTAATTATCCTTGCTTCTTAGGATCTTCTTTAATATTGTAGACCTGCTTCAAAGGACCATGATTTTATATAAAATTTTGGAATCAAAATTACTAAGAGATGGGTTGAATTAATCTTCAAAACTTTTCATTCAATTTCATTTAATCATACATGAACCATTCTAACAAGTATGTACATCTTAGAAAACATAAGCATCAAAACATAAGAGCATGAAACACATGGACATAGCATATACATGGGAAACCATTAAAGGGAATAAAACCCACTAATGAATAAAATTTAATAAATTCATATAATATAAACATAAATCTTTATTAAATCACCAAATCTACATGGAGCACCAACCACAACTAGCTTATCACCAACTTAGCTAGGCTTTAGCAAATACCCACTTGCAAGGAGGCACAACCCCCTAGATGAATCAACACCAACTCAGCCACCTAAAACACTTGATCAGATTTATAAACCCTTATTTCTTATATAATATATAAATATCTTCTTCTTTAACTCTTCACTCACTTATGTCCCTCTCAAACTAGCTTCTAGCCCTCTTCACTCAACCCTCTTAATGGCTTGATTAGGTATTTTGACCTTGATCCTCAAATGTATAACCTATATAGATATTCATGAAACTTATAAGATTTTCTTCATGACCTCCTTATAATAACCAATTATCTATATCATTCACTTCTTCTCTGCTCTCTCTAAGCACACTCAAATAAACTTAAATTACCTAGTATTTATACAAGACACTTGATCATATCCTTACTAGTTAGCCACATACTTATATTCTTGGGTAGGCCATATAATAGGTCTTATAATATTTAAATAGTATTCCTTAATAATGAATCAAACAATAAATTATTTTTTCCATAGCTTAATTATCCCTTACTCCTCTTATAGACTTTATGGAGACCTAATAAGCCTTCTTAGCAACATGTTACCCTTTGATATTTAATAAAGAATATTCAAACACTTCACATGGTAGGAACACATCATATACCATTAAAATATACCTTATCTAAATTCAATTTATTTACATAACACATTTTAGGTCCACCCACCATTTTAACCCCTTCTAACATCAATGTTCATAAAAGGCTTATGCATACACAAAAAATCTATCTTAAATAAATGAGGTATACACTCAATTTTGCCAAATAAATATGGAAGAAAATTACATATTTAGAATCCTCATGACCTTAGGGTTATCAAAAAATTAATCACATGCTTAAACTTATGGTATATGGGTTCAAACTCTTTTTCTAAATATGATTACTCATAACTACCAACTTACTTCAAAACATTGTCAAGGAAACATGAACTTCTAACACCTGATTGAATGCATTCAAGGGATTTAAATGCATGAAAAAGATATTATACCATCCTATGAGCAAAATTAATAAATAATTTCATGATATCTAATGAAAAATAATGATCTTGAATAGCAATCTATTGATCTACTCTCTCATAGACTTCACTCAACCAGATAAGCCATTTTGGCTTCCATGTTCCAATTGGCCAATTTTGGCCTACATACAAAACTTATGCTTAGATGGATCAGGTCACTCTTTTGGAACACTTTAAGTATAATCTTATTTTATTTTATTATTAATTTGTTTAATTATAATACTTCATATCACTTTCAAGCTTTTGAAACACTTTAGGCAAGATTTAAGGTGAATTTGATGGTTTTTGAGAAATACACCTAAAACAAGTCTAGAATTGCAAGTGAAGAATATATTAGGTTTACAAGGTGATTAAAACATTTAAAATTATTTAATAAGTTTTTTAAAAAATCTCAAAGGTTTATTAGAGCCTTGATAGGTCAAAGAATGATTAGCATAAGCCTAAAAGAACCAGACTGTTATAGCACATCATTTAAGAAAGAACATGTCAGTTTGGTTGTGTATTTGATAAATGTATTTTAGAGGATTATAAAAGACAAAGGATCACATGGATACGATTTATTTTTTTCCAAAATAATTCCCTACAAATTTGGTATCCTGATGACTTTTTGGTCTCAAGATATAAGCCTTCAAAGTTGAACTAGCAAAGTGGGATGTATATGGAGACATCAAATTAAAACCATAAAAAGTATTCATTTGAATTAAAAATATTTAAAGGATATTGAGAGTGAATTTATTGATTCTAATTTTTAATATCTTATTTAATCAAATCATATATCAATGGCATACAAATGATAGCTCAAGTTAGTGGGGCATCAAGATCAATGGTGCAAGTTAAATCATGAAAATCTAGATCAATGACAAACTCAAGGTCAAAAAGTCAGAGAAACATAAGATTGAATATGGGGATGACAAGTGGAATGATAAAAATGAATCAAAAGATCAACATTTCATGTTTTATCAATCATATCAAATATCGATGACATGCATTCAATCATGCAAAAAAAATTGATGGTGTGAGTGAAGTTAAAAAGTCAATGAGTTAAATTGCAAGTGAGGTCACCACATGGTGTAAGAGTGTTATCTAGATGGAGACTTGATAGAAAGATCCATAGATTTAATTTAGGGTTAATAAGTATCACAATTTTGGATGATTGAATCAAAGATCAATGGAGTAAATTTAATCAACTTCTAAGAGGCACAAAACGGTGACACATGCCCAAATTTATGATGGTCATATTTTTAAATATGAAAAATAGCATGTGAAATAATGTGACATAGGTAGACACATCAGTTCAAAGTATTTTATGGGATAATTAGGTAAATTCATATATCCAAGTTCCAAATGCAATCTAGGTTAGACCAGAGTAAATATTTCAAGTCTAAGGGCTAATATTAAAGCTTAATTTGGACCTCTGGTTTGAACATTTAGAACCCATAGGACTTATTTTTTAGATGTTATAATGTTTTTTCATGATTGTGTTCATCATTATTTTAATTTAATAAACATATATAACAAGATATTGGCTTTTATAATGCTCAAAGGTAGAATATGTCTATTTAGGCCTAATAAAGATCAAGCGAACTGATGGGCTTTTCATTGATATGATGACTATGGGAAAACTGATAAACAAGATTGGTTTTCATACGTAGTAAACCTAGGTTAAATTTTTGGAGTAGGGGTAGATATAAATGAGATATGGAGGAGTGTCTTATCTTTTAGCATAGTCATATCCTCGATAAATAGGTACTTGTAGCTACTAAAAATAGGTATAGTCATGGCTCTATCAGATCCATGGATATGAAGCTTTTATTCTTATATTGAAGACCAAGTGGAAGGTGGTGTAGAAGTTAAAAGAGATAGATTTGGTGGTTGAAAATTTTAGGTGGTTAATTTAATAATTTTATATCCTCAAGGATATTTCATCCTTGGAAGGATCATGAATCATCATCTTCAAAATAGTTTCTTATCTTCTATTGTATTTCTCAGTCAATGAGAGGTTTTGGAGGCTATCGAGAAAAATGAATAGTCCTTATTTGATCAAAATATGGTTGAGAATTTATTAAAAGGTGGTGGTATCTCATTTATTTATGTTTATTGATTGCTTCTCCTCTCTCTTCCCCTTTCTCATATATCTCCCATTTTATTCCCCATTAAAATATATACTCATTGAGACTATTTAAGAATAAGAGGCACTCATTTGATAAGATAAAAATCCTATCAAAATTTGTAATAAATACCTCTTGAATTAATAAGTATGATTTTTTACCTATCTCTTGCCTTTGATTATTGTTTAGTAAGCTTGTGCATGATGGTTTTGTGAATGAGATTCTTCCATATTCATTTTCCTTCTTATTTGCCTCTTTTAAGGTGTTTTCAAGCTATTTTTAGGTTTGAATTAGTGTTATTTTTTCCATTAATGGATTCTTGGTGTGAATATTATAATTAATCTTTGCTTCCTTAATTTTTTGGTGAGCCTGGTTGATGAAATACTTATGCAATTAGCTATTTTATGAGATGGTGCAAGCAATAATTATCCTATGCTAAATTATTATTTGTTCAAGCTTATGTGAGTGTCATTTAAATTTGGTGCATCACATTTTTATCTCTCTTAGTAACCATTTACCCCCTCTCTAACCCTTTTCCTAATAGAATTTTTAGTCTAGGCGATCCATCAAGAGAAAGTCATCCTTATCCAAAGGTTAAACCCCATTATAGGATAGCCACAACCTGGGGTTATTCCCATTTTATGAATTAGTTTGGGAGAGATTAAAAAATCCTCCCCATGGGTGCAAACTAATGCCACAATGGTTTTTGGAATTCCTGATGGGACACACATTTGAAGATAGATTGGTTAAGTTTGATGTTAATTTAATCAATTTTAAATAGTTATAGCTTTCATACAATAGTATTTGGTGACTCCAAATGACACTCAATATTCTAGTGTAGAACATTAGCTATATTTCATGCCAAAGGTGACTATAAGATCAACTTCTATATGTATTCCTTTTGAATTTGTGAATTACCTTTAAAATCAATAGAAAGGTTAAGATTTGTTAATACACATCCATATAAAGGAATCTTTCCTCTTGAACTAATTTTTAATTTAACCTCTACAAGAAGATCTTTTTTAGCTCCTTTCATTGCCATGATAACCCCTAGAGTTTTTCCTTTTATGGATTTTAAGGGCCAAAGTCCTTTTTTCCTCCAGCAATATGATATTATTCTAGTAGCATCTCTTAAAAGTGTCCCCTATTTCACAAGATATCAGTTTAAAACCCCTTCTAAACACCTCATAGATGTGGCCAATTTTTTCAATATTCATAATGTCAATGAGGAAAATGTAGCTATTAGGTTATTATCCATCTCTTTTAAAGGAAAAGATTTAGACTAGTATAGAAACCTTACATCTAATTTCATCACATCATGGAATTAATTAAGTAATGCATTATGTAAGATATTTGAAGACAAGAGTGATCACTTGTCACTTGTAGAATAGCTAACCATAATAGAGGGATCCTTATGAGGTTATGCAAGATTTCAATACCAAATTTCAAAAAACATGGGACAAGATCCCAATATATATTAGACTTACTCCTAATTATGACTTCCTTTACTATTTTAAATCCCTTATTAGTGATATTTTAGTAATGATTTAGTCTATGGGAGGGAACACACTTTTAAATGCCTATGAGGTGGTAATTAGATAAGAAAATTATCTAGTACAAGCTAACAAGCTTACACCTAGATTACCAATGCCTTTATTTATTGAGATTAAATGACCTCATGTTTCCATTTATCCCCTTATTTTCATTCCTCCTATAAAAACACTTGATATCATACCTACATCAAAGTAGGAAATGACTTCAACTAGTCAACCTAGTGACTCCCAAGAAAAGAATTTACAAGAGCTTAAGAGCATGTATCAATCCTTTGGAAATGAAATTTTGAATGTGAAGAGGCAAGATCAGTTCAATAAACCTTATCAAGATCCATATCAGCCTCAACAATAGTCTTATCAAGCAAATAGGCCACCCTAAAAAGGAAATTTCTAAAGACAAGGACAAGTCCAAGGATAGTGTAACTATGTTAGGCAAAATAACTACAATCTAAATATAGCAAGTAACTCTACTAATTTGGTCCCTATTCAAAAAAATATTTCTCAAGAATTTGAGGGAACCATGCCCTATAATTGGTCTTTTGATCAATCCATTGTCCTAAATGTTGAGTTCAATCAAGCTTTCAATGAGCAAAGGCATTAAGGTGTTAGCTATGGATACAACCAAGTCCTTATGGCTCAAAACATTGAAGTACCTATAATGATAAAATTAGAAGAGCCTCAACAAAGTCAAGGGTCTAATGAGGGACCAAACTAGTTGGGTGCTATAATGGTGAATTATGAGTGAGAATAATGTTATACCCTCAATCATCAAGCTATTTTTAGCCAAGTATAAGCAGCTAACACAAGGTTCAAAATAAGGAATATGGATGGTAACTAGGAAGTAGTCAAACAACCCCTGCCATTACTCCTTTACTATCAAAACCAAAGGAACCTACTTTTTCCCCAAGAATTCCAATTACCCCAAAGAATCAAAATCAAGGGAATGCCTTTGTACCCCAAAACTCATAAGCTTAAGGTATAGTTGTGGATCCCAAAGCAAAAGATAAAGTTGGTGGTTTTCCCATCAACATTGTAGAACAAATGAATAAGTATAATGTGAGTGTGCCAATGTGGGACATGCTTTATATTCTTAGTGAGATGGATATCTTTTAGGAAGGATTATTAAATATCAATGTTTCAAACAAGCCACCAAGCAAGGAAGATATGGTTCTTACCAATGCAATGAAAGGACCTAATAAAGGACAATAAAATAAGATGGTAAAACCTCCTCCATTTTATATTTATATAATCATTGGTGACTCCTTATACATAACTATTTGGTAGATAGTGGAATAATTACTATAGTGATACCAAAATCAATAGCAGATCAGCTTGGTTTGAAGTATGAACCCTAATTTAAGGGAGTTCTACAACTTGATGGATCTTCCATCAAACTAGTTGGTATCATCAAAGGATTCAATTGGACCCTACATGATTTTCCTAGTGTTATAGTAACTAAGTATGTGTTGATTCTAGACATGCCTCCTCATTTTTTTCTATGCTTATCTAGAGATTTCACAACAAAAACTTTGGATTATCTAGCAGTAAATTAGACTTATATGGATTTCAAAACAAGGTATAAGACCAAGGTATCCATCAAAGCTAATCCTATTGCATAATTTACATAGAACCTTATGGTCTAGATATCTCAAGCATCAATTACACCATCCTAGATGATGATGATCACCTTTTTGGTTAAGAACTAAACACTCATCCTGAGAAGATACATGATATGTTCTTGGATGAGTTATGGAGTGAAAATTAGTTGATTAACCCTTTGGAAGATATTGAATAAAGGTACATGGGAGTCTACTACTTGCATGAGGAAAATTAATCCATGACATCCCTCACTAGGCCATAGGAAGATGATAGTGGTTCATGGAAATTATTATTGGATGGATCAAGGAACAAACATGGGGCAGGTATATGTGCAATGCTAGTATCTCCCTCCAATGATAAGTTCTTCTCCTCTTACATGTTCCAATTTAGTTCCTCTTGAAATATAGTTGAGTATGAAGGCCTTATCCATGGTCTTCAGTGGGATAGTAAGAGAGGAATCAATAAGTTACAAGTATATGGGGATAGTGAGTTGATAGTACATTAGGTAAGAGTTTAAAACATCACAAATAATCCCTTGATTAAATCCTACAAACATATAGTGTGGGATATACTTGAGGACTTTGAGGCCTTCAACATCCAAGTAGTGCCCAAGAACCAAAATGAACATGTTGATAGGTTGGTAGCTATGGGAGCTCAATTTGACCTCTTAAATGAATTAGAAAATTCCAAAGTATATCCATATATCCACATGTTAAATTGGTAGTAACACCATAAGTTATAGACAATAAAGCTCATTGGTAGGTCTTTGACGATGACAAGTAGATTGTTTATTTCTTGTAGTAAGAAGTAGAGTTTTCCTCAATAAACCAAGATAAATTTCAACATCAGTATGAGGATAAAAAAATTTATTTGAGGTCTAACAAACTTCCCAAATGCTGGTCACCCTTGAAGGTTTTTTCTATGAGGGAGATCATATGAGGAAAGACAAGGTAGTGATGTCAACCAATGAGGAAAACTATGAAATATTCCTTATCCTCAAAGACAAGATTCTCAATCTTCTAAAGGTAAGTACTAAGGTGGAAAGGCATTATTTCATTAAGCTTTTTCAATAATATGTAGACATATTTACTTGTAAATATAGTGACTTGAGAGGCTTTGGTCCCAAGCTAGCCCAACACACTATAAAATTAGAGGTTAATGCCAAGCCTGTGATGTAGAAGCAAAGGCTTATTAACCCCAAAATTAAAGAGATAATGAGGAAACAATTGACTAAATTTATTGAAACCAATATCATCTTTCCCATTAAGCACTCTTCATGGGTATCTAACTTAGTGCCTATAAATAAGAAGAATGAGGAGGTCAAATTGTGTGTTAACTTCAAGGACCTAAATAGGGTCTCTTTGATAGATCATTACCCCTTACCATCCATGGAGCAAATCCTTAAAATATTTATTTATTCATAATGCTTCTCTCTTTTGGATGGGTATTCAAGATACAACTAGGTGCTAGTAAGAGAAGAAGACCAATATAAGACTACCTTCACCATAAAGTGGGACACATATCTTTATCATAAGATGCCTTTTGCATTGTCAAATACTAGGGCTACTTCTCAAAGAGCCATGGATATGTATTTATAGGTATTTATAAATTATATGGTGCTTATCTACTTGGATGACATCATAATTTTCTCTAAGAAGGCTAGAGAACATTTGGATCACCTAAGATTGATCTTTGAAAGATGCAGAGAATATGGGATCTCAATGAATACCAAGAAATGTGTGTTTATTGTTCATGAAGGTAAAATCTTGGGATATTTTGTATCAAATAGGGATAGATATTAAACTTGATAGAATAAGTGCCATCTTGGCATTATCCTTACCTAAGCATAAGAAGGGACTCCAGAGTTTCCTTGGGAAAATAAACTTTGTGAGAAGGTTTATACCTAATTTTTCCAACTTGGTCAAAACCATCACTGCCATGCTAAATAATAACCAAGTGTTCACTTGATAAAATGAAGGTAAAGAAACATTTGAGGATATCAATCAAGGCATTTCCCAAACACTCTCACTCATGAATCCTAACTTCTCAATGGATTTCATATAGTATAACTTTGTCAATGTTGATAATATATCAGCTATGCTGATGTAGAATAATGGTGAAGGACTTGAGTATCCAATTGATTTTTTTATTCAAGGGCTTGAAGGGTATGAGGTAAGGTATACTTTCTTAGAAAATCAAGTTCTTTTATCTTTAAAAATCCTTAAAAATTTTAGACCAATGCTCTCTAAAATAAATATTTATCTTATGGTATCTCATCTTGGAGTGAGGAACTTCCTTCTTAATAAATAATTGAGTGATAAGAGGGTTGGTTGGATTACTAAGGTCAAGGAGTATGACATAGAGATCAAGGTCACTAATCTAGTGAGAGGTAAAGGCTTATGTGAACATATGGTGGATGACCTTCATGAAGATAAATAGGTTGTTTTGGTAACATAAGATAACTTACAAATAGATGCACTTCTACCTCAGAATAATTGATTCCAAGATATGACACATTTATTGGTCATAGGTGAGTGCCCTCAAGGTATGGATAGGGAAAATAAAAGGTATTTTATACTTTAGGCCATACTTTATGCATTGGTTTATGGGGTTATATTCATAAAAGACCTCAATGTAGTACTTCTTAGAGGCATTAATCATGACCAAATGACTAGGCTCTTAGAATAATTCCATGATAAACCTACAGGTGGCCATTTTTCTCCAAGGACTATATCATAAAAAGTAATGAGAGATGATTATTACTAGCTCAACCTTTTCAAATATGATTATTCATGGGTCAAAAAATGCCAAAAGCATGCTCTCTTTATATGTAATAAAATATTGGTAGCCCTTCTTCTCAACCTTATTCATGTGGAACATCCCTTCATGTAGTAGGGTCTAGACTTCATAGGAATGATAAATCCACCTTACAATGGAGGACACAAATGGGTGCTCACTACTACTAACTACTTCAGCAGGTGGGTTGAAGCAATTTCCTTGAAATAATCCAATGAAATAGTAGTTTTGGACTTCTATGATAACATAGTAATGAGGTTTGGTGTACCAGTTACAATAATTTTAGATAATGCCTTAGCATTTGTTGGCATGAATACAAGTGAATGGGCACTTCAATTAGGAATCTACCTTATTACATCTTATAATCAATACCCCCAATACAATAGAGTATTAGATTCCATAAAAAAAAACTTGATAAGGATTATCTAAAGAATTATAAAGGAGAACCAGAGAGTCTGGCACATAAAACTAAGGATAGCCTTATGGGCTAATACAGTGACTCCCATAGTTTCTTTTAGAAATTCACCATATGTCCTTGTATATGGGAGGGAATCCAAATTTAACCTCTCTTAATTTATCTACCTTGGAGTTATCTCATCATCTTGAGTTGATGGAAAGTGATCTTATGGTCATGAGGATGGAAGAGCTCATGGAACTTAGAAAAGCTAGGGACCTTGCAATAAAGACACTAGAGTCACATCAAGATCAAGTCAAGGAAGCATTTGATAAGAGAGACTTATCAAGGGACTTAAAATAAGTATATTTAGTCCTCAAGTGGGATTCAATTAAGACCAATCCATGCAACCATACCAAGTTTGACAATTTATGGAGTGGCCCTTATTTGATCTACAAATGCAAACAATATAATGATTTTCAAATTGCCTAGCTGGATGGAGAGGTATTACCCATCTCAATAAATGGAATTCATTTAAATCCTTTTTATTAAAACATTTTTCATTCATTTCATATATTATAGTATATTTTCATGTTTTCCTCTAAGTGCCTTGTGCACATTTCTTTTCAGTTGTGTGTTTCCCTTTTATAAGTGTTTTGGGCACAATGTTTGTTTGGTTCTTATTATCCTTTTTATTTGAAAGAAGTTATTATGAAAGGTAAAACCTTGTATTATTTTCATAATTATCTAATAATAAATAATTATGACTTAATATGCCTAATGGATCAGACAAGGCAACTAATATGTTGCATAGTAGGCATGTAATCCCAAGATGTCACCAGAAATGTTGGCCAATTTACTTATGCCTATATGGATTAGGTCACTCTTTTTGAATAATTTAATAAAAATCTTGGTTTAATATATGATCAAATGGTGAAATTAGAAGACTTCATATCACTTATAATCTTTTTTAAAACTTTAGGCAAGCCTTAAGGTAAATTTGATGATTTTTGAGAAATATAACTAAAGCAGGTCTAGAATTGCAATTGAAGAATACAAAAAGTGTCCATGGTGATTCCAAAATTCAAAAGGCATGAATAAGGTTTTCACAAAGTCTTAAAGTTTTATCAAATTCTTGATGGGTCCAAATATGATTAGCATAAGCCTAGAAGAACCAGACCATCATAGCATGTCATGTAAGAAGGAACATGTTAGTTTGGTTGTGTATTTGATAAATGTAATTAAAAGGAATTTCAAAGTCAAAGGATCACATGGAGATGATGTATTTTTTTCCAAGATAATTCCATACTAATATGGTATATTTATTAGTTTTCTATCTCAAGATATAAACCTTCAAAGGTTAACTAATAGAGTGGGATGTGCACGGGGACGTCAAATTAAAACAATGAGAACTATCCATTTGAATTCAAAATATTCAAAGGATCTTAAGAGTGAATATATTAAAACCAAGTTTCAATATATCACTTAATAATATCATAGATCAATGGTACATATATGATATCTTGATTTAGTGGGGCCATTAAGATCAATGACATGAGTTAAATCATGGAAATCTATCAACAATAGCTTGAGGTCAACAATAGTTTGGTAGTTGCTAAGTTTGATATTCAACTAACTTGGGTGGTGGAACTGCTAAGTGGTAACATTGATTTTGGTAACTAATGACTAATGGACATGTAACTAAGGTAGTTTCATTGAGAGACTTACATTAAAAATAACCTAATTTTCATTATTTTGATCATTTGTTTCAATCTTTCTCATAGAAAGGAAACTATGTTAGTTTGGATTTTGAGTTACAAATGGGTTTTTTGAGTGGAGCGATTACATATAAGCATGATCATGTACACCATGAGTAATATTAATGGTTTTAAGGTGTATTTTTATTTGTTTCAATTAAGTTTTTAGTTACATGAACGGAAAAAATGGTTTTCTAGTTTATATATTGATATGTTGAGATAAGTTGTGAGTTTAATCTATACATGCATGTTTCAGAAAAAAAAATGAATGATGTTTATAGTTTAATGGTGTTATATTTTTCTTGATGCATAATAATTTGAAGTAAATATTTTTAAATTTATAGTTCTCAATAGATGGTAAAATAGGAATTTATGGCTTTATCAGTTAAGGTTGAAACATTTTCAGAATATTTAAAGATTTGCTTATTGAAAGTGCATCCAGTTTTGTTTCTCTATGAATATAAAATTGATATGGTATGTTGAGCATACTGTTTACATTTTTCGAAGCTTCATTGAGATTTTAGGTTGTAAGGATAAGTTCTGTGTATTTTGTTTCATGAAGATGTCAAAAAATTTATTATATGGTCTATCATAAAGTTATGCTAAGCAGTTTAATATTTGTTCATTCATAACATCCTACATTTTCATTTGTTCATGTGAAGAAATAGCAAATATATGCATGCATGTTTGATATATCACTTCTATTTTAAGGGTTTCTTTAAAAAATTTGAGTTTGAAGGGCTGAGATCTATTAAAATATCAAAAGGTTATTTTATGTGTTTGAATTGATTATAAAATGGTTTCATTAGTGTATTTGAGCATGAAAATACATTTGTTCTCATAGTCTCAATACAATCATAGCTTTTCAAAAAATGATTTTGCATGGTCATATAGTGTATCAAATATTGAAATAATGGAAGAATTTTTAGACTTTGTGTTTCAATTTTGGGTTTTGAAAACATGTGCATATAGGGTTTGTTAAGAATGAAAAATTTGAAAGCCGAAGGTTGTTTTGAGTCTTCATTCAAATGTTGGAAATTAATAAATGGAAAAAGGATATATTTTTCTTATTTCTTGGTTTTAGAAATACGCTTTATGTTTCGAGTCCCTATTAAGTTGAATGATATAGTTTGAAACTTATCAATTGAGGTTTAGAGACCTATTGAGTTGTGTTAAAGTTTTGACATGAGATAAGTCTAAATATGCATAGATATATTTTATGGATGGATTTGTTAGTTTTGTATACTATAAAATTTTTTTTGGTAGCAAAGAATTTTGAAGTTATGGTTTTTTTAGTGATACACAAAAGTTTGAATGGTTGTTTGTCAACCATGATATAGAGAAGTCATTTGAAGTGGTTTGAAAATATAAATGTGAATTTATATTTTGGTATGTTAAAGTCATAATTTCATGTATCAATTTCAGTTTTTAATTCTCACTTTGAAGGATAAATCTACAATTGAATTCCAAAAATAATGATGGTGTTTTTGGTTTTGCACCTCAATATAGAAGTTATGGGTTTTACTTTAAAGTTAAATATCAAAATAATAATGATTTGAGGGATAGTGATAAGTGTTATGAGATTGGAAATAAATAAATAAATAAATAGTATAAAGTCATGTGGTTTGCTTGAAAGATATTTTCATGTATAGTTAGATCAATAAGAGATGTTATAGTTATAGAAAAACTATAATTTGGAAAACAAGTTTTGTCTAAAGTTCTTGTTTTGATGATTTAGTCTCTTATTTAATCCTGAGTAAGTGATATAGTTACAGTTTGAAGATGAATAAGAAGAATTAACATGATTGAATTGATATAGAAATTTGTGAAAATTAGTTTCACACACACACACACACACACACACACACATATGTGTGTGTGTGATTTCATATTTACAATAAAAATAGAGTTTAAAGGAGTAGAATATTGTGAAAATAAAATTATATTAATATAATTCCAATCAGATTATTTTTGAAGGATATTTTTGATGAAATCAAATAGAATTTTGTGGTGTTGATATTGATATAGTTGAAGTAATTTAGTTTTATTGCAATCAAAGGTAGTTCATAAATTTTGTTTATGAGTGACTATTTGTTTGAAATACAATTGATTTTCATGTTAGATATGTATGTGTTAATTTTCAATCATGATAATTAGTTTCCTTTGAAATTATTTTAATTACATAAGATGTCTGGATGGGATCATTTTGGATCAAATAGGAGTAATGATAATAGAGGTTGGGGTCAAAATAATGATAATGTAAATCAGCATAACCTAAATAGAAATTTCCCAAGGGGTGGTTTTAGGGCTAAGAGATTTGGCCCTAGATTTCATAAAGGTGTCAGGATGTTTATCCACTTTGATGCAGTAGATACCAAGTTTTGGAATGTTCTAAATAATTTTCTTTTTAATCCAACCAATTATAGGGGTAACTAAGGTTTCATGGACATAGATTTGGTACTAGGACCCCTTCTCATAGTAATTATTCTCACCATTTTCAAAAATATCCACATCATTTACCAATCCAATCACCTACTCTTAAAATAGTTAAACATGTTAGTGAGACTCAGTCTATTCATGAAGCCACTCACTTTGATGTTGAAGTTTCCCATGCTAAAAATTATGTTAATCTTGCCCTGCCTTATGTTGGGGGATCAAACCAACAATAGATTACAATTGTGACAGCAATAAACACAGAATTAAATCAGATTGACAAGTAATTAGAATGATAATAGCAAGAACAAGAGATACAAGAAAACACCCTGAAAACTTGTATTAACAAACTCTTTACAAAAGGAATACAATTGAAGAAAGCTTCTTTCTTCCACACCTCTCCTAGATGTATAGATCTCTCAATAGATCTCTATTCCTCAAGAGCTATCTCTCTCAAGAACAATCAAGTCCAACAAGCCTGGATTGATTCAATTTTGTACTGTTCTTCTCACACCAATTCTTCTACAATACTTCTACTAAGCTAAGAAGATCTAATTCTACATATAGAATTAGGAGACTTGAGCATGTACTTCCAACAAATAGTTAGAACACTTAAACAAGGGCTCTAAAAATATTAATGCTAATAATAGAGATGCGAGCTTGAGTCTACAACTCAAACTTATCATGCAAACACTCGCTTTTATCCATGGAAATAGCTTTCTGGACACACAGGTAACCGACGTCGGTTCCTGCTGCTTGTCTGTGACCGCCGTCGGCCGATTCTCTGTCGATGTCGGCGTCTCTACAACTGCCTGTGACCAACGTTGGTCGCTCCTGACCGATTCCGGTGTCTGTGTAGACCCAAACTTGATAATGAATGCTCCTTGGTGAAGTTTTTAGCTCCACACCCTAACAATCTCCCACTTGGAGATAAACAGCTGCATCAGTACCTGTACAGCAACATCTTCTAGCTCCTCCATCTTCAACTCAATCATGAAGACCAACAGAAGTTGAATGAAGATTCAACTTCTCCTTTGTAACCGGCTTTGTTAGCATATCAGCAGGATTCTTATCTGTATGGATCTTCTCCAGCTTCAACTCACCATCTTCCAATACCTGTCGTATGAAGTGATACCTTAGCTGTATGTGCTTTGTTCTTGAATGAAAGGCTGAATTCTTAGCCAAATGGATTGCACTCTGACTGTCACTATACAATTTTCAACTCTCATGCACCCTACCAAGCTCATCCATGAACCGTGTCATCCATATCATCTCCTTGCTAGCTTCTGTGGCTGCAATATACTCTGCTTCTGTAGTTGACAAGGCAACAACCTTCTGCAACTTAGATATCCAGCTAACCGCCATTCCACCTATAGTAAATACATAACCTGTAGTGCTCCTCCTACCATCCAAATCACCTACCATATATGAATCTACATAGCCATGTAGAGAAGTATCTGAACCTCCATAGCACAAGTGCCTACTGCTGGTTCCTCTCAGATATCTAAGGATCCACTAAACTGCTTTCCAATGTTCCTTACCTAGATTGGCCATATACTTACTTACAACTCCCACTGCTTGGGCAATATCCGGTCTAGTACACACCATTGCATACATCAAACTCCCTACTACGGAAGAATATGGAACCTTACTCATGTACTCTACCTCATCATATGAATTAGGACATTATTCTTTACTCAACTTAAAATGTCCAGCCAAAGGTGTGCTTACCGGTTTAGCATCCTGCATATTGAACCATTTCAACACCTTGTCCACATAATCTTCTTGAGACAATATCAACCTGTGATTTTTCCTGTCTCTCTTAATGCTCATGCCAAGGATTTTCTTTGCTGCTCCCAAATCCTTCATAGCAAACGTTTGAGCTAATTTTACCTTAAGCTCTGAGATATCCTGCATGTGAGACCCTGCAACCAGCATGTCATCTACATACAACAATAGAATAATATATCTACCGTTATCAAATCTCTTGAAATACACACAATGGTCTGATTGACACCTACTGTAGCCATGCTCAGTCATAAACCTATCAAATTTTAAGTACCATTGCCTAGGAGCTTGCTTGAGGCCATACAAGATTTTCTTCAACCTGCACACAAACTTCTCCTTACCCTTGACCTCGAATCCTTCTGGCTATTCCATATAGATTTCCTCATCCAAATCTCCATGAAGAAACATTGTCTTAACATCTAGCTACTCAAGATGCAAATCCTCAAAAGCAACCAAAGACAAAACAACCCTTATTGAAGTCATTTTAACAACAGGAGAAAAAATCTCACCAAAGTCAATACCTGGCTTTTGTGCAAATCCTTTTACCACTAATCTGGCCTTGCATCTCATCTGTCCATTCTCACCTTCCTTCAACTTGTAGGTCCATCTGTTCTTAAGTGTTCTCTTACCAGCTGGCAATTCAACCAAATCCCATGTTTGGTTCTCTCTTAAGGACTCCAACTCCTCAACCATGCCACGCTCCCACTCACTCTTGGACTCCACCTGTATTGCTTCTTCAAAACTCTCTGGTTCTCCACCATAGGTTAGCAATAAATAATATAAAGAAGGAGAATATCTAATTGGAGGCTTACTCACCCTTTCTGACCTCCTAATGGGTGTCTGAGACCCATCCACAACACGCTGTCCACACAAATTCTCTGACAGTGACCAACCTCGGTCACCTGCAGACCTGTAACTGGCTGACATCGGTTCTTCCTGACTGACCTTGGTACCTGTACGGCCGACATCGGTCTCTGTATGGTCGACGCTGATTTCTATCCTGCCGACGCCGGTTCCTAACCTGCCGACATCAGTCTCTGTGTTTTCCTGTAAGTGATTATTTCTTTTTCCCACGAGCTCATCTTGGACTTTCACCTCATCCAATTCACCATTGCTCTGCTCAGATTGATTCAACTTCCTTAGCTGATCACAATACATCACTCTTTCATTGAAAACAACATCATGGCTCCTGATTACCTTGTTAGTTTCTAGATTCCACAATCTGTAACCAAAATCACCTGAGCCATAGCCAATAAACGTGCATCTCATAGACTTAGCATCAAGCTTCTTTCTATTTTCCTTATCTATATGCACAAAGGCTTCACAACCAAAAACTTTGAGATATGAGAGATCAACCTTTTTACCTGTCCATGCCTCTTCTGGAATACCACCATCCAGAGTTGTAGAGGGTCCTCTGTTAATCAGGTATACTGCAGTGTCAACAGCTTGTGCCCAAAACTGTAAGGGCAAACTGGCATGCAATCTCATACATCTTGCATGCTCCATTATTGTCCTGTTCATCCTTTCAGCAATACCATTCTGCTAAGGTGTCCTTGGAACTGTCCTTTGCCTACGGATTCCATGCATGTAACAATAATCTCTGAACTTATGACTGCAGAACTCACCGCCATTGTCTGATCTCAGGCACTTTAATCTTTTACCTGTTTCATTCTCAACCATAGCTTTCCAAACTTTAAAAGTATCAAATACATCAGATTTCTTTCTAATACAATAGATCCATACCTTCTTTGTGGCATCATCTATGAAAGATACATAGTACTGTGATCCTCCAATGGAAGCAACCTGAGCCGGCCCCCACACGTCTGTGTGAACAAGCTCCAACTTGTGCCTCTTCTTAGTAGACTCAGTTTTGAGAAAACTAACCCTTTTCTATTTTCCAAATACATAGTGCTCACAAAACTCTAGATCTATGCCTTTTAAATCTGAAAGCATACCTTTAAACTTAAGAATTGACATCCCCTTCTCACTCATGTGGCCAAGCCTTGAGTGCCACAATTTAGCATCCACATCTGAAGTAGATAATACAGAAGGAGACTTGTTAGTAACACAATTACACAAATAGAGAGTACCTTCTCTCTTACCTCTAGCCATAACAAGTGCACCCTTGGTCACCTTCCAAGATTCTGCTATGAGAGTTACTGTACAACCCTCATCCCCTAACTTTCCTGCAGAGATCAAATTTCTCTTCAAGCTAGGAACATGCATCACATCTCTCAACACCCATGTGTTGTTATTCTACATCTGCAGTTGCACTTTACCTTTGCCAATTATTTTACAGGGCTCATCATCCCCTAGATACACTATTCCAAAATCTCCATGGATATAGTCATTGAAATATTCCCTGTTAGGAGTAGCATGAAAAGATGCACCAGAATCTAATACCCAAGATTCTATATTATTATGCAGAGAGAAAATTAAAGCATCCTGTGCAATACCTGCAATCTTGGCTTCTTCCTTTCCTTTGTGCCGGTTGTCCTCCTTAGGCTTTGACCAACAATCTCTGCTTATGTGCCCCATCTTTCCACAATTCCAGCATTGTGGCCTTCTGTCATTTTTGGATTTAGATCTGCCTTTCCCCTTTGATTTGGATCTTGCTCTGCCTTTCTTGCTCTTCTCTTTCTGCCTTCCCCTGCTCTCAAAACTTAAAGCGTTCTCGGATGCCTCTTCTGTGCTTTTCCTGCGTATTTCTTCATTCAAGATAACACTAACAACATCCTCTACTTTCAAAATATTTGATGCAGATGCAGTATTACTTACTGCCATTACTAAACCATGCCAGCTTTCAGGCAAAGAACATAATATCAAAAGAGCTTTTATCTCATCATCAAACACTATATTCACTGAACTTAATTGATTCACAATACCATTGAAATCATTCAGATGAGTAGAAATAGATCCACCTTCATTCATATGCAAATTAAATAACTGCTTCATAAGATATACCTTATTGGAAGCTGAGGGTTTTTCATACAAATTTGCTAACGTAGTCATCAACTCTACCGTAGACTTTACCTGTGATAAATTGGATATCACAGTGGATGCTAGACTCAGTCTTATGGAACCCAGAGCCTTTCTGTTAAGAACTTCCCATTCTTCATCCTCCATGTCTTTGGGCTTCTTTACAATACCTCCTAACGGTAAGTAGAGATCTTTCTGATACAGATAGTCCTCTATCTGCATTCTCCAGTGTTGGTAATTTTTGCCATTGAACTTTTCCATTCTCAATTTACTTTCATCTGCCATTGCTTCTCCCACTCAAACAGAAATCACTACAAAAACTCCTGTGAGAACCTGTAATCAATACACACTACACAGATCTGAACCACCTGTTAGTGAACCTGAACTTTGATACCAATTATCAAGCTCTGAACCTGTAACCAAGGCTCTGATACCACTTGTTGGGGGATCAAACCAACAATAGATTACAATTGTGACAGCAATAAACACAGAATTAAATCAGATTGACAAGTAATTAGAATGATAATAGCAAGAACAAGAGATACAAGAAAACACCCTGAAAACTTGTATTAACAAACTCTTTACAAAAGGAATACAATTGAAGAAAGCTTCTTTCTTCCACACCTCTCCTAGATGTATAGATCTCTCAATAGATCTCTATTCCTCAAGAGCTATCTCTCTCAAGAACAATCAACTCCAACAAGCCTGGATTGATTCAATTTTGTACTGTTCTTCTCACACCAATTCTTCTACAATACTTCTACTAAGCTAAGAAGATCTAATTCTACATATATAATTAGGAGACTTGAGCATGTACTTCCAACAAACAATTAGACCACTTAAACAAGGGCTCTAAAAATAGTAATGCTAATAATAGAGACACGAGCTTGAGTCTACAACTCAAACTTATCATGCAAACACTCGCTTCTGTCCACGAAAATAGCTTTCTGGACACGCAGGTAACCGACGTCGGTTCCTGCTACTTGTCTGTGACCGTTGTCGGCCAACTCTCTGTCGACGTCGGCGTCTCTGCAACTGCCTGTGACTGACATCGGTCGCTCCTGACCGACGCCGGTGTCTATGTAGACCCGAACCTAATAATGAATGCTCCTTGGTGAAGTTTTTAGCTCCACACCCTAACACCTTATGTTTCTAATGAGCCTTCATCTTCTTAAAAGGATCCCATTTTAGGATGTAATAAATTAAGTCTGAAGAAGTATCCTTCAAGTAGAAAAAAATATGTGATTGAAATTCATCCAAGTACTTTGAATAAGCATTCAAATAGTTAGAATAACATAGATTCTCTAGTTGAGGTCAGAGTTCTCAAATGGATTAAGTTGGAAATAGATGATCCCTCAACTAATTTGAGAACAAATTTGGTTCACCTACCAGTAGTTGAGATGGATTATAATGAATGTGTTAATGAGCAAGGAAAGCATATAATTGATGTACTTTCAAATTATGATGATTACTAGATGTCAGTAGGATGAAATTTTATTTTTAGTTGAACTTTAGGTAACAATTTGCTATACTTTTAGATTTGATAAACTTTGACTTTTAGTTTTGATATTTTGGTGGTGATATTTCAGAAAGTATATAAAATTTTAATTTTTTGATATATATGTGCTTAAGTTAATTATTATAAATATGCATTATGGTTGATATAAATGGGAATTTCATAAACTTTGATATATCTATTTTAATTGATATATGTTATTCTATTTTATTATTAGTTGATAAGGGTCCCCACCCATTAAATAGTAATCAGTTTATATTCAAAAATTTGATCTATTAAAAAAATTTAAGTCTTAATTACACCTAACCTTAAATAATAACTATTTATAATTAATTGACTTTTAAATTCAATTAATTAAGTCAAACTAATAACTAACTAAGGTTAGTTGTAACTTCTTTCAAACCAAATTTCAAGCATAAAAGGATATCAAGGATTTATTTAAAGAGGAAGAACAAGATAGGTATTGAAGACTTATACATTTGTGAAGTCAATCATTCATTTCTCTTTTTTTTATGTAACTTCTCTAAAATAACATGACTTTTACAAATAGACCCAATGGTACTTTCTTTGATGGTTGAGTAATTACTTAGACAATATAGGTATA
Source organism: Torreya grandis (assembly GCA_037957365.1). Classification (NCBI taxonomy): domain Eukaryota; kingdom Viridiplantae; phylum Streptophyta; class Pinopsida; order Cupressales; family Taxaceae; genus Torreya; species Torreya grandis. Next base: position 121,761 of record JARHVA010005889.1, on the reverse strand, counting down.
TCTAGTTCTTATTATCATTTATAATAGATTATATGAAGTTTGACAAGTTTAACATATTTTAATGATTGATATTTGTAGTCCTATGTGTAGAATCAAGTATTCAACCAAAATAATGATGAAAATTTTGTTGTTTACGACATTTAATTAATCTATTTTGATTGTAAAAGTTATCTCTCAAGTATTTATAAAGAAATATGTTGGTTTCTCAAATAAAATCTATGTTTTCTACTACGATGACTCTTCTTATTGAGACTCACAAATTTTATTGTACTTTATATTGACTTTAATATTAATATAGTTTACTTTGTTAATTAATCTATTTCCCTCTTCTATTTCTTTAGTTTAATTTCTCTTATTTTTTTTAGTTTACTCTTTACTTCTATTTTAAGTTATTTTCTTAGATATTATATCCTTGTTTATTTTCTTAAAGATAGATTATTTTAACTTGATTATTTTCTCTTTTATAGTTTAATTTTAAATTCAACTCATTTAGATTTTAGATTAATAATTTATAGATATATGTTCCATATTTAGATTGTTTATAAGTTAGTCTTAGTTTAGATTGTTTATTAGACTTAGTTAGATTAAAATTCTATAATTTATTAGATTTATTTTAGAATAGTTTAATTGTTTTAGTCTTTAGTTTTATTCTTGTTTATTGATTTTTTATCTTTTCTTTAACTTAGTTTTTTGTCCTTTTCCTTTGATAATTTGTTAGCTTTCTCTTAGATTAGTTTTTTTTTACCTTTGTTTATTTTCCTTTGTTTTGTTGTTTGATATTTGTTGTCTTTTGTGTCTTGATGTCTTCAGTTTCATTACTTTCTTGATTGAAAATAGGCTAATCTCAAATCTATTTTAATTTATATTTTTGGTTATTAACTTGAGGTTACTTGAAATATATTATAACATAAAAGAAAGATATTACTTGAGATATATTATTTTACTAAATCATATTTATTTATTTTAAGAGATTACCTAACTCATAAGTCTTCTCTATCAAATAGGATAGATTACATATTCATATCTAAACGGATTCATTAATCGATAAAGTAGATTTTTGAAATTATAATAAAATATGTTATATTTTATAACTTATTTGTTATTTCTCAAAACATTTAAAAAATCCCTCACATCTTTAAGATCATAATAGAACGTTTAAAACCTTACTATTAGATTGGTATGATTCTAACTTAACCTTCATGATAGGTGAAAGGGTTGATTAGTTGACGCTAAATTTTCATCATCAATAAATTTGGTGACTCCACTAGGGAAAACTTTCTTTCAAAAATATTATTTGTTTAGAGTAGTGTTTTATTTTTATTCATGGTGCTTGGAGGACAATAGCCTCCTATTATCCAACTTATAATTAACATTGTTGATGATTAAGTTGATGTTGTTTTTAATGTAACATATTATGCATGGTATAATCATCTTCAAAATCTTTAGTAGGTTATTCAAATCATAAACAAAGAAGAATAAATAGTAGAATTTGAGATAGATTGGTATTATCATCTTACGCATGAAACCCAAAAAGACATTTTAAACATAAATAGGAGAATTATGGAAGATAGAGCTAGAGTTTTGGCTACTAATCCTAGGTCTAGAACTCATTTTCTATATGATTCCTCTCCTTTTGATAATCTAATTCTATACTCTGAATCTATTAATATAAATCAGCAATTAAATTAGTTGATTAAGGTTCAAGAAAATTATCCAATCCAAGTAGAGGATATTGCTGAAGATTCTAATGGGAGATCAAGCAAAAGTGAGGGTGGAAGACTTGATTCATAAAATAAAAGAGAATAGAGATTAAAATGATCTCACTGAAGGTGAAGATGAAGTTGAAGTTGAAGAATAATAGATAGTTTTAACACCATGTATTTTCCTAAATCCAATAAATATTGGAAACTATCCTAGTAAGTTACCTTCTCTTAAAGGATTAAATGTACTAAAAAATTTTATACCCCAAGAGAATCTTGGAAAGATCATTTATAAGAATTTATATTAGTTTTTGATACTCTTGGTATAACAAGTGAAAATATTTATTTAATATTTTTTTCTCAAACACTTGAAGGAAAAGCTTATCAATTATTTATTAGCTTACTTGTCAAGGTTATCAACACATGGAAAAATATTAAAGAATGGCTAGAATTATCCTTTAGGAAAGCTAAAAAATACTTTGACCTAGTAAATGATCTTGTGAATTTTTATCTTGATCCAAGTGAGAAAAATTTATCATTTCATTATCATATTTACTAAGTTACATCAAAATATCCTTCATGATCTTAGACCTTCTAAAAATCTATCTAGACTTTATTTATGCAATGCTTTATGCCTAAAATATAAAATGCCCTTAGAGGATAGAGATATTATAGAATATGATGAAAATTTAACATTATGTATTGAATACGAAAATAAAATTAAATTTATTAAATTTAAGGATAAATCTTCTACATGTCTAAATTTATATAATGCAAAAAATTTAAAAGCTATTTAGGGTCTAGGAAATGAGTTGGTCACTATTAAAAGATAGATAAATGATAAACCTTCTCCTTCTAATAGAAGTAATATTGAAAATAAAAAGTTAGACATTAATTATTAATGTAATGTATGTGAATTGGATTATAATCTAGATTCATGTGTTACTTTTCACAATTTTACAAATTTTCTTCAAGGAAAAGATCTTATATTTGAAGATTTAGTAGACAACATTAACAAGTATGCTCTTGATGATTCATCAAAAAATGAAAATATTTATGTTGTGAATACTATAAATAAATATTATCTTTTAGCTCAAAGTATTAAAATAGCAAATAATAATTCTTCTTATAATGATAAAATAAAAATAATTCAAACTAATACAAGTAATTCAGTTGATAATGTTGCTCAAAATATTCTTTTATCTAATATTTTTAATAATAGTCAATATCAAAATTTTAAGCCTAAAACTTTTAGACAAACTAATGCTAAATATTATAATATAATTGATGATTTGTCTATAATCAAAGCTAGATTCTAATTATTATAGACAACCAACCTTCCAAGGTAGCTTGATAAAATTAGTGATGTTGTTAAGAATCCTAAAACTGATGTAGTCTTACAAAAAGAAGGTAGTAAGGAACAATAAACTATTTAATGCTTAAAATTTTGATCCTCCTATAGATTATATACCTATTTTCTATGTTATAGTTAAAATTTCTAATAGGAATCCATAATTATATCTTAGATATAGGTTCTTTGAAGAATATAATGCCTAAATTCATTACAGATCAATTAGGCATATCTTATAAAACTGATAATAAGAAGCTTATTGGATTCAATTCTAAATAAACTAAAATATGTGGTAAGTTTGGTGATATATTCATTAAAATTTCTCAAGATGAAAGAATAAGATTCATAACTAATGTTCAATTTTTAGATATTTCTAGTAATTACGTTATGTTATTAGAAAGAGATTGGTCAAAAACAACTAGTGCTTTTGTTAGAAAAAATATTACATGGGTTCTCATTAAAAATTGAATTGCTTTCATAAAAAGAGAAGATTCATCTAGTACACATATTGAGTCATCTACTTCTTTCATTATTATTTTTATGTTGAGACTAGAATTGGGAGTTATGAATTGTTGAATTTAGATGAACCAGAAAATCAACATGAATAATTCTTTGAAAAGAATATTTTATGGTTACTTTATTTTGATGGAGCTTATTCTAAATGAGGTAATGGTGTATGAATTTATATAATTTATTATATTAGTAATATATTTTGATATTCTTTCAAATTATCATTTGAAACCACTAACAATTCTACAAAATTTGAAGCATTATGTTTAGGATTGGAAAAAGATATAAAACTTAACATTAAACATTTATAAGTCTTTAGAGATTCTAATTTATTTGTTATAAAAGTTTGAAAAATTTATAAAACTAATCAAACTCATCTTCATTGTTATACACAAAAGGTTTGGTCATTACTTGAGCATTTTAAGGCTTTCAACATCACTCATATTCTTAGAGAATATAATATTAGAGATAATAAACTTGTTGTTTTTGGAGATTTGTTAGTGATGTCATGGTGATGTCATAGAGGTGTCCTCGTGAGTGGATAAAGTTATTTTATAGCCTAAGTAATAATGATAAAGTGTAAAATGTGCTTGTTCTAGTGTGTTTTATATTGGCTTGGTTGATATTCAATTTTAGCAAGATTAGAGATGTTCAAGGATGAGTATGGTGGTTGTAACATGTGTAATAGGTCTCTAAGATGTTATCTATGCCTTGATATCTTATGTTCATAAGTTTAATTCATCTGGTTATCCATAATTTTCATCTAAACACTTTGGGTCAAGTGGTAGAAAATTTGAGTACGTAGTTTGATGATGTCACCATTACCATGTGTGAACAAGTCAATGGGATTTGGTCATATGGTTATGATAATAGTATTTCATAGTTATTATGTGTTATATCTAAAGTCATACATAAAATTATGATCAAATATATGAGGGTTCAAATTTGGCTTCTAAGATAGATTTCACTATTTTCCCATACTTAGCCAAATTTACAATATGGCCAAAAAGAGTTAAGTAAGTAGTTTGATGATAGAATATCTCACACATGTGGATGTTTCAAGAGAATGTGATCATATGGGTTTGTTAAAATTTTGAACTAGTTTATTTTTAATAATTTTAATATCATGTGATGAAGCATGTAAAAATATATGATTATGTAAAGTTGGGCTCCTAGACAGTTTGACTGTGTTTTTCCATAGCCAATTTTGTAATGTGACACAAAGCATTGAATTAGAATGTTGATGGTGTTGTATCTTTCACATGTGAAGGTTTAAAAATAAATTAATCATATAGGTTTTTTATTTTTAATCCTAGTTCATATGCACTAAATTTTAGATCATCCACTGAAGCACAACAAAAGTTATGCAGGAACAAAGTTAGTCTCCCAAATAGATTTTGACATGGTTAGCTCTATGATAGAAGTTTATGAGATTAAAATTTAATGTCATTATATGTCACATGTGTGATGGTTTTAGGAGAAATGTTTTATATGATTAGATTCTCCTATGTGAGTAAATAATCTAATCTAAATTTGAGATCTTGCATCAAAACGTAGAAGAAGTTATTAAGGATCAAAAATGGATACTCAAACATATTGATAGGGTCACCATACTTAGTCATTTTTGAAAGTGTTAAAGCTTGATCAATATTAATGGTGCACGTAGCTCTAAGATGTCAAGAGGTAGTAAGATTATGATAAGTTCATAATGTCTATTAACTAATCAAAGGTACAAGTTAAGGATCCAATAGCAATTAGACATTTATACAGTTGATCAAATGATGAGCATTGATCGTTAAAGCCCTAATTGATCTATAGAGATCAATGGAGTGCGTTTAAGTCAACATTTTGATATTGCATGAGATATGGTCAAAGTGATAGAGTTTTAAAAATTAAGATTTGGTGATTATGTATTAAATATCAATCAAGATCGATGTGGCATATTTGATCTAGAGCTAAGAGGACACAAGATGTAAGGATTGTATTCAAGGTTTAGCTGTGACCTTTGCCATTTGAATATTTGAAATTGTGAAGGTAAGACCAGTATCTAGTTTTTGGACCATAACTTTCTATAGAAGTCAAATTTTCTATTTTAGTAAAAATAAAATTGGTATAGGACTCCAAGGCACATCTGTAAATATAGATTAGAATATCTAAAAATGTGTATAGATAAATATATTAAGCTCTAAATTTAACTGTGTTTTTGTATATGTTCTACAAGTGACTCAAGATGGATATTCGAGCTCATGTAGATGTTGTTTCATAGTGAATTGGATATTGAGGAGTGTTTTATAGACTCCATGAGGATGCTCTATGAGTATTTTAGAGGTATGATCAATCTATGTTGAGTATGAACAATACTTAAAAAGTTGACTATATGTTCATTAATGGCATTCTTATCTATAAGGTCTCTATTTGAGCTATTTGAGCATACGTAGAGGTGAGATAAAGTGAATATGATATTTTAAGAATGTCATAAGGGATATAAAGAGTGGACCTAGGTGTTTTTAAGTGGTCTTGTGTACTTTTTATGCTAAAATAAGTGTCAAAGAGCTGAGTGGGTTTCCATATGCCCTAAAAATGATTTAGGCCTATTTTGAAAGGGAATAGTGCTTAAGTGTGACCCATATGAGATGACTTAAGGTTCAAGGCATGTAATGTGGCTAAAAAAGATTATTATGGTCTTAATAATATATGATTTCTCTATGTATAGTGGAACCAAATGTGTTGGGTTATGGATTTTGTGAATGAGAGACATAGATGTGAGAAATTTTAGAGAGAAGAGGAAATCAAAGGAGAGTGAGAGTGCCCAACTATTAGGTTAATGAGTAGAGGAGATTAAGGACTATTTTTATTATTTTTAGATCATGTTATTGATGATAGTATAGTACTTTTTTAGTTTGTTATTATGCAAAGAGATTTGAGTATGCATATGAGGAGTATTTGAGTGAAGAAGGTGAGAGCCTTTTTTTGAGAAAAAAGAGAGGTTATGAATGGGTTAGATATACAAGAGGTTCATCATCAAGGGTTTCAAAAATTAGTTCTAAGGTGGAAGTTTTCATCTCAAGGAGGATATAAAGGACTTGATATTTCTTAGGGATAGTTGCTCTTTATGAAATAGGATTTCACTAAAGACCTTTGATCAAAAGGACTTGATCAAAGTTGTAGGTTATAAGGACTTGATCAAAGGTTCTTGATCATAAGAATTGACTAGTATATTATCTGTGATAATATTATAGGATATAAGTCTAAATTTTTTTTAGGCTATAGAGTGGGATTTATTCCCTAAGAGGGTTTCCCATGTAGATCATGTGTTATTTATCTGATCTTGATTAAGTTCATTGTTCTCTACTATGAATGATATGAATGCTTCATGAATGTTTGAATCAAATGCTTAAGTATTTGTAAAGGTATATAAATTGAAATAAATTATTTACCACCATTTATTCACCCCCCCTCAGTGGATTTTATCTCAATAACTAGTATTAGATTAAGTTCCTTTGGTAAAAGCTTGACAGCTTGAAGGTGATCCAAGGTACAATAGCTAATTAGAATGTGCAATGTGGTTTCTCTAATAAGCAAGCATTGATGTTCAACATATCCAATTATGATTTTTGGAGTTTTAGGATGAGGACATATATTATGTCCCTAAGGTTTGATGTATGGTAGTATAGTGTGGATGGTTGTGATGTTCCTCCTATTCCTCCATATAGTGTTACTAACAAGAAGTTGTTTAAAAAGAACTCTAAGGCAATGAATGCCATCACTTGTGGTTTTATAGAAATTAAGTTCACAAAATTAATTCATTACACATCTCCCAAGGAAATATGGGATAAATTGAACACTATTTTTGAAGGAGATTCAAAGGTTAAGCTTTCTAAGTTATAAACTCATAGAAGGCAATTTGAAAGTCTCAAAATGAATGAATAAGATACTGTGGCATCCTTTCTAAAAAAATTTGATGAGGTTATGAACATCATCAAAGGTCTTAGAGATAATTTTGAAGAGACTAATGTTATTTAAAAGGTATTAAAGTCTCTATCCCCCAAATTTTATCTAAAAGTATTTGTTATTGAAGAGAGTCATGATATTACTCAATTGAAGATGGATCAATTGCATGGCACCCTTACTGCCTATGATATGAGGAAGAATGATGACATACCTCCAAATAAGGAAGTAACTTTCAAGACTAAAATGATGAAAAAGAAGAAGCTCCAAGATAAGAAACTTAAGGAGGATCATATTCTTGATATAAATTAGGATGAATTAATTGCCTTAATTTCTAGGAAATTGAGAATAGGCTCGAGAAATTATAAAGGTAAGTTACTCCTCAAATGATTCAATTATGGTGAGATGGGAAATTTTTATAATAATTTCCCTCATAAGTATAAGAAGGATGATGATGAAGAGCATGATCAAGGTCATGATGGTGTCAAGAGATCTTTCAGGTCTAATAAAAACAAAAAGGGATTCAAAAGGTTTGATAACAATAAGTACTTCAAGGACAAGAGTCTATACACCAAAGAAGATTGTAGCTCACCAGAAGAGATTGAATATAGTGTCTCAAAATATAACCATGAAGATGATGGTTATGCTAAATATGAAGCTTTGTTCATGGTTGAGGAAGGAATTTGATCACATCAGAAGGTGTCTACTTGGAGTGATTTAGATGATGATGAAGATGAGGTGGACTATGAGAATACATTGACTAATTCTTATGAAGAACTAAATATTGAGAATAAGATCAATAATAATATGAAATATAAACTCAACTAATTTGAGGATCAATTTAGTGTGTTTGAGGTAAGAATGGATGAAGATGCAAAGGAGCATGAAGATATGGTCAAACATCTCAGTTGTTAATTGGAAATCCTATCTACAAGCTTAAAATCCAAAGAAGATGAATGTGAAAGGTATGTAATTGAAAATGAGTCATTGAAATCTGAGTTAAAGAAGGTATATAGTAAGTTAATTTCATTTGTGAGATTTGAAAAGAGCTCAAGTGATCTAGATAATATTCTGAATGATCAAAAGCATGCAAGTGATAAGACTGGTCTTGGATACAAAGAAGAACCATAGAATGTAAATCAAGATAAGATGAAGACTAATGTGAAAAAGGTGGATCAGCCTTTAAAGACAAATCATTAGATAATGAATTAAGGTGCTTGAAGAATAAAGACAAATCAGATCAGATAGATAAATGCTATGAGGTATGTAAATTTAAATGGTTACTGTTATACTTATAATCATTTTAGGCATAGATCTATATAATTTAGAATACTTAATAAGAATAAATTTTCTTGGAACTATGATGTGCATCATCATTTAAAATGTGTAATAAATGTTGAGTGCCTCAACTATCATGATGTTGGACACTTTGTAAGATATTGTCCATTTAAGGCAAGACAAGTTGATTTTATTTCAAGAGATATTGAGTGATAAAGTTTTTATGAACTAGGACACATTATAAGATATTTTAAAAATATAGAAAGGTAGAAATAGCTTTTTTCAAAAAATCTAGTGTGATTTAATTATGAACAGAGAGGTCACATTGCTAGATTCTGCAAGTAAAGTCTTACAAGATAGAATAAGTTGTATCAATCTCCTATAGTACAAGATAGAAGAAAAGCTAATATATGGAAACCAAAGCTGGTAAGTGTTGATGATTTAAAATTGCACTTGATCTTAATCAATCAAAAATGGGAAGTTTCAAGCTATGGGACAATGTGGCTTGAAATAACCTCCAGATTTTAGAGAAGCTGGTCTCTTCTTTTGTGTCAAGTGTTGGGGGAAAAGGGATAAGAGATTAAACAAAAATGCAAATGCAAGAACTAAAACCTAACTATGGTGATGCACCTAAGTGTAATCCTAATCCTAACCTAAGCATAGTGAAACTATCATAGGATTCAATTACATTTAAGATCAGACAAGTGCATGATCAATGTAAAAGATTGAAATAACAGAAACAGAGGCTCACAACAAGGGGTTCTTTTGTTGAGATACAGATAATGTCAACAAAGGCATAGTGTTCAATCTTCTTAATAGAATCTTCCAATCACATAAGAGGCATAGAAGTCACGTACAGTCATGTAAACCTTCTAATTCAAGAAAATGAGACAAAAGCAAATGACAGTCCTAATCACAACTCTAGAAAATCTACTGTATAGACTACTTTGCAAATGACACACATAACACCAACCAAGGCATGGAGTTCCAATCTTCTTAATTAATTTAGCCACATAAAAGGCATAGAAACATGCATAGTTACATCAAATTTACAACTCAAGAAAAATGAAACAAGAGCAAATGACATTACTGGTCAAAAACTCTAGGAAGTCTGAAACTATAGAATTCCCCCCCTTTCCATTTGATTTTATAATTCTTCTTATATAGCCTTGAATGCCTCCTTGTATTTCTCACTTTCCCGCACAATTCCACTCTATCTTGCACTCATAAGGGACAAAACAGATGGCACTTTCAATGCCTCAGATGCATCTTGGTCTTATCAAGAGCTGCCCTGACTGTGGCATGGTAATTCATGTCTAGTACCTCCCTTCACACCTAAATTTCTTGTTCCTTCACCTATTTGGCCACTCAACTGTCTCTTCTACCTCTACCTACAGGGATAAATAGATGGCCCTTTAATGCTTGCAAGCCCCAAAATCTACCCAGTGCACTGTTTTATCTACTAGGAATAACTCCCACTGAGTTTCCCTCCATCTTTGATATAACAAATAGACAGACACCTTATTCTATTGAAATAGAATAAGACACTTAGTCAATTCATAAAAATTATCTTTATGGTTTAGAAGACATTAGAGAATGACACTTGGCACCTTCTACTTTCTCTATATTCTACTCAAGAACATTCTGCCTTCGACACCTGTTGTAATTTGCTTCCTCAACTCTTTATAGTTTTAACAAAATAAAACTCACCTTGTTCCTTATTCAGGCAACTTTTTAAGAGGGGATGGATGCACGTGGCAGTCTTTGCATGTTGACACTCGATGCTTCCACAGTCTTTTGAAATAACATCTAAGACCCACCACAATCTTTATTCAGTAATGAGGCTCAAAGATAGTCTTTCATAAGTTGACACATGGTGACCTCTGCTACTTCTGAGAAGATACATGGCATCTTCTACTTCTCCTACCATGGGTATGTGGCATCTTCTACTTTTTTCAAGGATGGAGTAAGAAGGGGCTTAGAGGGTGACACTTGGTAGCATCCACTACTTTATGGCACTTTAAGCAAAATAAAATGATGCCTTTATGCATTGAATCAAAGCATGAACCCTGGCATTCTTCAGATGCTGACACTTGGAGGCTTCTGCTTTCTTCTAAAAAGATGGTTTAGGGCCTTCCACGACTGCTACCTAGCACTTTCTACTTTCTCTGCTACTTAGCTAATTGAAAGCCTTTGCCAAAAATAGAATGAAACGTAGGTGCCTCTATGAGACATAGATGCCAACACATGGTGACTTCCACTGAGTTGCTATTAGGTATGTGGCATAATTTATAGCCTTCTTTAAAGTTACAAAAAGGGGCTCAAAGGATGCTAGCTGGCTAGCTCTGGGTTTTAAAAAGTGACACTTGGTAGCTTCTGCTCAAATTTGATACTTAGGCAAAAATGAAATGAAAGGAACAAAAAGGGGGAAATGACCCGTGATCGAAGAGTGACACTTGGTAGCTTCCACTACACTTCAACACTTAGGCAAAAATGAACCCGACTTCTGCTCCAAAACTCTACCACTACATCTAAGGTATGTAGGAACCAAAATTTTAGTGCTTTGATTGAAAAAATTAAAAATGGCATAGAGTAAAAATTACTCTACAGTTATTGGTGACCCCTAGGACTTTTGAGCCTGCTCAAAAAAGAACCCAATTCTTGCTCTGTCAAAATTTTCAAAATTTTACAACTTCAAAAGTGTTGTCTGGTAGATGGACCACTCATGGTCAAATAGCCCTTGCCTATTCTATAATTCAACAAAAGCCAGATCAAGATTAATGATATCCTTGTGTGAAAATTTTTGCAGGATCTAGACCATGGCTTTCAGTTTGAATTCCAGCTAGGAAATAGGAACCAAAATAGCTTCAACCTTTGAGACTGAGGAATCATCCCTCAAGCTCTAGAAGACTGTTTGATCCCTCTATTTAGCCAGCAGTAATGGTTCAATTTGGTCCACCATTAGCACCATCTTTGCATCTAGAAATAGATAAAGAAGGCCTAGTTGTACCAGATCTTCAATATGTTATCTCATCTCACTAATGCCTTCTTTTATGACTTCGAGATAGTCTTTGCAACTATTGGTTGCGGCTTCGTAATTGAGCACTTCATTTACCCATTTTGTGGCAGCCATTCTATCAGGGATCCCTACGGCTACCAATGTTGCATCCATTATGTCATAGAGCTTTTGTAGCAAAGAATGGGAGTCTATGACTCTTTTGGAGACTGTGGCCAGAGTGTTCTATACTAAATCATCCACCCTCCCACACAATTACTTTGTGTTGAGCAGGAAGGTGAAAAATGGCCTGAGTTGGATAATCTCTGAAGAGATTCTCTACCACGCTACCTCATAGAGCTCCTTCACCAGTTGCATTACTCTGACACCTCTTGGCCTATTAGCTAGCTCAATTTTCAATTGTACCATCCTCTGTTGATCTACTTAAAATTGGGCTTGAAAAGCTATAGCCTTATTTTGCTCCTCTAGTAGCCTCTGCTATGATTGGGTAACCTGTAGCTGAAGTCCTTTGACTCTTCCTTGTAGTACTACATTTTCCCACCTAAGGGTTTTTACTACATCTTTGGAAAGTGTGAGCTCTATTTTCAATGAATAATTTTGGGCCTGGACTGCCCATTGAGTCTAGAGGGAAATAGTATCTTGCAAATGTTTATGCAGACTAGCTATTTCATTGTCTCTCTTGTTTATTTCTTTAGCCAAACTGTTATAATTTACCTTTTCTTTGGCCAAATCAGCCTCCATCTTTTGCAATCTTTTTGATTTCTTCAAATAATCTTTTGTGACCACAAAAGTGGATTCTGTCAGTAGCTCGACTCAGTCTTGGAGCCTGAACAGGGACATGTCAATGGCCACTACATTCATTGTATAGTCCTCTAGCTACATTTGCTCACTCAGCTTGTTGATATTCAGTGACAAATGGGTCACTGTCAGTTGTTATTGAATAGGGTCAAATTGTGACTACAAATGTGAGATAGCTGGTGCCTTATTCTCTTTAATTCTCTTTTTCTCTAGCCAGATCTCTTGCCTTCCTAGCAGCATCAGCCTGCATTTGGAAGGTGGAAGGGGATGCAATATGCCCTCCTAAAAAAGGAAATCCTTATGGTAGGTCATATTGGATATCCATTGGTTGGCTAGGGGTGAAGTTAAGGGGCATCTTTTTGGGAATAGAGAGGGAGAAATGGGGTAACATGAGGGCCTAAGGCACCAATGATGGGGTGAATTATGAAATCAAGATAGCAGTAGTGGTAGGAGGTGTCATTTGGCTAGGTGGAGGCACCATGCTGATGGGGAAAGGGGTAGACTGAGAGGGAGGAGGGGAAGTAATACTTACCTAAGGGGAAGTTTTAGTGCTCTACACTAGGTGTTGTGAAGGCTCCTCTTCCCCCTCTGAATCCAAATGGAACTACATCCTCCTTCTCTTCTTAGGTGTTTCTACCTCTAGTTGTGTTTGTTGCCCTTCCACCTCTACAATTGATGGTGGTGCTTGTGTAGAACTAGGGACTTCAATCACTCCCAATGATGGGGAGGCTTTTGGTGGTGAAGAAACCACACTCCTTTGTTGTTCTATGGTAGCTACAGCTTGCTCTAAAGTCTGTGGTTACTGGCTTGGTCCCGCTCTAGCTTCTTGCTCTGTCTCGAGTGTTGGCAATTGGCTTGTTTCTAGGCTAGAAGTAGGGGAGGGATGCCACTCATCCCAGAGTTCTTCCCATCTTTCATCAGAGTCCATTCCTTTAGAAGCATGGGTGGTGTGGGAAATTTCTTGCCTATATTTCTAATAGGCCTCAATTTTCTCTACATCCCAACCTTTGTTCCTCAACATCCTTCTCAAACCAGAAGTCATTTTGACTTTGGGATCATAATCCCTCTATTTTTCATAGAAGGTTTCCCATGGCCTATTTTGTGGTAGGGGCAAATCTGTCAATTCAACATAGAGACCAGGGGCATCTTTTGTAGGGTTTTTCCTAGTTTCCCAAAAAGGGTGACCTTCATGTGTAATCCTAGCTCTAATCCTATTTGTCCTTACCATGGAAGCTATGTAATTGATTGGGTCATAAACCCATTTGTCCTTGACTAATAGGAACCCCAGGAAGTCTAGCTTCCTCAGTAGCATCATCTCAGCTTCTCTAGCTTCTAGGCTTACATTGTCTACCATCCATGGGAGATTGTACATTTTCCTCTTCTTCTTCCCAGAGCCATATTCATTATCAACTACCAACACTTGCCTAGTGACTTCCATGACTACTAACCTAAGAGTTAAGGTCTTTGGTAGCAACACTAGTTCTCCACAAAATCCATGGACCCTTATGGTCGTGTGATGGGACCCAAAATAGAAGTCACACAGGATTGGGCAACTGACCAGGAGGTTTGTAACACTTGGGAATAACCTATTTATGATAGGCTCAAGACTAAGACAATGAATAAAAGGGGTAACAAATAGTTCCCAAAAATCATATAGGTCACTAGTTTTTAATAAAACATGTGTCCATGCAGACACAAGAATTGTCCTTTGGGGGTCGAAGGCTGGGTCATATAGGTTTAGATTCATAAATTAGGAGAAAAGGTTAGGGTTCTAATGCAGTATAAGATGGAAAAAAAAGGAGGAATACCTAAATACCCCTTGTCACTTGAACTAGGTTAGCTGCTCCACCATTGAGAAGGTGATGTGATCTGAGAAGTCAAGTCGATACTCCTACATTTTGTCAACTATCTTCAGCCAGAAAAGGATGGCCATTTTCTCAGCATATACCGCCATGTCATCCTTCATGCCAAAGACAAGAGACATCATTGACAGCACATCTTGGCTAGCTAGCGTGAACTGAGATCTTGATGTAGGGAGCATGGGTACCATTGAATCACTATCAGCCATTTGTAACTCAGACTTCAAAAACCTTGTTTGAGTGTTGACGTTCACCCACATCCTTTACATCTTGTCAATAGTGGGGAAAGTGGTGGTATTATTGTAAGGCAGGGATAGCATGTCCTTGAGAGCTTATGGGGTGATCTATAGCATGAAGGGGCCTTGTTGAAAAGTGTAAGATTATGCATGGATCAAGTTCACGTAGAATTTGATCACATCAAGGCATGGATGCATGGCTGGGATAATGAATTAAGCCAGTTGTGAGGTCCATATCCTCATTTTGAATGTCTCATATTACCTTGCTCTGGCTCTTTGAAGACACCTCTGGTGTGCCCCTTCTCTTAGGTTCTTGCTATTGGCCCTTTGCAAGATCAGGTCCATGATTCCATCTACATAGTCCTTTACCTTTGATGGGTCACTAGTTTAACCAACTCCTAGGTCTCTAGTTCTCGAATAACTTCTTGATGGTTGCATAGGAGTTACAGCATATGACTTACTAGTAGTAACCTATCGAGATATCTAGGTGTCCCTACTCCTTGTTGTGAAGATGATGTTCCCACCATCTCTATATCTCTTATATAATACCTGGTATGAGCCTTGCACAAGATAAAAACATGCTCGCTGAAGAAAACTTTTACTAAGTGCTAATAATCACAATGAGCAGGATATTTTTGTAGGTGCAGGGATGATTGAGAGTTTGTAACTTTAAAACTTGATAAGGGATATTTATAGGCCTATCAAGTCCTAAATAGCATTAAATTCAAATGATCATTAGTAAATCTTACTCAATCTTCAAGAATCAGTGAAGTGGACACACTATGCAAGTTGTGGTGCAAGGTACCTTAGAGATCTCAAAATATTTGGGGAAGCATTTAATGGGGCAAAATTTAAAGAATTAAAACTTATAAGATGCTAACTCTATATTTAAAATGCTTATTTTAAAAGAAAAGTAGGAAAATAATGGAAAACAAAATAATGTGGGAATGGGAAACTACCTAACTATATTAATTGATCATCCTTATTTCCCTTTAGGATCAAAAATGAACTTTCCAACATCTTCTTTATGACAAGCCAACTTATGTTGCCATACCAGTGATTGCAACAGGTATATCTTTGATGGAATGTCCTCTATGCTGGCCACTCAGATCTACCTGCATTTGAATGAGTCTGAGTCAAACATGTTTTTGACATCCATAAGCTCTTTTTGTCCTTGAAAACCCATCAAATACTAGTTCTTCATGCTATCGTGTGTCATCAAGAAATCATTGGCTTTTGGTTCTTCATTCTATGTCTTTTGATATCTGTTATCTTTCAGTTTATCTCCTTCAAACTCGAGCTCTATTACATCATCATGCTTCTTGACGAATTCATCCTCTTGAAAGGATAAATTTGAAAGCTAACATCCCTTCTGCATACTTAGTTGAGTCTCAATGTTATCTTCCCCATATTTGGGTAGCCCATAGCCTTCTTGAAGGATAGTGTCACCTGTCTCAATGACTTGGTCAAGGGAGTGTCCATGCTCCTCCATATCTTCTTACAAAGTGAGAAAAAAGTCAAAAATGATCTCTTCCTCATCAGAGGTTAAGGAAAAAGCTTGTGACTTATCCTCTTGTTCATCGAATGGGGTACCTATGGTGATTCCCTCCTTATCTATTCTTATGGAATCCTCTTGACTAGCCATGAATTGAGCGCACTCCTCTGCATACTCAGTTGCTTCTTCCAGAATATATTCTTCTTTGAAAAGGGATAAAGAAGAAGGCTTTGATGAAAAACAAGAAGATTCTTGAGGAATGGTGGAAGGGACTTGAGGGGAAAGTGAAGGTTTGGAGTCTTCTTCCCTTGCTGCTATCATAGACTCTGCATCATCAGGGAAATAACCTTGACAGGTTTGATTTGTCTCATGAATAGGGGTGGCATATGTCTGATATAGAATTTGTTGTGTTGGATATGCAGGTTGACAAATTTGGTAAGGCTATCTCTCATGAATGCTCAGCTTCTCTTCTAGAAATGCAATCAATCCACACACATCCAGCATCTCATATGTAAGCTCTTGCCAATTTGCTCTTTCAATGGGATCCCATTCACTTTTAATCAGATCTATTGCATCCCTTACTTGATGGATGATATGACAAGGAATTTCTTGGCCATATCCCCTTCTACTGTCAAGCTCTAACACATATTTTTTAAATCCCAACAATGCTTTCTTGAAGGTGAAAATAAGGTTAGGTTGAGCATGGGATGTGACATATTGGGGAGACTGGGCATAAGATTGGTATAGCTCATGACCATCTACATCCTTGTTACTTGACATGATTCCAAGAGAAGTTTATTCCTGATTAAAAATATATGAAGGAGAATAAGACCCATAGTTATGAGTAATAGAATTATACTTACCAAAAAGGTGATTTCTTGATGATACCAAGATTGCTTGATCAGCTGATTTGACTCAGAGTCATTGTTGGTGTTGACAAAAACCTCTAAAGGCTAATTGGTTGAAGAACACACCAAAAATTCTTTAACTCCTTGAAAGATCGGTCCCACCGGGTGTGCCAATAACTGTTGATGATTTGAAATTGTGCTTGATCTTAATCAATCAACAATGGGAAGTTTCAAGCTATGGGACAATGCAACTTGAAACAACCTCTAGATTTTAGAGAAGCTGGTCTCTTCTTTTGTGTCAAGTGTTGGGGGAAAAGGGATAGGAGATTAAAAAAAAATGCAAATGCAAGAACTAAAACCTAACTATGGTGATGCACCTAAGTGTAATCCTAATCCTAACCTGAGCATAGTGAAACTATCATAGGATTCAATTACATTTAAGAGCAGACAAGTGCATGATCAATGTAAAAGATTGAAATAACAGAAATAGAGGCTCACAATAGGGGGTTCTTTTGTTGAGATATAGAGAATGTCAACAAAGGCATAGTGTTCAATCTCCTTAATAGAATCTTCCAATCACATAAGAGGCACATAAGTCACGTACAGTCATGTAAACCTTCTGATTCAAGAAAATGAGACAAAAACAAATGACAGTCCTAATCACAACTCCAAAAAATCTACTATATAGACTACTTTGCAAATGACACACATAACACCAACCAAGGCATGGAGTTCCAATCTTCTTAATTCATTTAGCCACATAAAAGGCATAGAAACATGCACAGTTACATCAACTTTACAACTCAAGAAAATTGAGACAAGAGTAAATGATATTACTAGTCAAAAACTCTAGGAAGTCTAAAACTATAGAATTCCCCCACCCCTTTTCATTTGATTTTACAATTCTTCTTATATAGCCTCAGATGCCTCCTTCCATTTCTCACTTTCCCATGCAATTCCACTCTATCTTGCACTCACAGGGGATAAAATAGATAGCACTTTCAATGCCTCAAATGCATCCTGGTCTTATCAAGAGCTGCCCTGACTGCAGCATGGCAATTCATGTCTAGTACCTCCCTTCATGCCTAAATTTCTTGTTCCTTTACTTATTTGGCTGCTCAATTGTCTCTTCTACCTCCACCTATAGGGGACAAATAGATGGCCCTTTAATGCTTGTGAGCCTTGAAATCTACTCGATGCACTATTCTATCTACCAGGAATAACTCCCACTGAGTTTCCCTCCATTTTTGCTATAACAGATAGACAGACACCCTGTTCTATTGAAATGGAAGAAGACACTTAGTCAATACATGAAAATTCTCTTTATGGTCTAGAAGGAACTAGAGAATGACACTTGGCACCTTTCGTTTTCTCTATATTTTGCTCAAGAATGCTCCACCTTTGACACCTGTCATAATCTACTTCCTTGACTCTTTGTAGTTTTAACAAAATAAAACTCGCCTCATTCCTTGCTCAGGCAACTTTTTAGGAGCAGATGGATGCACATGGGAGTCTTTGCATGTTGACACTTGATGCTTCCACAGTCCTTTGAAATAACATCCAAGACCCACCACAATCTTTATTCGACAATAAGGCTCAAAGATAGTCTTTCATAAGTTGACATGTGGTGACCTCTACTGCTTCTAGGAAGATACGTGGCATCTTCCACTTCTCCTACCAGGGGTATGTGGTGTCTTCCACTTTTTCCAGGGATGGAGTAAGAAGGGTCTTGGAGGGTGACACTTGGTAGCATCTGTTGCTTTATGGCACTTTAAGCAAAATAAAATGATGCCTTTATGCATTGAATCAAAGCATGAACCCTGGCATTCTTCAAATGCTAACATGTGGAGGCTTCCACTTTCTTTTGAAAAGATGGTTGAGGGCCTTCCATGACTTCCACCTAGCACTTTCTACTTTCTCTACTATTTAGCTCATCGAAAGTCTTTGTCAAAAATAGAATGAAATGCGAGTGCCTGTACGAGACACAGATGCTGACACATGGTGACTTTCACTGAGTTTCTATTAGGTACATGGCATGATCCATGGCCTTCTCAAAAGTTACAAAAAGGGGCTCGGAGGATGCCAGCTAGGTGGCTCTAGGTTTCAGAAACTAACACTTGGTGGCTTTTGCTTGAATTTGATACTTAGGCAAAAATGAAACGAAAGGAACAAAAAGGGGAAAAGGACCCATGACCAGAGAGTGACACTTGGCAACTTCCACTGCACTTTGACACTTAGTCAAAAATGAACCTGCCTTCTCCTCCAAAACTCTGCCACTACGTCTAAGGTATGCATGAACCAAATTGCAGTGCTTTGATTGAAAAAATTAAAAATGACGTAGAGTAAAAATTACTCTATAGTAAGTATGAGTCATGATGAGACTTTATTTCCAATTATATGGTGGAGAATGCTTTTGAATTTGAAGAGTCCCAATAGGTCTCATTGTTTTCTCATGTTGAGAATGAAGAGACTAAGCTCAAGGATAAGACCAAGGTGGTGGTTGAATCTAGTTTTGAGGTATGTACAGATCCAAGTGAACATCTTATTATTGTTGAACAAGTTCTTAGTGATGAGGATCCAAGCTAAAAGGAAGATTATTTAGATGAAAAGATATGCCATTAATCTATGTTACCTACATGTATTGATAATACAATCATAGAATAAAAGGAGAATGTTGTAGTAGTTGAGGAAGTTGTTTACCTAAAGCCAAAGAAGAAGAAGAAGAAGAATTATAAGTATCATTTATGTAAGGAGGAAGAGGAATATGAGGAGTTGTATTTGTTTTAGAGATTTTAGGTATAAATGGTGTCTATATCTATGCTTCTTAAGATTTTGTGAATGAGAGACTTGGATGTGAGAAATTTTAGAGAGAAGAGGAAATCAAAGGAGAGTGAGAGTGCCCAAAAATTAGGGTAATGAGTAGAGGATATTAAGGACTATTTATATGATATTTACATCATGTTATTGATGATAGTATAGTGATTTTATAGTGTGTTATTATGTAAAGAGATCTAAGTATGCATATGATGAGTATTTCAATGAAGAAGGTGAGAGGCTTTTTTGAGAAAAAAGAGAGGTTGTGAATGGGTTAGATATACAAGAGGTCCATCATTAAGTGTTGAAAAAATTAGTTCTAAGGTGGAAGTTTTCATCTCAAGGAGGATATAAAGGACTTGATCTTCCTTAGGGGTAGTTTCTCTTTGTGAAATAAGGTTTCACTAAAGACCTTTGATCAGAAGGACTTGATCAAGGTTGTAGGTTATAAGGACCTGATCGAAGGTTCTTGATCATAAGGAATTGATTAGTATCTAATTTGTGATAATCTTATAGGATATAAGTCTAAATTTTTTTAGGTTTGAGAGTGGGTTTTATCCCCTAAGGGGGTTTCCCATGTAGATCATGTGTTATTTATCTAATCTTGTTTATGTTCATTATTCTCTTCTATGAATGATCTGAATGCTTCATGAATGTTTGAATCAAATGATTAAGTATTTTTAAAGGTCTAGAAATTGAATTAAATTATTTACCACCATTGATTCACCCCCCCCTCAGTGGATTGTACCCCTAACAATTGGTATCAGATCAAGTTCCTTTGGTAAAAGCTTGATAGCTTGAAGGTGATCTAAGGTACAATGGCTAGTTAGAATGTTCAAGGTGGTTTCTCTACTAAGCAAGCATTGATGTTCAATGGATCCAATTATGGTTTTTGGAGTGCTAGGATGAGGACATATATTATTATGTCCATAAGGTTTGATGTATGGCAGTCTAGTGTGGATGGTTGTGATGTTCCTACTATTCCTCCATCTAGTGTTACTAACAAGAAGTTGTTTAAAAATAACTCTAAGGCAATGAATGCCATCACTTATGGTTTTATATAAATTGAGTTCATAAAATTAACTCATTACACCTATGCCAAGGAAATATGGGATAAATTGAAGACTATTTTTGAAGGAGATTCAAAGGTTAAGCTTTCTAAGTTATAAACTCATAGAAGGCAATTTGAAAGTCTCAAAATGAATGAATAAGATACTGTGGCATCCATTCTACAAAAATTTTATGAGATTATGAACATCATAAAATGTCTTAGAGAGAATTTTGAAGAGACTAATGTTTTTTAAAAGGTATTAAAGTCTATATCCCTCAAATTTGATCTAAAAGTGGTTGTTATTGAAGAGAGTCATGATCTTACTCAATTGAAGATGGATAAATTGCATGGCACCCTTACTACCTATGATATGAGGAAGAATGATGACATACCTCCAAATAAAGAAGCAACTTTCAAGACTAAAATGCTGAAAAAGAAGATTCTCCAAGGTAGAAAACTCAAGGAGGATCATATTCCTGATATAAATGAGGATGAATTAATTGCTTTTATTTCTAGGAAATTGAGAATAGGCTCGAGAAAGTATAAAGGTAAGTTACTCCTAAAATGATTCAATTGTGGTGAGATGGGACATTTTTTTAATAAGTGCCCTCATAAGTATAAGAAGGATGATGATAAAGAGCATGATCGAGTTCATGATGGTGGCAAGAGATATTTTAGGTCTGATAAAAGCAAAAAGTGATTTAGAAGGTTTTATAATAATAAGTACTTCAAGGACAAGAAGAGTCTATACACCAAATAAAATTGTAGCTCATCAGAAGAGAGTGAAGATAGTGTCTCAAAATATGAACATGAAGATGATGGTTAGTCTAAATATGAAGCTTTGTTCATGGTTGAGGAAGGAATTTGATCACATCAAAAGGTGTCTACATGGAGTGATTTAGATGATGACAAAGATGAGGTGGACTATGAGACTACATTGACTAATTATTATGATGAAATAAATATTGAGAATAAGATCAATAAGAATATGAAATCTAAACTCAAGGAATTTGAGGATCAATTTAGTGTGTTTGAGGTAAGAATGGATGAAGATTCCAAGGAGCATGAAGATATGGTCAAACATCTTAGTTGTTAATTGGAAGTCCTATCTAAAAGCTTAAAATCTAAAGAAGATGATTATGAAAGGTATGTGATTGAAAATGAGTCATTGAAATCTAAGTTAAATAAGGTATCTTGTAAGTTAATGTCATTTATGAGTTTTGAAAAGAGCTCAAGTGATCTAGATAACATTCTGAATGACCAAACGCATGCAAGTGATAAGACTGGTCTTGGATACAAAGAAGAATCATAGAATTTAAATCAAGATAAGATGAATACTAATGTGAACAATGTGGATCAACCTTTAAAGACAAATCATTAGATAAAGAATGAAGGTGCTTGTAGAATAAAGACAAATCAGATTAGATAGACAAATGCTATGAGGTATGTAAATTTTAATGGTTATTGTTATACTTGTAATCATTTTAGGCATAGATATATATAATTTAGAATACTTACTAAGAATGAATTTTCTTGGAACTATGATGTGGGTCATCATTAAAAAGGTGTAAGAAATGTTGAGTGCCTCAACTATCATGATGTTGGACACTTTGTAAACCATTGTCCATTTAAGGCAAGACAAGTTGATTTTATTTCAAGAGATATTGAGTGATATAGTTGTTATTAACTAGGACACATTCTAAGCTATTTTCAAAATCTTGAAAGGTATAAATAGCTTTTTGTCAAAAATCTAGTGTGATTTAATTTTGAATAGAGAGGTCACATTGCTAGATTCTACAAGTAAAGTCTTACAAGATAGAATAAGTTTTATCAAGCTCCTAGAGTGCAAGATAAAAAACAAGCTAATATATGGAAACCAAAGTTGGTAAATATGAGTCATGATGAGACTTTAGTTTCAAGTAATTTATTTTCTATGGTGGAGAATGCTTCTGATGTTGAAGAGTCCCAATAGGTCTCATTGTTTTCTCATGTTGAGAATGAAGAGACTAAGATCAAGGATAAGATCAAGGTGGTGGTTGAATCTAGTTTTGAGGTATGTATGGATCCAAGTGAACATCCTATTAAAGAGTAGAGGATATTAAGGAATATTTATATGATATTTAGATCATGTTATTGATGATAGTATAGTTCTTTTATAGTGTGTTATTATGCAAAGAGATCTGAGTATGCATATGTAATGACCCTCACTAGTTGAATCACTAACACAATGATATTATACTAAGGAATTTTGTCAAATAGTTGGTAAGCAATAAAATTATACTATTGAAAGTAAATGTCTATTTGTAGAAAATATTTAAGAAACAAATTTACTTAATTCAATTATGCTAAATAGTGCTCAGAATAAATGGTACTCATACAGGGATAATTTACTGACACTACAGTGCAGTCTAACGCTAATGATCAAGTAGAAATAGCTATATTAGACCTGACTGTAACCCATTAAGGATTGATAGTGAATAATGTAATGTCTGATTTGCATGAATACAATGTTCAGGATGAGCTTACAATAGTTCCAAATTTTAATATTATTCTTTACAACCCAGTTACAACAGCATTAATGAATCATAAGTCTTAGAAGACTGAGTAACAATAGAAATAAGGTAGATATAAATAGTTTTAGACCTATAATAAGTTTGCCTAGGTATGCTAATGATGAATCTAAGAATGCCAAAGCTTGAAAAAATCTAAACCTGAAGCACTGTCCTCTATTGTTTTCTTAGGAGATAATGTAGATGGTACAATCTTGTAGAATGCAAGCGAAATTTGTTTTATTCTTCGACCAACCCCTTATTAAAATATGGTACCATATGAACTAGAGCTGAAGTCTTTGATGGCAACTTCAATTGTCTTTGATCTAACTGTCAAATCATTTTCAAATGATGCAACAAATTTGGAGACAGCTGGGCAATAGTGGCGACGTAGTGTTTCTATCTCCACAATGAGCTCTCTAATGCATCAAACAATTAATTGAAGGATGCCTCTGAAGATGATTATGAATCAATGAAATTAAAAGAAGCATCTCTGATGGAGGTGTATAAAGCACTAATCTACTCAACTTCTTTACAAATGTTGTAGTTAAATATGCTAGAAATCATAGTCTGCTGGCAGTGCCAAAACCCTACCGTGCTACTAGAAGGTGTGATGCAGCCTTCTCAAGATTGGACGTCAGCCTATTGGAGATGCAAATAGTAAGGAAAAATAGGTTGAAGTGGTTTGAAACTGTTGGAGGCTAAAGTTTCTGAATATTATTCTGATTTGACCTTGTAAACCCCTATCCATACCTTGCTACAAGTATAGGCCGTACCTGTATAGACTATCTTTTATATATATAGATATATATATATATATATATATATATACATATATATATATACATATATATATATATACATATATATATATATATACATACATATATATATATATATATACATATATATATATATATATATATGTATGTATATATATATATATATATGTATATATATATATATATGTATATATATATATATATATGTATATATATATATATGTATATATATATATATGTATATATATATATGTATATATATATGTATATATATATATATACATGATATAAAATTATATATATGTATATATATATATACATATATATATATACATATATATATATATACATATATATATATATACATATATATATATATATATACATATATATATATATATACATATATATATATATATACATACATATATATATATATATACATATATATATATATATATATATATGTATGTATATATATATATATATGTATATATATATATATATGTATATATATATATATATATGTATATATATATATATGTATATATATATATATGTATATATATATATGTATATATATATATGTATATATATATATACATATATATAATTTTATATCATGTATATATATATATATACATATATATATACATATATATATATACATATATATATACATATATATATATACATATATATATACATATATATATATACATATATATATACATATATATATATACATATATATATACATATATATATATACATATATATATACATATATACATATATATATACATATATACATATATATATACATATATATATATGTGTATATATATATATATATATGTATATATATATGTATATATGTATATATATATGTATATATATATATATATATACATATATATAATTTTATATCCCTAGAAATCCTTCAAATTGGTGAATGATATAATCACCTTACCAAGGGATGCCAAAATAGATCAATTCTCAAATTGAACCTAAATACTCAATGAAGCTCAACATGAAATGGTTGAAGACCACTTCCAATGTGCAACCCTTCAGAAGATCTTCCACTTCCTCAGTTATGCAATCTCTTGAGAGGTATCATTCTCAAGGATTTTTGTTGAATATTTGCAGACTATTAATCCTTACAAATGCTCAAAAAGACTAGGATGAGAAAATAAACTTTGATGCCAAATAATAGACCCATGGGGTCTATTTATGCACTTTTTGGAAACTTCTAGAAGTATCCATAATACATCATGTAAAACCATTTTGTATTTTATTTTAAATAAAATAAAAGTGACTTTATAAAAAGTAACTTTATAAAATAAAAGTGCATCTTAATTTTAAAAATATAACATTTTTGGCCCCAAATAAATAAATATAATGTCTTCAAGAGCATAATGATCCATCCAATCACCAAATAAACCAAAAAATGACTCTCTCATCACCATCATCTGCCTAGAATAGGCAAATCCACATAAAGTGTCATGTCATACTAGAGAGGGGACATGACAACATATGAGGAGTATTTGAGTGAAGAAGGTGAGAGTCTTTTTTGAGAAAAAAGAGAGGTTGTGAATGGGTCAGATATACAAGAGGTCCATCATCAAGTGTTGAAAAAATTAGTTCTAAGGTGGAGGTGTTCATCTCAAGGAGGATATAAAGGACTTGATCTTCCTTAGGGGTAGTTTCTCTTTGTGAAATAGGGTTTCATTAAAGACCTTTGATTAGAAGGGCTTGATCAAGGTTGTAGGTTATAAGGACTTGATCGAAGGTTCTTGATCATAAATAATTGATTAGTATCTTATTTGTGATAATCTTATCAAATATAAGTCTAAGTATTTTTAGGCTTGAGATTGGGTTTTATTCCCTAAGAGGGTTTCCCATGTAGATCATGTGTTATTTATCTGATCTTGTTTATGTTCATTATTCTCTACTATGAATGATCTGAATGCTTAAGTTTTTTTAAAGATCTAGACATTGAATTAAATTTTATACCACCATTGATTAACCCCCCAGTGGATTGTACCTCTTACCACTAGTATTAGATCAAGTTCCTTTGGTAAAATCTTGACAGCTTAAAAGTGATCTAAGGTACAATGGCTAGTTAGAATGTGCAAGGTGGTTTCTCTGATAACCAAGCATTGATGTTCAATGGATCCAATTATGATTTTTGGAGTGCTAGGATGAGGACATATATTATGTCCCTAAGGTTTGATGTATGGTATTCTAGTGTGGATGGTTGTGATGTTCTTACTATTCCTCCATCTAGTGTTACTAACAAGAAGTTGTTTAAAAACAACTCTAAGGCAATGAATTCCATCACTTGTGGTTTTATATAAATTGAGTTAATAAAATTAATTCATTACACATCTGCCAAGGAAATATGGGATAAACTAAAGACTATTTTTGAAGGAGATTCAAAGTTTAAGCTTTCTAAGTTACAAACTCATAGAAGGCAATTTTAAAGTCTCAAAATGAATGAATAAGATACTGTGGTATCCTTTCTACAAAAATTTGATCGGGTTATGAACATCATCAAAGGTCTTAGAGAGAATTTTGAAGAGACTAATGTTATTTAAAAGGTATTAAAGTCTCTATCCCTCAAATTTGATCTAAAAGTATCTGCTATTAAAGAGAGTCATGATCTTACTCAATTCAAGATGGATAAATTGCATGGCACCCTTACTACCTATGATATGAGGAAGAATGATGACATACCTCCAAATAAGGAAGTAACTTTCAAGACTAAAATGCTGAAAAAGAAGAAGCTCCAAGATAGAAAACTCAAGGAGGATCATATTCTTGATATAAATGAGGATGAATTAATTGCTTTGATTTCTAGGAAATTGAGAATAGGCTCAAGAAAGTATAAAGGTAAGTTACTCCTCAAATGCTTCAATTATGGTGAGATGGGACATTTTTCTAATAAGTCCCCTCATAAGTATAATAAGGATGATGATAAAGAGCATGATCAAGGTCATGATGGTGGCAAGAGATCTTTTAGGTCTGAAAAAAGTAAAAAGGGTTTTAAAAGGTTTGGTAACAATAAGTACTCCAAGGACAAGAAGAGTCTATACACCAAAGAAGATTGTAGCTCATCAGAAGAGAGTGAAGATAGTGTCTTAAAATATGATCATGAAGATGATGGTTATGCTAAAGATGAAGCTCTATTCATGGTTGAGGAAGGAATTTGATCACATCAAAAGGTGTCTACTTGGAGTGATTTAGATGATGATGAAGATGAGGTAGACTATGAGACTATATTGACTAATTCTTATGAAGAAATAAAGATTGAGAATAAGATAAATAAGAATATTAAATACAAATTCAAAGAATTTGATGATCAATTTAGTGTGTTTGAGGTAAGAATGGATGAAGATGCCAAGGAGCATAAAGATATTGTCAAACATCTCAGTCGTTAATTTGAAATCCTATCTATAAGCTTAAAATCCAAAGAAGATGAATGTGAAAGGTATGTGATTGAAAATGAGTCATAGAAATCTAAGTTAAATAAGGTAGCTAGTAATTTAATGTCATTTGTGATATTTTAAAAGAGCTCAAGTGATCTAGATAACATTTTGAATGATCAAAAGCATGCAAGTGATAAGACTGGTCTTGCATACAAAGAAGAACAATAGAATGTAAATCAAGATAAGTTGAAGACTAATGTGAACAAGGTGGATCAGCCTTTAAAGACAAATCATTAGATAGGGAATGAAGGTGCTTGTTAAATAATGACAAATCAGATCAGATAGATAAATGCTATGAGGTATGTAAATTTCAATGGTTACTGTTATACTTGTAATCATTTTAGGCATAGATCTAGATAATGTATAATGCATACTAAGAATGAATTTTCTTGTAACTAGGATGTGGGTCATCATTTAAAAGGTGTAATAAATTTTGAGTGCCTCAACTATCATGATGTTGGACACTTTTTAAAACATTATCCATTTAAGGCAAGACAAGTTGAGTTTCTTTCAAGAGATATTGAGTGATATAGTTATTATGAACTAGGACACATTATAAGATATTTTCAAATTTTGGAAAGGTAGAAATAGATTTTTACAAAAAATCTAGTGTTATTTAATTGTGAATAGAGAGGTCACATTACTAGATTCTTCAAGTATAATCTTATAAGATAGAATAAGTTTTATCAAGCTCCTAGAGTGCAAGATAGAAGACAAGCTAATATATGGAAGCAAAAGTTGGTACGTATGAGTCATGATAAGACTTTATTTACAATAAATTTATTTTCTATGGTGGAGAATGCTTCTAAAGTTGAAGATTCCCAATTGGTCTCATTATTTTCTCATATTGAGAATGAAGAGAAGAAGCTCAAAGATAAGACCAAGGTAGTGGTTGAATCTAGTTCTGAGGTATGTATGGATCTAAGTGAACATCCTATTATTATTGAACAAGTTCTTAGTGATGAGGATCCAAGATAAAAGGAATATTATTTAGATGACAATATATGCCATGAATCTATGTTGTCTCCATGTATTGTTAATCCAATCATAGAAGAAAAGGAGAATGTTGTAGTAGTTGATGAATTTGTTTATCTAAGGCCAAAGAAGAAGAACTATAAGTATCATTTGTGTAAGGAGGAAGAGTAATATGAGGATTTGTATTTGTTTTAGAGCCTTGAGGTATAAATGGGGTCTCTATCTATACTTAATATTTTGTCAATGAGAGACGTGGATGTGAGAAATTTTAGAGAAAAGAGGAAATCAAAGGAGAGTGAGAGTGCCCAACTATTAGATTAATGAGTAGAGGAGATTAAAGACTATTTATATGATATTTAGATCATGTTATTGATTATAGTATAGTGAATTTTTAGTGTGTCATTATGAAAATAGATCTGAGTATGCATATAAGGAGTATTTGAGTGAAGAAGGTGAGAGGATTTTTTGAGAAAAAAGAGAGGTTGTGAATGGGTCAGATATACAAGAGGTCCATCATCAAGTGTTGGAAAAATAAGTTCTAAGGTGGAAGTGTTCATCTCAAGGAGGATATAAAGGACTTGATCTTCCTTAGGGGTAGTTTCTCTTTGTGAAATAGGATTTCACTAAAGACCTTTGATAAGAAGGACTTGATCAAGGTTGTAGGTTATAAGGACTTAATCGAAGGTTATTGATCATAAGGAATTAATTAGTATCTTATTTGTGATAATCTTATAGGATATAAGTCTAATTTTTTTAGGCTTGAGAGTGGGTTTTATTCCCTAAGAGGATTTTCCATGTAGATCATGTGTTATTTATCTAATCTTGTTTATGTTCATTACTCTCTACTATGAATTATTTAAATGCTTCATGAATGTTTGAATCGAATGCTTAAGTATTTTTAAAGGTCTAGAAATTGAATTAAATTCTTTCCCACCATTGATTCACCCCCCTCAGTGGATTGTATATATAACAATTGGTATCAAATCAAGTTCCTTTGGTAAAAGCTTGACATCTTGAAGGTGATCCAAGGTACAATCACTAGTGAGAATGTGCAAGGTGATTTCTCTACTAAGAAAGCATTGATTTTCAATAGATCCAATTATGCTTTTTGGAGTGTCAAGATGAGGACATATATTATGTCCCTAAGGTTTGATGTATGGCATTCTAGTGTGGATGGTTGTGATGTTCCTACTATTCCTCCATCTAGTGTTACTAATAAGAAGTTGTTTAAAAACAACTCTAAGGAAATGAATGCCATCACTTATGGTTTTATATAAATTGAGTTCACAAGATTAATTCATTACACATCTGCCAAGGAAATATGGGATAAACTAAAGACTATTTTTGAAGGAGATTCAAAGGTTAAGCTTTCTAAGTTACAAACTCATAGAAGGCAATTTGAAAGTCTCAAAATGAATGAATAAGATATTGTGGCATTCTTTCTATAAAAATATAATGAGGTTATGAACATCATCAAAGGTCTTAGAGAGAATTTTGAAGAGACTAATGTTCTTTAAAAGGTATTAAAGTCTCTATCCCCCAAATTTGATCTAAAAGTATCTTCTATTGAAGAGAGTCATTATCTTAATCAATTTAAGATGGATCAATTGCATGGCACCCTTACTACCTATGATATGAGGAATAATGATGACATACCACCAAATAAGGAAGCAACTTTCAAGACTAAAATGTTGAAAAAGAAGAAGCTCCAAGGTAATAAACTCAATGAGGATCATATTCCTGATGAAATTGAGAATAGGCTTGAGAAATTATAAAGGTAAGTTACTCCTCAAATGATTCAATTTTGGTGAGATGGGACATTTTTATAATAAGTGCCCTCATAAGTATAAGAAGGATGATGATGAAGAGCATGATCAAGGTCATGATGGTGGAAAGAGATCTTTTAGGTTTGATAAAAGAAAAAAGGTATTTAGAATGTTTCATAATAATAAGTACTTCAAGGACAAGAAGAGTCTATACACCAAAGAAGATTATAGCTCATCAAAAGAGAGTGAAGATAGTGTCTAAAAATATGATCATGAAGATGATGGTTATGCTAAAGATAAAGCTTTGTACATGATTAAGGAAAGAATTTGATCACATCAGAAGGTGTCTACTTGGAGTTACTTAGATGATGATGAAGATGAGGTGAACTATGAGACTACATTGACTAATGTTTATTGAGAACTAAAGATTAAGAATAACATCAATAAAAATATGAAATCTTAACTCAAGGAATTTAAGGATCAATTTAGTGTGTTTGAGGTAAGAATGGATGAAGATGCCAAGGATCATGTAGATATGTTCAAACATCTCAGTTGTTAATTAGAAATCCTATCTACAAGCTTAGAATCTAAAGAAGATGAATGTGAAAGGTATGTGATTGAAAATGAGTCATTAAAATCTGAGTTGAAGAATGTATCTAGTATGTTAATTTCATTTTTGAGATTTGAAAAGAGCTCAAGTGATCTAGATAACATTTTGAATGATCAAAAACATGCAAGTGATAAGACTGGTCTTGGATACAAAGAAGAACCATAGAATTTAAATCAAGATAAGATGAAGACTAATGTGAACAAGGTGAATCAGCCTTTAAAGACAAATCATTAGATAAGGAATGAAGGTGCTTTAAAAATAAAGACAAATTAGATCAAATAGAAAAATGCTATGATGTATGTAAATTTCAATAGTTTTAGATTAAGGTGAAAATAGGTTTTGAAGGGACCCTGAAACCTAGAAACAAAGGAAGAAGGATATTTTAAAAATGCCCCACAGGAAAAACAAACCTAACACCTACTGTTGAGCAGTATCAAAATTAGGTTTTACATGGACCTAAAACCACTAATCAAGTTTATCAAAAGAAAGACCCCAGGTTTTACAGAGACTTGGAAACTCAAATTCATTTAGAAATTAAAGAACCAAAAAATTGAACCAGTTATAACATCAAACTATAAGGACCAGAATAGTATGAATAGAAAGAGCCTATTCTTCTAATTCCAGGATCATCTTCACCACTTCTTTTCCAATCACAACAGTGTCATGTATGGATATTGCAGTCAATGTAGTAGCCTCTTGCAAAGCTTTCTTCTTCGAGCTCTGTCTGGTCCTCTTACTAGGCCCCTCCAAAGATTTTATTTCCTCATTAGCTCATTTTCCAAGCTTTGCAGCAGCAGCACATATGCTAGAAGTAACCTCTTCCATCTTCATTATGCTTTCCTTAATGAGCCTTGTAAGATTATTCTCATAATATTTAAGTTTGATAGGAATATCTCTCATCTACATTTCTAGATTATTGTTTTTTTCTAATCAGCTTCCTGATTATGTTCCATTATTTCCATTCTCTTCTTGAGGCCCATTATTTCCTTATACATCCATGAGTCAACTTGAAGAATAGCATCTGCTTTGCATTTGGCCAAATTCATGAAGAGAAGCCTCCTATCACTCTGCCTAGCGTCACTAAAATATTCAATGTTCTCTTTTGGATTGACTTCATCCTTTTCAGTTTGATCCTCCCTTTCCATTTTTTTCTATTTTTTAGTATCAACAGGGTTTTCATTGTGGACAATATTATCCTTTACTTGTTCTCTAGTCTCCATTACATGATAGGCATCATGAACCATGTGTTCCTTCTCTATTTTTGAAGCTGGATCCTCAAATAAAACATCCATTTCTTTTTCACTTCCCCCTAATACTTGCTGATTATCCTCATGATTAGAGTTTTTTTGTTCTATTTTTTCCTCTACTGTGTCCCCTTCTTTTTCATTCTCACTTTTATCTTTACCTTCCATGTTAGAGCTAGAATCCCCACTATCTGTCCCTTCCTCTTCCTCCATGCTCTCCTCCTCAAAACTTTTTATGCTTTCCCACTCAGTTTCCTCATCAACAATCTATTTTTTGATGCTGGAGGACTTAGGTTTAACTTTTTCTTTCCCCTTTACATTTTCATTCTTCTTACTCTGTGAATCCTTATTTTTGTCTGAAAAAGGATTTAGGGCAATGGCATTGTTTTTGCAAAAACCCTCTATTATTAGAATCAATCCTTCATGCAATATAGGGCGAGACTCCTTTTTTCTATGAGCAAACAAGCTTTGAAGCAGTGAGAAGCGCAATTAGAAAGGGAAGGAGATTCTAACTTTGTGTCTAAAATGATTAAGAAAGACAAAATGAAATTTATGGACTCTTTTGCTTCTACCATCAAGTATAAAATACTCATGAATGCAACATAAGACGTCTCTCCAGATTCCTTTTATCTGCTCTAGGTCAAAAAAATATCCACTCTTTTCCAACTGCTTCTCCTTAGCATCCATCTTTGGATATTTATGGTATGCCTCATTAGATATACTAGTCTGCTTAGAGAATTTTATACCCTCCATTGGAAGCCCCGTGACCTCTGTAATGAATTCCTTGGTGAGCTTCACCATGATACCATGGAGGGTTACCCTGTTGTTGACCCAATTTTTGAAGAATGTCATCATTATGTGGGGTTTAGAACCATGCAGCCACTCCAAGTAACTCACAACCTTCCCTCTCTAAAGAATCTTCCAAACATCTTGTTTTGCCTTCCAGTCTTCGCAATTTTTAGGTTCCTGCTTCCTCAGTTCACCTTTCATTTTACAGGCCATACAGTATTCCAGTGACACCCAAACACTACTTACTGACCAATGAGTCCAATTATTTTCAACTTGTAATGGAGCTCACCTATTTTCTAGCACATGTGATAACCACTTTACATTCTCATGAATGTACCTGTTCAATGAAAGTAATCTATCCACCGTGAGGCCACTCCACCAAATCATTAACTTGCTATTCCAGGTAGATCTTTCCCACCTTTGAATGAATGGCATCATAATTAATAAGCACTTTGAGATCAACATGCTTATTTAATGCATCCTGCCATCTCATCTTATGCCCTATTCAAATAGCATGATTAGTTATCCAGTCAGCAACCCCATTGGCTTCATGGTAAGTATGGGTTATGGTCACTTTTTCAAATTTTTGAATTAAGGCTTTAATTTCCATCACCATTGCCTCAATAGACCATGAAATTGAATTTTTGTTATTTAGGATATTTATGATATTCAAGGAGTCGCCTTCCAACCATAATTTGGAAAATCCCAACTCAACAACTAGTTTAATGGTATGAAGGGTTGCAGTAGCTTCTACAATATGACTGTTTGACTTAGCAATAGGGATAGCAATAGCATCAATTACATTTCTCACATGATCTCTCAAGACTCCTCCACATCATGTTCTTCCTAGATTCCCTTTAGCAGCTCCATCAAAGTTTCCTTTGATCCATCCACAAGGGGGGACATTCCATTTTACACCTAATCTTGGATTATCAGTTTTCAAATTAGGCCTTTTAGATCTTAAGTGATTATCAATTTGAAAGGTTGGATTAGGATTCCTCTGTGATATAAAATTCTCCTTTATTGCTCTAATAATATTCTAACCCAACACCCATCTTGGAAGTTCTTTACTTCTAAATATTCTATTGTTTCTTTCTTTCCATATGCCCCACCAAATATGAGGAAGTGTTAATTTCCATAAAAAAAGAACATTAGGATTCTTAGAGGCATAGTTCCAACTTTTAAAAGATAGATCCACACTTTTTTAATGGACCCATTCTATACCCCAGAGATTAAGGATCTCAGTCCAGACTTGTTGTGTATAAGAACAATTCACAAACATATGATCTCTATCTTCAAAACCATTTTTGCATAGAATACACCTGTTAACCATATTTATTCCTCTTTTCTACAAGTTGTCAAGAGTCAAAATTTTATTTTGAAGTAGAGTCCAATGGAAGATTTTAATTTTGGGGATGATCCCCTTGATCCAGGCACATGACCACAAAGGTTGATTACCATTTCCCTTTGAAATAAAAATAGTAGAAACTTTAAATTGTCCACTAGGATCATCATGCCAGATAATCTTATCCTCAAAATAAGGATAAAGAGAGATAACATTGAGGGATAATTGTATATTACAAAAATCTTGATCGACATCAGTTATATTCACCCAGGAATTATTCTGCCAATACTAACTTACAAATATACCATATCTTTGCTTACATCAATCAACTACATCATTATCTTGAAAATCTTATATCAAAGGGTAATCTTTTAACCAAGCATCATCCCAAAATTTCACCTTGAGTCCATTACCAACTTTCTAAGAACATCCTTTTTCTAAAATTTGTTTGGTTCCCTGAACAGCCCCCCATATGGAAGAGGGGTGAATTACATCAGGGTAAGAAAAGAAATCAGAAAGGGATTTTGCATTGAATAAATACTTATGCTTCCAAATATTACTCCACTCTTTATTTTCATGGTAAACTCTCCATCCCAATTTTTCTAAGAGAGCTGTATTCATACTTCTAATTTTCCTTATTCCCAACCCCCCTTCCCTGAAAGGTTTGCAGATGTTATCCCAAGAAATTAAAGGCATCCTCCTTTTTTCCTTAGTACCAGTCCATAGAAAATTTCTTTAGATTTTTTCAATAGACTCTGCTAATTTGGTAGGTATTTTGAAAATACTTAATGCATAAGTAGGTATACTTTGAAGACTAGCTTTAAGAAGGGTTAACTTTCCTGCCTGACTTAAAATATTTCCTTTCCATCTCGAAAGTTTCTTACTGAACTTATTGATAAGATCCTCCCAGAAGGCATCAAGGACTTTCAATCCAAGAGGAAGGCCCAAGTAAGATGAGGGGAAAGATCCTATAGAGCATCCAAGGATTTTAGCAATTTTATTCTGCCTCTAAATAGGGGTATTAATAAAGAACACTGCACTTTTATTCTAATTAATTAACTGATCGGAGGTAGAAGAATATAAATTAATATCTTGCTTCAAATTTCTTGCTTCCTTGACTTCAGCTTTACCCATGAAGATAGTATCATCAACAAATTGTCCATGGGAGCAAATTAGAGGATGAGAAGAGGGTTTTAATCCCTTAAATAAACCTTTACAGACCAAATCCCCTATATATCTTTCCAGGCAGTCAACCATAATTACAAAAAGAATGGGGGATATAGGATCACCTTGTCTCAACCCCCGCGATGGATTAAAGAAGTGGGATGAGCTTCCATTTACCAATACAACAATAGAGGAAGTTGAAATCAATTGATAAATAATTCCAACCACCTTTTGTTCAAAGCCAAAATTTGAAAGACTATTTGAAAGGAATGACCAGTCAACCCTATCATAGGATTTTCCAATATCAACTTTCATTATGAAACCCTGATTATTAGAATAGAACAATGAATGAATATTCTCATGAGCAGTAATAATAGAATTGAGAATTTGTCTACCTAGGATGAATCCATTTTGCTAATCAACAATTATCAAAGGAATCACTTGAATAATTCTAGAAGTAAGAACTTTGGAAATAATCTTGTAGAAAGAGTTACAGAGGCTAATCAGTCTAAATTGATCAGGAGAATCTACACCAATCCTCTTAGGAATCAAACACAAAATGGTAGAATTAACTTCCTTAAGCATCTATTTAGCTCCAAATAATTCCTTCACAGCATCACTTACATCTTTACCAATAAATTTCCATAGTTTTTGAAAGAAGAACATGGGAAAGCCATCAGGTCCAGGTGCTTTATCTCCTCCTAGAGAACAGATGGCTTTAAAGATTTCCTCATCCTTTGAAATTGAACATAACATTTTATTTTGTTCCTTAGAAACCAAAGGAGGAATCACTCTAAGGATTTCAGCCTGACTTTCTAGATTAATATTGGGATCAGCCTTCATGAGGGACAAGAAAAAGGATAGCATTTCCTCCTTGATTTCCTTTTCCTCTAAAATATTCAAATCTCCCTTTTTTAGGTATGGAATATGAGTTTTAGCTCTGTGTTTTAGAGTGGATAGATGGAAAAAAATTGTATTTTTGTCTCCTTCACTCAACCATAACAACCTAGATCTTTGTCTCCAATAGATTTCTTCTTTAGTGATAATATCTTGATATTGAGCCAGCTTCTCATTTTCTTTAATAAGGATATCCAAAGTGTATCCATCTTTCTAAACTTTTTCCTGAGTTCTATGAATTTCCTCCTTAATAGCAATCTTTTTCTCAAAGATATTTCCAAAACAATACTTATTCCACTTTTTAAAATCCCTTTTAACATTTTTGAGCTTAGAAAAAACTCTAAAAAGGGTCGTACCATCAATATCAATATTCCACCATTCTTCCATTTTACTTTCAAACTGTGGGTGTTGCATCCACATGTTTGCAAATCTAAATGGATAATTCTTCTTCAAGTTTATTTTAGTAGCAGGGAAAATTAGAGGAAAATGATCTGAACCTATTCTTTGGCAAGCTTCCAACTTGCACATGAATTCTTTTGTCTAGTCAGGAGAGATAAGGGCACGATCAAGCCTGGCTTGAATACAATCATTACCAATTCTCTTATTGCTCCAAGTGAACTGAGTTCCCTGAAGTTCCATATCCATTAATCCCTCTTTATTTATAAACTCCATTAAGTCTAGTCTCCCTTCCATTTGAGTAGCATTACCTCCCATTTTCTCATGATCATAGAGAGGTACATTGAAGTCTCCCAATATAATCCATCATCCACAATATTCCTTACTTTTAAAATTTGAGATAGACTCCCAGACCTTTTTCCTAAGGTTCTTAGTATTAGGAGCATAGATATTTACAATATACCACCCCTCCTTCTGATCCACACTAGTAATTTTAACAATCATTAGATATTTACTAGTAGTCAAAATAGTTCCAGAGTAATAATTCTTCTTCCATAACATCAAAGTTCCCCCTGAAGCACCTTTAGAACTATTGGCATTAATTGAATAATTTTTAAAGTCTTTGATCTGTTCCACTTTCTCTTTATTCATCTTGGTTTCTTGGAGCAAAAGGAAATCAGGCTTTTGTTCTCTAACAAAATTCCTAACAATATCCATTTTATTAATACTATTCAACCCCCTAATATTCCAGCTTATAATTTTCATTTCTATTTTTTAGGGGTAAAATCTAGAATGGTTGCCTGCCTACCATCAGCAATATTCTAAATACTTTCTAACTCTCTATTCTTCTTTATGGATCTTCTTCCAAGTTTTTTTGGGGAACCAATATCCGGTTTCACCTTGGATTGTTGATCAGTTCCTTTTCCACCTTTTTTCAGATTAGAAACAAGAGATTTCACCTTTATTCTTCTCATTTCTACTCCCTTTATATTGTTCTTTTTATCACCTTTTTTATTTTGGTTTTTTGAATTTTCTCCCTTCTCTCACACTTCTTCTGAAAGGGGAACACCATCCAATGGAATGTCATTATCATTCTTAGATAACACCTAACTCTCCCTAGACTGAGAAGCGAGCAGCTCTCCCCCCTCTAGATTTTTTTCATCTTCAGGAATAAATTCACCTTCC
This sequence comes from Torreya grandis, assembly GCA_037957365.1. Classification (NCBI taxonomy): domain Eukaryota; kingdom Viridiplantae; phylum Streptophyta; class Pinopsida; order Cupressales; family Taxaceae; genus Torreya; species Torreya grandis. Next base: position 83,664 of record JARHVA010005889.1, on the reverse strand, counting down.
TCTAACCCAATTTTGTCCTCTACATATTTTCATCGATCTTCTTTGCTTTGGTAAACAATAATTTGTTTCACTAAATATGTCATATCCTCTATTGTTTGTTTAGATTTTTTGATCTCTGTTTGCAAGCTCTATTCTTCTTTCTGAGGATTTTCTTTCTTTAAAGAAATCTCTTTTTCTCCCTCTATATATAGAGCATTAGACTCTTTAGTAGAAGGATCTTTATCCTCTTCAACATATGGAACTCTTGAATCTTCTTTATTCTTTTGTTCCTTTCGATGGTCTTCTTTGATTTTCCATATTTTCTTTTGTTGGATCCTAGTTTCTTTCCCATCCATAACATTTTTTGGATGATTTTTACTTTTGAAAGGGCAATTCTTAACCCAATGCCCCTATTTCTTGCATGCGTAGAATGAATTTGGCAAATCTTCAAAAACAATCTCTTGGGTTTTCTTTCCAAGCTTAGATATTAATTCCACCTTCTCTGGGAGATGATTCAAATCTGCCACTTTAACATAAATTCTAGCACTTTGGAGTTTAGTTCTAGAGGCCGTAGTATTATCCAATGCCACGAGTTCACCAAATGAACTGGCTATTCCTTTAAAAATGTCCTCATGCCAAAATTATAAAGGTAGACCAGGAAGTCTAGCCCAAATGGGAGTAGTTAAGAAAAAAGAATCTAATAAGTCCATATTTGGATCCCATTTTTTAATAGTAAGAGAACATTTACCAAAGAACCACGGCCCTCCACTAAGAACCCTATTCATATCTTCCTTACAATTGAAAATAAATGAAAAGAAGCCATTCACCATAGGTGCAATATCAACATCTCCACGAATAGTCCAATTCCTTTTAAACATATTTCTGAGAGATTCTATATTTGGTCTAGCTCCTAAAAAATTTTCCACTAAATTAAATTCCATGGAGGACACAGAGAAATCAAGTAAAGGATCTAGGATAAAAACTTGAAACTCACCTTTCTCCCAGCAGGACTTTGATGTCACCGATGGGAAAAGAGATTTTCCAGTTGGTTTTTTACCAAACAAAGATGACCATGTAAATTTCAATAGTTATTATTATACTTGTAATCATTTTAGGCATAGATCTAGATAATGTAGAATACCTACTAAGAATGAATTTTCTTGGAACTATGATGTGGTTCATCATTCATAAGGTGTAAAAAATGTTGAGTGCCTTAACTATAATTATTTTGGATACTTTGTAAAACATTGTCCATTTAAGGCAAGACAAGCTAATTTTCTTTCAAGAGATATTGAGTGATATAGTTATTATGAACTAGGACAAATTGTAAGATATTTTCAAAATCTGAAAAGGTAGAAAAATCTTTTTGCAAAAAATCTAGTTTGCTTTAATTGTGAATAGAGAGATCACATTGTTACATTTTGCAAGTAAAGTCTTACAAGATAGAATAAGCTTTATCAAGCTCCTAGAGTGAAAGATAGAAGACAAGCTAATATATGGAAACCAAAGTTGGTAAGTATGAGTCATGATGAGACTTTAGTTCTAAGTAATTTATTTTATATGGTGATAAATGCTTCTGAAGTTGAAGAGCCCCAATAGGTCTCATTGTTTTCTCATGTTGAGAAAGAAGAGACTAAGCTCAAGGATAAGACCAAGGTGGTGGTTGAATCTAGTTCTGAGGTATGTATGGATCCAAGTGAACATCCTATTATTGTTGAAAAAGTTCCTAGTGATGATTATCCAAGCTATAAGGAAGATTATTTAGATGAAAATATATGCCATGAATCTATGTTGTCTCTATGTATTGATAATGCAACCATAAAAGAAAAGGAGAATGTTATAGTAGTTGAAGAAGTTGTTTATCTAAAGCCAAAGAAGAAGAAGAAGAAGAAGAACTATAAGTATCATTTGTGTAATGAGGAAGAGGAATATGAGGAGTTGTATTTATTTTAGAGCTTTGTGGTATAAAAGGTGTCTCTATCTACGCTTCTTAAGATTTTTTGAATTAGAGACTTGGATGTGAGAAATATTAGCAAGAGGAAATCAAAGGAGAGTGAGAGTGCCCAACTATTCTATTAATGAGTAGAGTAGATTAAGGACTATTTGTATGATATTTAGATCATGTTATTGATGATAGTATAGTGCTTTTATAGTGTGTTATTATGCAAAGAGATCTGAGTATGCATATGAGGAGTATTTGAGTGAAGAAAGTGAGAGGCTTTTTTGAGAAAAAAGAGAGGTTGTGAATGGGTCAAATATACTAGAGTTCCATCATTAAGTTTTTCAAAAATTAGTTCTAAGGTGGAAGTGTTCATCTCAAAGAGGATATAAAGGACTTGATCTTCCTTAGGGGTAGTTGTTCTTTGTGAAATAGGGTTTCACTAAAGATCTTTGATCAGAAGGACTTGATCAAGGTTGTAGGTTATAAGGACTTGATCGAAGGTTCCTGATCATATGGAATTGATTAGTATCTTATTTTTGATAATCTTATAGGATATAAGTCTAATTTCTTTTAGGCTTGAGATTGGGTTTTATTCCCTAAGAGGGTTTCCCATGTAGATCATGTGTTATTTATCTGATCTTGTTTATGTTCATTGTTCTCTACTATGAATGATTTGAATGCTTCATGAATGTTTGAATTGATTGCTTGAGTATATTTAAAGGTCTAGAAATTGAATTAAATTTTATACCACCATTGATTCACCCCCTTAGTAAATTTTACCTCTAAAAATTGGTATTAGATCAAGTTCCTTTGGTAAAAGCTTGACAGCTTGAAGTTGATCCAAGGTACAATGGCTAGTTAGAATGTGCAAGGTGGTTCCTCTACTAAGCAAGCATTGATCTTCAATGGATCCAATTATGATTTTTGGAGTGCCAAGATGAGGACATATGTTATGTCCCTAAGGTTTGATGTATGGCAGTCTAGTGTGGATGGTTGTGATGTTCTTAATATTCCTCCATCTAGTGTTACTAACAAGAAGTTGTTTAAAAACAACTCTAAGGCAAAGAATGCCATCACTTGTGGTTTCATATATAAATTGAGTTCACAAAAATAATTCATTACACATCTACCAAGGATATATGGGATAAATTACAAAGGTTAAGATTTCTAAGTTACAAATTCATAGAATGTAATTTGAAAGTCTCAAAACGAATGAATTATATACTGTGGCATCCTTTTTACAAAAATTTGATGAGGTTATAAACATCATCAAAGGTCTTAGAAAGAATTTTGAATAGACTAATTTTATTTAAAAGGTATTAAAGTCTCTATCCCTTAAATTTGATCTAAAAGTATCTTTTATTGAAGAGAGTCATGATATTACTCAATTGAATATGGATCAATTGCATGGCACCCTTAATACCTATGATATGAGGAAGAATGATGACATACCTCCAAATAAGGAAGAAAATTTCAAGACTAAAAAGATGAAAAAGAAGAAGCTTCAAGGTAAGAAACTCAAGGAGGATCATATTCCTAATATAAACAGGGATGAATTAATTGCTTTGATTTCTATGAAATTGAAAAAAGGATCGAGAAACTATAAGGGTAAGTTAAACCTCAAATGATTCAATTGTGGTGAGATGGGACATTTTTATAATAAATTCCCTCATAAGTATAATAAGGATGATGATGAAGAGCATGATCAAGGTCATGATGGTGTCAAGAGACCTTTCAAGTTTGACAAAAGCAAAAAGGGATTCAGAAGGTTTGATAATAATAAGTACTTCAAGGACAAGAAGAGTCTATACACCAAAGAAGATTATAGCTCATCAAAAGAGAGTGAAGATAGTGTCTCAAAATATGATCATGAAGATGATGGTTAGTCTAAAGATGAAGCTTTGTTCATGGTTGAGGAAGGAATTTGATCACATTAGAAGGTGTCTACTTGGAGTGATTTAGATGATGATGAAGATGAGGTGGACTATGAGACTACATTGACTAATGTTTATGAAGAACTAAAGATTGAGAATAAGATCAATAAAAATATGAAATATAAACTTAAGTAATTTGAGGATCAATTTAGTGTGTTTGAGGTAAGAATGGATTAAGATGCCAAGGAGCATGAAGATATGGTTAAACATCTCAGTTTTTAATTTGAAATCCTATCTATGAGCTTAAAATCCAAAGAAGATGAATGTGAAAGGTATGTGATTGAAAATGAGTCATTTAAATCTGATTTAAATAGGGTATCTAGTAATTTAATGTCATTTTTGAGATTTGAACAGAGTTAAAGTGATCTGGATAACATTCTAAATGATCAAAAGCATGCAAGTGATAAGACTGGTCTTGGATACAAAGAATAACCTTAGAATGTAAATCAAGATAAGATGAAGACTTATGTGAACAAGGTGGATCAGCCTTTAAAGACAAATAATTATATAAGGAATGAAGGTGCTTGAAGAATAAAGACAAATCAGATCAGATAGATAAATGCTATGAGGTATGTAAATTTAAATGGTTACTGTTATACTTATAATCATTTTAGGCATAAATATAGATAATTTAGAATACCTACTAAGAATGAATTTGCTTAGAACTATGATGTGGTTCATCATTCAAAAGGTGTAATAAATTTTGAGTACCTTAACTATCATGTTGTTGGACACTTTGTAAAACATTGTCCATTTAAGGCAAGACAAGCTGATTTTCTTTCAAGAGATATTTAGTGATATAGTTGTTATGAACTAGGACACATTGTAATATATTTTCAAAATCTAGAAAGGTAGAAATAGATTTTTGAAAAAAATCTAGTTTTATTTAATTGTGAATAGAGAGGTCACATTAATAGATTCTACAAGTAAAGTCTTACAAGATAGAATAAGTTTTATCAAGCTCCTAGAGTGCAACATAGAAGACAAGCTAATATATAGAAACCAAAGTTGGTAAGTATGAGTCATGATGAGACTTTAGTTCCAAGTAATTTATTTTATATGGTGGAGAATGATTCTGAAGTTGAAGAGTCCCAATAGGTCTCGTTATTTTCTCATGTTGAGAATGAAGAGACTAAGATCAAGGATAAGACCAAGGTGGTGGTTGAATCTAGTTCTGAGGTATGTATGGATCCAAGTGAACATCCTATTATTGTTGAAGAATTTCCTAGTGATGATGATTTAAGCTACAAAGAATATTATTTAGATGAAAAGATATGCCATGAATCTATGTTGTCTCCATGTATTGATAATCCAATCATAGAAGAAAAGGAGAATGTTTTAGTAGTTGAGGAAGTTATTTATCTAAAGCCAAAGAAGAAGAAGAAGAAGAACTATAAGTATCATTTGTGTAAAGAGGAAGAGGAATATGAGGAGTTGTATTTGTTTTAGAGATTTGAGGTATAAATGGTGTCTCTATCTATGCTTCTTAAGAGACTATTTTCAATTGAAGAAGCAAGTGTTCTATTTTTTAGTTAAAATAGTCTGTAGGGTCAGATTAAAGGTTCCTAGATGGAAAAGGGGGATTTGTTATTTGTCAAGGTAATATTTTTGTTTAGAAAGGTCTAATAACCTTATTCTAACATGTTCAAGGTGGGATTATGAAGTATGTTGTAAAGGATGAGCTTGTTGTTACAAATTGGTGTGCATAAAGGGGCATATGAGATTTCTCTAGATATAAAGTTTTAGGTCCATAAGATGTGTGTACAAAAAGTTATGGGCTCTACAAGTTTTAGGTAGGGCTACAAGGAGTATAGATAGGCATATTATTGAAGATGTGTTCTTTGTTTAATTGATACAAAATATCAAGGCATGTGTGTTTCAAGGTGATTTATCAATATGGTTTAGTGCATATTTCTTATTTGGTGAGTGGCATGATGCTCTGTTAATGGTCATTGAAGTGTCTTAAGAAAGAAGGTTGGTAAGCCTATATGGTGGCTATGAATGGTGTGTGGAGAAATTTCCAATTAATTTTAGGAGTCCATGTTAGATGTCTCTTGGTAAGTTCCATTAGATTTCAATGTTTTGTGTGTTTTGTCTTCATTGTTTCTAATGTTTGGTTGAAATGTTGGCATAGAGCAAGAAGGATGTTGTCAAGGAAAGAAGAGATAGGCTTAAAGTAAGGGAGAGTTTGTATCATCTTTATAAGATGGTCTTTTCCCATTTTATATTATTTTTAGGTCCTCATAATTAGTCGGTTCCCACTTTTTCATTGTGTCAAAAGGGGAGAAAGTTCATGTTGAAGGAGTGTTTGAAGAAAGAGAAAGTGAGTTGTATATTACTATGTATGATGTTTGTTGACATCAATGAAAAAGGGAGAGATTTTTGTATATTTATCATTTATTTCATGTTAATTTCATATATGTTTCCTTTTGAGATGATGAAGTTCTTTGATAGCCTAAGTAACAATGGCATAGTGTGCAATGTGCTTGTTCTAGTTTGATTTATGTTGTCTTGGTTGATCTTCAATTTTGGCATGATTAGAGATGTTTAGGGATGATTATGGTGGTTATAATATGTGAAAGAGTTCCATAAGATGTTATTTATTCTTTGAGATATTGTGTGTATAAGTGTAATTCATCTAATTAGCAATAATTTTCATCTAGACACTTTAGGTCCAGTGGTAGAAAATCTGAGTAGGTAGTTTGATGATATCACCATTACCACATGTGAATGAGTCAAGGTGAGTTGGTCATATGGTTGTGATCAAAGTATTCCCTAGTCATTATGTGTCATATCTCAAGTCATGAATCAAAGTGTGGTCAAAGATATGAGGGTGCAAAGTTATCTTCTAAAACAGATTTCACTGTTTTCCCATAATTAGCCAAATTTTCAATATGGCTAGAAAGAGCCAAGTAAATAGTTTGATGATAGAATATCTTGTATTTGTGGATGTTTTATGAGAATTTTATCATATTTTTTTGTTAATATATTGACATAATTTATTTTTTATAAGGTTTATATCATGTGATGAAGCACATCAAAATATATGCTTTTGCAAAGTTAGGATCCCAGGTAGTTTGACCGTGAAAATTTCCATAGCTTATTTTACAATGTGATAGAAAGAACAAAGTGAGAATTTTGATGGTGTTGTATCTTGTATGTATGAAGGTGTCAAAATAAATTGATCATATGGTTTTGTTTATTTTTTATCGTATTTCGTATGTACTAAATTTGAGATCATCCACTGAAGCATGGCAAAATTTATGTAGGGGCAAAGTTGGTCTCCCAAACAAATTTTGACATGGTGGTTCTATGATAGAAGTTTTTGAGAAGGTAATTTAATGGAATAATATATCACACACACAAGGTTTTTAGTATTATTGTGTTACATGGTTGGATTCTCCTATGTGATGATATCATCTGGTCCAAATTTGAGATCCTACATTGAAGCGTAGAAGAAGTTATTAAGGATCAAAAATAGCCACTCAAGCATATTGACAGGGTCCCCATACTTAATTCATTTTTAAAAGTGTCAAATCTCAAGCAAGATCAATGGTTCACATGGAATAAATATGTCAGGAGGTATCAATATGAGGATAATTAAATGATTTTGAATGATTGATCAAAGGTATAAGTCAAGGATTTAATGACAATTAGGTGTTCATACAGGTGATTGAATGGTGAGCATTGATCATTAAAGACATGATTGATCTATAGATATCGATAGAGCACGTTAAGTCAACATTATGAAATTTAATGAGATTTGGTCAAAGTGATAGAGGTTTAACAATTGAGCATTGGCACCTATGTGTTAAATATCGATCAAGATCAATGGAACATGTTTGATATGGCACTGAGAGGACACGAGATGTGAGGATTGTGTTCAAGGTTTAACTGTGACTATTGCCATTTGAATATTTGAAATTGCAAAGGTAAGACCAATGTCTAGTTTTTAGACCATAATTTTTTTATAAAATTTAAATTTTCTATTTTAGTAAAAATCAAAGTGGTAGAGGATTCCAAGGTGCATATGTAAATATGGATTAGAAGATCTAAAAATGTGTATAGATAAAGATATTGAGCTCTAAAGTTGACTATGTTTCTATATATCTTATACAAGTGACCCAGGAAGGATATTTGAGCCCATGTAGATGTTATTTCAATGTTTCATAGTGAATTGGCTATTGGGGAGTATTTTAGACTCTATGAGGATGCTCTATGAGTATTTTGGAGGTGTGATCAATCTATCTTGAGTATGAACATTACTTAAGAAGTTGATTGTATGTTCATTAATGGTATTCATGTGTATAAGGTTTGTGTTTGAGTTGTTTGAGCATACATAGAGGTGAGCTAAAGTGATTATGATCATTTAAGGATGTCTCAGGGGACATAAAGAGTTGAACTATGTGTTTATAAGTGGTCTAGTATTTTTTTAATGCTCAAAGAATTGTCAAAGAGTTGAGTGGGTCTCTATAGGACCTAAAAATAACTTAAACCTATTTTGAAAGGGGAAAATGCTTAAGTGTGACCCATATGAGATGGATTAAGGGTGAAGGCATGTAGTGTGGCCCACAAGGATTATTATAGTCTTAATAATTCATGATTGTTCTATATATAGTGGAACCAAATGTGTTGGGTTATAAATTTTGTGAGTAAGAGACTTAGATGTGATAAATTTTGGAGAGTGAAGGAAAGTAGAGGAAAGTGAGAGTTCCCAATTATTGGGTTGATGAGTATAGATTCAGGACTATGTGTATGATCTGTAGATCATTTCCTAATGACAGTATATTATTCTTGTAGTGTGTTTTTGTGTGAAGAGATCAAAGTATGCATATGAGGATTATTTGAGTGAAGAAGGTGAGAGGCTTGTTTGAGAAAGAAAGAGAGGTTATGTATATATATATATAAGAGGTCAATCATCAAGTGTTTTAGACATCAATTCTAAGTTGTAAGTATTCATTTCAAGGAGGATCTAAAGGACTTGATCTTCTTTAGGGTTAATTGCTCCTTGTGAAATAGGGTTTCACTAAAGACCTTTGATCAGAACAACTTGATCAAGGTTATAGGTCAAAAGGACTTGATTGAAGGTTCTTGATCAAAAGGACTTGATTATTCTCTTATTTGTGAACATATTATAAGATAGTAGTCCAAGTTTTTATATGATTGAGAGTGGGTTTTATTTCCAAATAAGGTTTTCCACGTAGATCCGGTGTTGTGTATATGATCTTGTTTATGTTCATTATTCTCTGCTATGAATGATCTAAATGCTTCATGAATGTTTGAATTGAATACTTAAGTATTTGTAAAGGTCTATAAATTAAATTGAATTGTTTATCACCATTGATTCACCATAATCTCAGTGGATTGTACCTTTAATAGTTTTTTTCATCTAATCCAACCCTAAGTGAAAATGAACTAACTACAGACTTCTCTTATGCTGAAATTTTCTATCCTAAAAATCCTGATTTGAATGATAGTTGGCCTATTTTTAGTTGTGATGAATATTTTTTTTATTAAGAAAAATTATTTTGATCATGATGATTATGTACTAAATTGTGTATATTATTTGTAATTAAGTACTAAAAAATTACCTGTTGGTCTAGTAAGTTTAGAATCTATGTCTACACCTAATGATCAACCCAAAATATCTAGAACAAAAGAACCTTCCAAGAAAATCATAGGTGAGACTATTCCAATCAATTTAGGTACATAAGAGGATCCAAAATATGTTTATTTTTGAATTCAGGTTACTAAAAGTGAGAATGTTAAATTCATTATGTTATTTAAAGAATTCATTGATGTGTTTACCTGGACATATAAATATCTTAAAGGTTATGATTCTAATATTATTAAACATGGCATACCTATAAAACTTGTTATCAAGCTTGTAAGGGAAAAAATATGAAGAATTAGCCCTTTGTTAGAGGACACCATTAACAAAGAGATAGACAAAATGATTGATGCTGGTGTCATTTTCCCTATAACATATTTTGAATGGATAGTTAATTTAGTGTCAATTAGAAAGAAAAATAATTACATTACGTTATGTGTTGATTTTAAAGATTTGAATAAAGCTAGTATTAAGGATAATTTTCCTCTAACAAGTATAGATCAGATTTTACAAGTTGTAGGATTAGAAATGATGTCACTATTAGATGGATTTTCTGGTTATAATCATATTTTTGTAAATCCTGAAGATGGACATAAGACTAATTTTACTACTTTTAGAGGAACTTTTGCTTATAACAGAAAGCCTTTTGGATAAATGAATGCAGGAGCTATGTTTTAAAGAGCTATGCATGTTGCTTTTGATGCCTTTATTGGCATTGTAATTCAAGTTTATTTAGATGATCTCACCATTCATTCTAAGAAAATAAAGAAGTATTTAGATCATCTTTGTGAAGTTTTCACAAGATGTAAAAAGTATGGTATTTCTTTGAATTGAAATAAATTAATTTTGAGTGTTATCGAAGGTAAGATATTAGGACATATTATTTCAAAATATACCATTTCCATAGATCCCAAATGTGTAAAAGCTATTAAAGAGTTACCTCCCCCCAAAGATCAATCTAGTTTAAGGTATTTCTTTAGTAAAATAAACTTTGTTAGGAAATTCATATCAGATTTTGTTGATAAGTCTAATCCTTTGCAATATTATTTAAGAAAGATAAAATTTATATTTGGGATGAAGGTGTTGATTTAGAATTTAATAGTGTCAAAGATGTCATTGTAAGTGCTCCAATTCTTTCTAAACCTAATTTAAATAAATCATTCATTATTTATGTTAATGCTACTAAAAATCTATTGGAGCTATAATCACTCAAGAATTTGAAAATAATGAAGAAAAGCCAATTGGTTACATGAGTCAAGTTTTAAAAGATGTTGAAACTAGGTACCCCCTTATCAAGAAATTTGTTTTCTCAATGGTTTCATATTTGATTACATTTGATTATTTATTGATGGGAAACAAGGTTTTTTTGTGATCTAACATGCCTATTTTATCATTTCTTTTAAAACAACCAATGATTCAAAGAAGGATTGCTAAATGGATTTTATGCATTCAAGAGTTTGATATTGAATTTGAAACTTCTAAAATAATTAAAGGTAATGAATTGGTGAAACATTTAGTTGAAAATGATACTTTAGATATTAATGTTTTAGTTTTATTATTTGATAATAATTTAAATGCAAAGCCTCATTTAAACACCATGAAGATTGCTAAATTTTTTTTAAAATGTAAGTTTGGTATTGAAATGAATGACTGGGATTGTATGTTGACTAAAGATGATTAGTACCATGACTTAGTCTATTATTTTCAAAATAATGCCTATCCTAATAATTTTGATAAAATAGAAGATGTTATTTACATTTAAAATCTTTAAATTTATGTTTGTTAGAAAAAAATTGTTTTATCAAAATAGAGATGGAGTTTTATTGAGATGTCTTACACATGATCAAACACAAAAGGTCCTTAAAGGCTATCATGAATAAAATTATTGTGGACAATATGCTATAAAACCCACTAATTAAAAGATTTTAAGAGTAGGTTATTATTGGCCTACTCTATTTCAAGATGTTTATAAGTTAGTTTGTTCTTGTAGGCCATGTCAATTATTTATTGGTAGAGATAAGTTATCTGCAATGCCTTTAAACCCCATCATTCCTAAAAAAATTATTTACAAAATGGGATATTGACTTTATTTTAGATATACACCCACCTTCATCTACTAGTCATAAATACATACTAACAACTATGAATTACTTCACTAAGTGGCATGAGGCCAAAGCACTTAAAAGTTTTATAACATATGAAGTGATCTCATTTTTAGAAAATCAGATTTTTTATAGATTGGAAGTCTCTTAAAAAATAATTTTTGATAATGGACCTCAATTTGTTTCAAATAAATTTCTATAATTTTTGAGAAAGTATTCTATTATATCTATTCATTCATCCAAATATTACCCTCAAGGTAATGGTCAAGCTAGGTCAATGAATAAAAATCCGATTAGAATAATGAAGAAGTTAGTTTGTGAAAATAAAATAAGTTGGTATCTTAAAAATTTTGAAGCTTTATGGGCCAATAGAACTGTAGTTAATGTAGTAACTAGTTATTTGCCTTTTATGTTGGCATACAAATTTGAGGCCACCTTGCTAATATAACTTTAAATTTCTTCAGTTAGAACTTCTTTACAATATGTTGTTGAAGACATTAATTTAATTGAACAAAGATTTCATGATTTAGTAGCTCTTGATTAATCTAAACCAACATCATTGAAAAAATTAGAAAAAGCTAAGCAAATTTTTTTTAAAAAAATCAATAAGAAAGTTTCTAAAAAAAAGGTTAAAATTGGTGATTTAGTTTTATATTAGGATAAGGCTCATGATGATCCTAGTAAATCCCACAAATTTGATTCATTATGGCTTGGTATTTATAGAATTGCTACTATAATTAGAAATAATGCTTTTAATTTAAATTATATTCAAATAAATTGGTTACATTACTCAGTTAATGACCATCATTTAAATTATTCCATGATTAAGCTACTTTCAGATTTGTTTTTTTGCTTTCTTTGTGGTTTTGTGCTTCTTCTCTTTTCTATATTTTTTTGCTTTTTCTATTTTTAGTTTGTTGTTTGACTTTTATGTGCCACCTATTACTTTGAAAAATATTAATGAGGGTTACAAATGGAGAAGTTTTATATTATGAAGGAAGAATGCAAGGATGCTAAAAATATATTGTACATATAAGTTATTTTTAGATATTACTCTTCACAAATTTAGTTTCATTATATATGTTGAGTTGTATCAAGTTTTTGAAGTATAACTTAATTTTTAGATTGTGTACTTAAGGAATTTGTATTAGATTATGCATCCAGCCTTAACTTTCTTATTATATCATTCCCTTTTTTCATGTCATATTATTTGAACAATTCATCCCTTTTTGAAATTCATTATTAAAGTTGTTTACACCTAGTTGCTTGAGAAATGATTTACCTAGATCACACTCTTAAGATTATGTTTTTATCAATAGACAATTTGTTTGCTACTCAATTATTACATAAAACTGACTAGCAAAGTTGCTAGTGTTATGCCTATTTTTCACACCCCTTCAATTTTTCTAAAACTAATACTTCTTTTGCCATAGAGATGACTCAATCATAAAGTTTAAAATTGTGTCAGGGACCTAGTCAATTAGTAATATATTTGGATGTATATTTTCAATTATAAATTGATGATGATTGGTTAATGAATTCATATTTATAGTTTTAGTGATTTTGAAAACTATAATAGATAAATGAATAAAATGTGCATATATATTTACCACTGTCAATGTTTATGATCAGTCATTTTACTTCTTACTTGGTTATTTAGATTATGTTACAACAATTTCATTTTGGAATAGGATCACTTGTAATATATATATTTTTTCTATGATATTTTTAGATATCTATTTTGATCTCAAGAAATGTGGATTTTCATAACAATTTACGGATTATACTTTCAATTTTGATAACATGAGTAGAATATGGTGACTAATTTGTTATACATTCACAATGTGATATTTGGTATGAGTCAAATCATAATGGTTTATAAATTTGTTATAATGATTCTTCTCTTGGTTCATTTTTTGAATTGAAAATATACAAATGGTTCAGTCACATTTTATAGTTTAAGTGTTGGAGATCGACCAACAATAGATTACACTTATGAAAGCAATAAATGTGAAATTAAATCAGATAGATAAGTAACTGGAATGATAAATAGCAAGAACAAGAGATACAACAAACCACCTTGAAAACTTGTATTAAAACTCTTTACAAAAGGAATACAATTGAAGAAACTTCTTCCTTCCACACCTCTCTCAGATGCACAAGATCTCTCTCTAGATCTCTATCCCTTAAGAGCTCTCTCTCTCAAGTACAATCAATTCCAACAACCTGGATTGATACAACTCTGTACTGTTCTTCAACATTCACATATAATGAACTACTACAATAATCCACACAAAGCTAAGAAGATCTAATTCTACATATAGAATTAGGAAACTTGAGCATGCACTTACAACCAACAGTTAAGCCTCTTGAACAAGGGCTCTAAAAACAATCTTGCTAATAATAGAAATGTGAACTTAAGACTAAGACTTAAACTCATCATGTAAACACTCGCTTCTATCCTCAGAAATAGCATTCTAGACGCACAGGTAACCGACGCCGATTCCTGCTGCTTGCTTGTGACTGACGTCAGCCAATCCTCTGCCGACACTAGCGTCTATTCAACTGCACTGGACTGACGGTGGTCTCTCCTGACCGATGCCGGTGACTCTGTAGACCCAAAACTGTTAAATGCGCTCATATGTGAAGCTTTTAGGCTCCACACCTTAACAATCTCCCACTTGGAGATAAATAGCTACACCAGTACCTGTACACAACATCTTCTAGCTCCTCCATCTTTAACTCAATCATGAAGACCAACAGAAGTTAAATGAAGATTCAAATTCTCCTTTGTAACTGGCTTGGCTAACATATCAGCAAGATTCCTATCTGTATGGATTTTCTCTAGCTTCAAATCACCATCTTCCAATACCTGTCGTATGAAATGGTACCTTAGCTGTATGTGCTTTGTTCTTGAATGAAAGGCTGAATTCTTAGCCAAATGGATTGCACTCTGACTGTCACTATACAATCTACAACTCCCATGCTCCCTACCAAGCTCATTCATGAACCGTGTCATCCATATCATCTCTTTGCTAGCTTCTGTGGCTGCAATATACTCTGCTTCTGTAGTTGACAAGGCAACAACCTTCTGCAACTTAGATATCCAGCTAACCGTCGTTCCACCTATAGTGAAAACATATCCTGTAGTGCTCCTCCTGCCATCCAAATCACCTGCCATATCTAAATCTACATAACCATGTAGAGAAGTATCTGAACCTCCATAGCACAAGTGCCTACTACTGGTTCCTCTCAGATATCTAAGGATCCACTAAACTGCTTTCCAATGTTCCTTACCTAGATTGGCCATATACTTACTTACAACTCCCACTGCTTGGGCAATATCCGGTCTAGTACACACCATTGCATACATCAAACTTCCTACTACGGAATAATATGGAACCTTACTCATGTACTCTACCTCATCATGTGAATTAGGACACTGTTCTTTACTCAACTTAAAATGTCCAGCCAAAGGTGTGCTTATCGGTTTAGCATCCTGCATATTGAACCATTTCAACACCTTGTCCACATAATCTTCTTGAGACAATATCAACCTGTGATTTTTCCTGTCTCTCTTAATGCTCATGCCAAGGATTTTCTTTGTTGCTCCCAAATCCTTCATAGCAAACGTTTGAGCTAATTTCACCTTAAGCTCAGAGATATCCTGCATGTGTGATCCTGCAACCAGCATATCATCTACATACAACAATAGAATAATGTATCTACCGTTATCTAATCTCTTGAAATACACACAATGGTCAGATTGACACCTACTATAGCCATGCTCAGTCATAAACCTATCAAATTTTAAGTACCATTGCCTGGGAGCTTGCTTGAGGCCATACAAGCTTTTCTTCAATTTGCACACTAATTTCTCCTTACCTTTGACCTCAAATCCTTTCGATTGTTCCATATAAATTTCCTCATCCAAATCTCCATGAAGAAATGTTGTCTTAACATCTAGCTGCTCAAGATGCAAATCCTCAATAGCAACCAAAGACAGTACAATCCGTATAGAAGTCATTTTAACAATAGGAGAAAAAATCTCACCAAAATCAATACCTGGCTTTTGTGCAAATCCTTTCACTACCAATCTGGCCTTATATCTCATCTGTCCATTCTCACCTTCTTTCAACCTGTAGGTCCATCTGTTCTTCAATGTCCTCTTACCTGCTAGCAATTCAACCAAATCCCATGTTTGGTTCTCTCTTAAGGACTCCATCTCCTCAACCATGCCACACTCTCACTGACTCTTGGACTCCACCTGTATTGCTTCTTCAAAACTCTTTGGTTCTCCACCATCAGTTAGCAATAAATAAGATAAAGAAGGAGAATATCCAATTGGAGGCTTGCTTACCCTTTTTGACCTCCTGATGCGTATCTGAGACTCGTTCACAACATGCTGTCCACCCAAATTCTCTGACAGTGACTGGCCTCGGTCACCTCCAGACCTGTTACTGGCCGACGCCAGTTCTGCCTGACTGACATTGGTTCTTGTCCTACCGACGTTGGTCTCTGTATAACCGACCTCAGTTTCTATTCTATCGACACCGGTTCCTAACTTGCCGACATCGGTCTCTGTATTTTCCTGTAAGTGATTATTTCTTTTTCCTGCGAGCTCATTTTGGACCATCACCTCATCCAATTCACTATTGCTCTACCCGAATTGATTCAGCTTCTTCAGCTGATCACTATACATCACTTTTTCATTGAAAACAATGTCATGGATCCTAATCACCTTGTTAGTTCCTAGATTCCAAAATCTGAAACCAAAGTCATCTGAGCCATAGCCAATAAACATGCACCTCATAGACTTAGCATCGAGCTTCTTTCTATTTTCCTTATCTATGTGCACAAAGGCTTCACAACCAAAAACTTTGAGAAAGGAGAGATCTACCTTTTTACCTGTCTAAGCCTCTTCTGGAATTCTACCATCCAGAGCTGTAGAGGGTCCTCTATTAATCAGGTACACTGCAGTGTCAACAGCTTTTGCCCAAAACTCTAAAGGCAGACCAGCATGCAATCTCATACATCTTGCACGCTCCATGATTGTTCTGTTCATCCTTTCAGCAATTCCATTCTGCTGAGGTGTCCTTGGAACCATTCTTTGCCTATGGATTCCATGCATGTAACAATACCAGTTGAACTTATAACTGTAGAACTCTCCACCATTGTCTAATCTCAGGCACTTTAATCTTTTCCCTATTTCATTCTCAACCATAGCTTTCCAAATCTTAAAAGTCTCAAATACATCAAATTTCTTCTTAATATAGTAGATCCATACCTTTCTTGTAGCATCATCTATGAATGAAACATAGTACTATGATCCTCCAATAGAAGCTACCTGAGTCGATCCCCACACGTCTGTGTGAACAAGCTGCAACTTATGCTTCTTCTTTGTAGACCCAGTCTTGAGAAAACTAACCCTTTTCTATTTTCCAAATACACAGTGCTCACAAAATTCTAGATCCATGCTTTTCAAATCTGAAAGCTTACCTTTAGACTTAGGAATTGACATCCCCTTCTCACTCATGTGGCCAAGCCTTGAGTGCCACAATTTTGCATCCACATCTGAAGTAGATAATACAGAAGGAGAATTGTTAGTAACACAATTACACAAATAGAGAGTACCTACTCTCTTACCTCTGGCCATAACAAGTGCACCCTTGGTCACCTTCCAAGATTTTGCTATGAGAGTTACTGTACAACCCTCATCCCCTAACTTTCCTGCAGAAATCAAATTTCTCTTCAAGCTAGGAACATGCATAACTTCTCTCAACACCCATGTGTTGCCATTCTGCATTTTTAGCTACACTTTACATTTGCCAATAATTTTACAGGGTTCATCATCCCCTAGATATACTATTCCAAAATCTCCATGGATATAGTCACAGAAATATTCCCTATTAGGGGTAGCATGAAAAGATGCACCAGAATCTAATACCCAAGATTGTATATTATTATGCAAAGAGAATATTAAAGCATCTTGTGCAATACCTGCAACCTTGGCTTCTTCCTTTCCTTCGTGCTAATTGTCCTCCTTAGGCTTTGACCAGCAATCTCTACTTATGTGCCCCATCTTTCCATAATTCCAGCATTGTGGCCTTCTACCATTTTTGGATTTAGATCTGCCTTTCCCCTTAGACTTAGATCTTGATCTCCCTTTCTTGCTCTTCTCTTTTTCCCTTCCCCTGCTCTCAAAACTTAAAGCATTCCTAGATGTCTCTTCTATGTTTTTCCTGCGAATTTCCTCATTCAAGATAACACTAACAACATCCTCTACTTTTAAAATATTTGATGCAGATGCAGTATTGCTAACTGCCATTACTAGGCTATGCCAACTTTCAGGCAAAGAACATAATATTAAAAGAGCTTTTATTTCATCATCAAATACAATTTTGACTGAACTTAATTGATTTACAATACCATGGAAATCATTCAGGTGATTAGATATAGATCCACCTTCCTGTATATGCAAATTGAATAGCTGCTTCATAAGATATACCTTATTAGAAGCTGAGGGTTTTTCGTATAAATTTTCTAGAGTAGTCATCAACTCTACCATTGTTTTTGCTTGTGATAAATTAGATATCACAGTAGATGCTAGACTCAGTCTTATAGACCCCAGAGCCTTTCTGTCAAGAACTTCCCATTCTTCATCCTCCATGTCTGTGGGCTTCTTTGCAATCCCACCTAATGGTAAGTATAGATCCTTCTGATACAGATAGTCCTCTATCTGCATTCTCCAATGTTGATAGTTTTTACCATTAAACTTTTCCATTCTCAGTTTAATTTCATCTGCCATTGCTTCTCCCACTCAAACAGAAATCCCTGCAGAAACTCCTGTGAACAACCTGTAATCAATACACACTACACAGATCTGAACTGCCTATTAGTGAACTTGAGCTTTGATACCAATTATTGGATATCAAACTCTAAACCTACAACCAAGGCTTTGATACCACTTGTTGGGGATCGACCAACAATAGATTACACTTATGAAAGCAATAAACATGGAATTAAATCAGATAGATAAGTAACTAGAATGATAAATAGTAAGAACAAGAGATACAAGAAACCACCCTAAAAACTTGTATTAAAACTCTTTACAAAAGGAATACAATTGAAGAAACTTCTTCCTTCCACACCTCTCTCAGATGCACAAGATCTCTCTCTAGATCTCTATCCCTTAAGAGCTCTCTCTCTCAAGTACAATCAATTCCAACAACCTAGATTGATACAACTTTGTACTGTTCTTCAACATTCACATACAATGAACTACTACAATAATCCACACAAAGCTAAGAAGATCTAATTCTACATATATAATTAGGAAACTTGAGCATGCACTTACAACCAACTGTTAAGCCTCTTGAACAAGGGCTCTAAAAACAATCTTGCTAATAATAGAAACGTGAACTTAAGACTAAGACTTAAACTCATCATGCAAACACTCACTTCTGCCCTCAAAAATAGCATTCTAGACGCACAGGTAACTAACGCCGGTTCTTGTTGCTTGCCTGTGATCGACATCGGCCGATCCTCTACCAATGCCATTGTCTATTCAACTGCACTAGACCGACGGCGGTCTCTCCTGACCGACGTCGGTGACTGTGTAGACCTGAAACTGTTAAATGCGCTCATATGTGAAGCTTTTAGGCTCCACACCTTAACATTAAGAAAGCTATATAGTTTTTCAAATCAATAATTCTTTTGATTTATTATAAAATTTATCTATGAAATCATATGATTTCTCAATTTGATAAATAGACCTCAATCAGGTAGAATTATGTCATAATATATGGTACATTTTTTAAATATTGAAATGATCAAGTTGGAAGGATATTTGGATTAATTGGTTCTAAAAAATCCCAATTCAAACATTATCTAAATTTAAGTTCTAAATTAATATGACTTTATGTGTTCAAAATATCCTAGACTAGGGTCATTTATCCTAAGTTTTGAAAATGATATTAATAAGTCTATTGGTTATGATCACTTCAAATGTTTTAAAGCACTAAGTCTATGTCTCAAGGAATGAGAATTTGAAGGCATAAAGTTTTATTTGAAAAATTAATTGGATCAAAATAAGTATAAGTCTTGAAATATATATTTTTGAAAGACATAAATATTGGTGATTTCAAAATCAATAAATCTATGCCTCAAGACTTGTAAATGGTGAGTTGGCAAGAGGTTATTAGTTTATTTGATGGTCCATCATGGCACATTGAGATGGAAAAGGAGTTAATGTAAATGCATATTTGAGGCTTCAATATATTTGAAGGATTTTTCATAGTTTGAGGGAATTAATGCTCAAGGTACATGCCTTAATTTATGGAAATTAGTTAAGGGTTTAGTAAAGAGTTTGGTAGTTATTAGGTTTGATAGTCAGCTAACCTAGGTGGTGGAACTGCTAAGTGGTAGTATTGATTTTGGTAAACCAATGACTGGTAGACATGTAACTAAGGTAGTTACATTGAGAGACTTATATTAAAAATAACCTTCTTTTCATTATTTTGATCATTTATTTCAATCTTTCTCATGGAAAGGAAACTATGTCAGTTTGGATTTTGAGTTACAGATGGGTTTTTTGGATATTAATAAGTCTATCAGTCATGATCACTTTGAATTTTTAAAATATTAAATCTATATCTCAAGGAATGGGAATTTAAGGGCATAAAGTTTTATTTGAAATTTTAATTGGATTAACCTAAGTCTAAGTCTTTAAATATGTATTTTTAAAAGACATAAATATTGGTAATTTTAAAATCGATAAATCTATGCCTCAAGAATTGTAAATGGTGAGTTAGCAAGAGGTTGGTAGTCTATTAGATGGTCAATTATGGCACATTGAACTGGAAAAGGAGTTAATGTAAAGTCATAGTCAAGGCTTCAAGGTATTTGAATTATTTTTTGTGGTATTAGGGACTTAATGCTCAAGGTACATGCCTTTATTCAAAGAGATTAGTTAAGGGTTTAGTAAAGAATTTGGTAGTTGCTAAGTTTGATAGTCGGCTAACCTAGGTGGAGGAATTGTTAAATGGTAGCATTGAATTTAGTGGAACAATGATGGGTAGACATGTAACTAAGGTAGTTATTTTGAGAGATTCGCATTACAAATAACCTTATTTTCACTATTCTAATCATTTGTTTCAAGCTTTCTCATGGAAAGAAAACTCTATTAGTTTGGATTTTCAGTTGCAGATGGGTTTTTTGAGTAGAAACATTACATAAAATCACATCTATTTTTCATCATGTTATTTATACTTTTCATATCGAAAACATTTTTCAGTAGTTTGGAAAAGAGTCTCCACCAAAATTAGCAAGGGAATTTATCCCAACCACTTTTATGAAATACTAAATGGATTTTTTTATAACAAAACATGTTTGGATAAAACTTGTAGCATTTATGATGGATTGCCAAAATTGAAAAATTATATCCTTAATGAGAGTACACACAAAATTAGATAAGAATTATTAGTTTTTAGTAAATATATTAAAATAAGATGTCTATTAAAGTAAAAATAATAAATTTGTTATATATTAAAAAATAAAATAAAATAAATAATATATAACATAAATAAAATAATATATAAAACAAAATATAACTTGTAGAGAAAATATCTATAGCTTCACTCATATCAATAAATTAATATTTAATACATTAAAACTATCAATATTAAATAAATTCACTCTCCAAGTTTTCAAAACAAAGTTCTTTGTTCATCCACATTCATGATCGTGACAAGTACATATAAAAGTGAGCATATAGACAGAATGAATGGGTTTAAGGTGTATTTTTAGGTGTTTCAATTAAGTTTTCTTCAAAATGCATAAGATGTTAAGGTAAATGGTTTTCAAGTTTTAGTTCTCAACAGATGGTGAAATAGGAATATATAGCTTCATCAATTAAGGTTGAAACATTTTGAGAATATTTGAAGCTTTGATTATTGAAAGTGCATCTAGTTTTGGGTTTATATGAATAATAAAATTGATATGGTTTGTCGAGCATATCATTTACATTTTTAGAAGCTTCATTGAGATTGTAGGTTGTAAGGATAAGCTCTATGTATTTTATTCCATGAAGATTTTGAAATGGTTATTATATGGTCTATCATAATTTATGGTCATTAGGCTAATATTTACTCATTCATAACATCCTATAGTTTCATTTGTTTATGTGAAGAACCAAGAAATATATGCACACATGTTTAATATATCACTTCAATTTCAAGGGTCTTGTCAAAACTTTGAGTTTGAAGAATCGTGCTCTGTGAAAATATCAAAAGTTTTTTCTATGTGTTTCACTTTATTATAAAATGGTTTCATGAGTGTATTTAAGCATGCAAAGACATTTATTTTCATAGTCTCAATATAGTCATAGTTTTTTTAAGAATGATTCTACATGGTCATATAGTGTATCAAATCTTGAAATAATAGAAGAACTATTAAACTTTTTGTTTTAGTTTAGGGTTTTGATAACATGTGCATATAGGGTTTGTTAAGAATGAAACATTTGAAAGCTTGATATATTCGAAGGTTATTTTGAGTCTTTGTTTAGATGTTGGATATAAACAAATGGTAAAAAGGATATATTTTGTTTTTGTTTCTTGGTTTCATAAATATAATTTATGTTTGAGTCCTTATTAAGTTGAATGATATAGTTTAAAACTTATCAGTTGAGGTTTGGAAACCTATTGAGCTGTGTTAGGGTTTTGACATGAGATAAGTTTGAATATGCATAGAGATATTTTATGGAAGAGTTTGTTAGTTCTATCTACTATGAAAATTTGTTTGGTAGTAAATCATTTCAAAGTTATGGTCATTTTTAATGATACAGAAAAGGTTTTAATGATTGTTGTTCGACCATGATATAGAGAAGTCATTTGAAGTGGTTTGAAAATATAAATGTGAATTTATATTTTGTATGTTAAATTCATAATTTCATGTATCAGTTTTAGTTTTGAATTCTTGCTTTAAAGGATAAATATGCAATTGAATTCCAAAAATAATGAGGGTATTTCTAGTTTTGCACCTTATTCTAGAAGTTTTGGGTTTTACTTTGAAGTTGAATATTAAAATATTAATGGTTTGAGGGCCAGTGATAAGTGTTATAAGGTTAGAAATAAATAAATAGTAGAAAGGCATGTGGTTTGCTTGAAATATATTTTCATGTATAGTTAGATCAATAAGAAATGTTAGAGTTGTAGGAAAACTATAATTTAGAAAACAAGTTTTGTTCAAAGTTCTTGTTTTGATTATTTAGTCTCTTATTTGATTCTAAGTAAGTGATATAGTTATAGTTTGAATATGAATAAGAAGAATTGACATGACTGAATTAATTTAGAAATTTGTACAAATTGGTTTGACAAAGATATATATGTGATTTCATATTTACAATAAAAATAGAGTTCAAAGGAGTAGATTATTGTGAAAATAAAATTATATTAAAATAATTTTATTCAGATTGTTTTCAAAGAATATTTTTGGTCCAATAGAATTTTATGGTGTTGATATTGATATAGTTGAGGCAATTTAGTTCTATTACGATCAAAGATAATTCAAAAAATTTGTTGATAAGTGACTGTTTGTTTGAAATACAATTGATTTTCATGTTAGATATGTATGTGTTAATTTCCAGTCATGATAATCAATTTTATTTGAAATTATTTAAATTGCATAAGATGTTTGGATGGGATCATCCCAGATAAAATAGGATTAATTATAACAAAGTTTGGGGTCAAAATTATGCTAATATAAATCAGCAGAACCTAAATAGAAATTTCCCAATAGGTATTTTTAGGGATAGGATATTTGGCCCTAGATTTCATAGAGGTGTTAGGATGTCTATCGATTTTGATGTAGTAGATCTCAAGTTTTTAAATGTTCTAAATAATCTACCTTTCAATCTAGGTAATCATAGTGTTAACTGAGGGTTTCATGGATGTAGATTTGGTGCTAGGACCCCTTCACATAGTAGTTCCTCTCACCATTTATAAATTAATCTACATCATTTACCAATCTAGTCACCCACTCCTAAAATATTCCAACCTATTAGTGAGGCTCAGCCTATTCATGAACCCATTCAATTTGATGTTGAAGTTACCCATGCTAAAAATTATGTTAATCTTGCCTTGATTTCTATTTCTAATGAGAATTCATCTTCTCAAAAGGATCCCATTTTAGGATGCAATAAATTAAGTATAAAGGATAAGCCTTCAATTAGCAGGAAGCATGTGATTTAAATACATCCTAGTACTTCATATAAGTGTTTAGATAGTCAAAATAACATAGATTCTCCAGCTGAGGTTAGAATTCTCAAATGGATTAAGCTAGAGATAGATGATCCCTCAATTTATTTAGGGACAAGTTTCATTTGCCTCCTAGCAATTGAGATGGAGCATAATAAATGTATCAATGAGCAAGGGAATCCTATAATTGAGGTCCTTTCAAATTTTTATGATTACTAGATGTTAGTAGGATGAACTTTTATTTTTAACTAATTTTTAGTTGGTAGTTTTCTATACTTTCAGATTTGATAAATTTTGACTTTTAGTTTTGATATTTTGGTGGTGATATTTTGGAAAGTATATAAAACTTTAATTTTCTAATATATATATGTTTAAGTTAATTTTTGGAAATATGTGTTATGGTAGATATAAATGGGAATATCATAAACTTTGATTTATCTATTTTTATTGATATATGTTATTTTATTTTATTATTAGTTGATAAGGGACCCCACCCGTTAGATAGTACCTGGTCTATATTCAAAAACTTGATCTATTAAGACTTTTTAAGTCTTAATTAAACCTAACTTTAACTAATAACTATTTATAATTAATTGACTTTTAAAATCAATTAATTAAGTTAAATTAATAACTAACTAAGGTTAGTTGTAACTTCTTTCAAACCAAATTTGAAGCATCAAAGGAGATCAAGGATTCATTTGAAGAGGAGGAAAAACACAAGTATTGAATACTTATACATTTGTGAAGTCAATCATTCATCTCTCTCTTTTCTATGTAACTTCTCTGAGATAGCATGAATTTTGTAGATAGACCCATTGGTACTTTCTCTTATAGTTGAGTAACTGCTTAGGCAAGACAAGTATATCCAATTCCTTTTATCATTTATAATAGATAATCTAAATTTTGTCGAGTTTAACATCTTTTGATGATTGTTATTTACAGTCCTATGTGTAGAATCTAAGTATTCAACTTGAATAATGATGAAAAAAAAATTGTTTGTGACATTTCATTGATCCATTTTGATGGTAAAAATTGTTTCTTAAGTATTTGTAAAGAAGGATGTGTGTTTATAAAATAAAATCTATCTTTTATACTAAAACAACTCTCCTTATTGAGACTCATAAAATTTATTGCACTTTATATTGACTTTAATATTGATATAGTTTTAGTTCATTAATTAATATATTTCCATCTTCTATTTATTTTATTTAATTTCTCTTATCTTTTAGTTTGTTTTAGTTTACACTTTACTTCTATTTTAAGTTATTTTCTTAGATATATATCCTTGTTTATTTTCTTAAAGATAGAATATTTTCTCTTTTACAATTTAATTTTAACTTCAACCCATATATATTTTAGATTAATAATTTATATATATTTGTTCCAGATTTAGATTGTTTATAAGTTTAGTCTAAGTTTAGATTTTTTTTAAACTTAGTTAGATTTACATTAGATAGTTTATTAGATTTATTTTAGACTAGTTTAATTGGTTTAGTCTTTAGTTTTATTCTTGTTTAGTGGTTTGTTCTCTTTTCTTTAACTTAATTTTTTGTCCTTTTTTTTTATAGTTTGTTAGTTTTATCTTAGATTAGTTGTTGTTTTACCTTTGTTTGTTTTGTTTTGTTTTGATGTTTGATATTTGTTGTCTTTTATGTCTTGATGTGTTAAGTTTCATTACTTTCTTGATTGAAAATATGTTTATCTCAAATCTATTTTACTTCATATTTCTTGTTATTATCTTGAGGTTACTTGAAAGATATTATAATAGAAAAGCAAGATATTACTTGAGATATATTATTTCACTGAATCAAATTTATTTCCTTCAAGAGATTGCCTAATTTATAGGTCTTCTCTGTTGGATAGAATAGATTATATATTCATATCTAAATTGATTCATTATTTGATAAAGTGGATTTTTGAAATTATAATGGAATATGCTATATTTAATAACTTATTTTTTATTTCCTATAACATTTAAAATAACCCTCATGTCTTTATGATCGTAATAGAGCTTTAATAACATTACTATTAGATTGGTATGATTCTAACTTAACCTTTGCAATAGTTGAAAGGGTTGATTAGTTAATGGTACACTTTTCATCATTAACACTCTCCTAATTAAGTTTGTAGTTGAAAGGGGATTCTAACACTAGTCTATAAGGGCCACATTTCTAGGAACATTAGGAATAATTGCATTGGTTGTTCTTTTAGAATTAAAACTATGATCATGAATGTCAAAAACACTACACCATTAGCATACATATTTTTGTTACCTCTAATAATAATTTGAGTGTTTTTTTTGGTTCAGGAATCTCAAGTTGGCGTATGAGATGGTCATGTCATTTATCACATTTGAGGGATTTATCAAATGTATTATGAGAAAGGACCTAAATTTGTATTGTATCTTTGGATATAAGGTAGTTTTGAATAACTTGTAAAGACTTTCCTCAATAATTTTATGGTCCACTTTATGGGCCAAGCATCTCCATCATTTAATGAAGTTATGAGTTGTATTAAGTTATAATTATTTGTAATTGATATATAAAGTTACCCAATTTATTTTCAAGTCATGATATTGAAACTATTGTACCAATTCATTAACTAAGACTTTTAATTCAATAATAAAACTAGGATTTTTTTTATTATACCATAATAAATCATCACCCATGAGGGTTTTTGTTAGTAGTTTGGTTTATGCATAGGTATTGGTTTTGATGTAGACCCAACATAGGTGATGGTTGGGGTGATTCCACTAATGTCTATCACATACAAAAGGCATAAGTTTTTATTCCAAGGGAAAAAGAGGAGTTTCCAATCAGTTTTAGGCCAAAAAAAGGGTTAAGGACTCATTTGTGGTGATTTTTATAGTAAAGAAGCTACATATGAAAAATTTGACTTAGGGAGTAAAAGTGGTTCCCATTGATTATGGCACTCTTGACGATAAATGAGATGGTCATCCTGGATAGGGCTAGGATTCTATAGATTTCTTAGGTGGTATCATCCCCTAATCATGTAGGATATTATGTGATCTCTTCATATACTTGGACGCAGAACAGAACACCTTTCAATTTCCATAGGCTACTAAAAAGTGGACCATCACTCTCATTGAAGTCTATTAAATCATAGGCTTATTGATGATAGGTTGTTTGATGGCCCTATAGTAGGCCACCAACAAGGTATAAGTTTTTGGCTAGGTAGACCACTTTGTCTCTATGAACACACTTGATGTGGGAGTGAATTTCAAAGTTAGGCTTTTGGGGGTTGAGGGATCCAACATCCTAAACCTCTAAAGAAATTATTATAATCCTTTCCCCTCAGATGGTAGGATACAAGGGCATAGATAGGCTATTGTATGATTGGTCATCCATCATTCACAAAATTAAGAAGAGGAGCCTATATTACTCATGGGAATTAGATGTCCTTTCCCATATATACAAGGACCTATATAATATCATAGGGTTATAGGCTCTCTTAATCAACCACCCCACATTCATCTTAAATTGGGTATATGAGAGGATGTTTACATAACAAAGAGGGGTTATAGTTAGGGAAGTTGGGGATATCATAATCTCATGATAGATAAATATGATTCCATTTAGATCACTACCCCAATTTGTCTTGACTTTGATATTGGTTGGTCTAGTATCCTTGCCTTACTAAGGGATAGTCAATTAGTGGCACAATGAGGGAGTATATCTCATACCAATTATTGGATTATATTAGGTTAGATATAGGTAATTCCATACTGATGTGTACCTCATTGACATGGTGCCATAATAGGTTGGGTTACCTTTTGTATCAAACCTCCATGTGCTTCTAATTATATATAGAAGCATCATAAAGGCTAGGGTTAGGAGATTTGAGAGACTTGCTTACATCCATTGACACCAAGAGTTCCTATCATGAGGGTGTCCATGATGAGAGTGGCATAAGGATGACCATAATAGTATCCCATAAGATAATGGGTAGGTTATATTCCTATGGCTATTCTAATGGTATTGTCAATGGTAGGCTAACAGTAGTATATTACACATCTACCACCATATTACATTAATAGTTAATGGATGGATAAGATCTAGATTTTTTTTAGTTAGATGAGGAGGGAGAAAAGATGGAGGTGTATGAGGATGACTCAAACCTCATCTAGCATGAGGTTGATCTAGGTAAAATAGTTCATTTTATCTTTTCATCTCTTTATGTATTTTTAAATAATTACTTAGTTATTTTACTACTTTTATTTTCATATGACTATATCTAACGTCTATCTTTTTTATTTGTGGTTACATATACATCCATGGGTTGGAGGAATATGATCAATGATACCCTAGTTAACCTATTTCATATGGATATTGATATGACTCATGACTAGTTATTGGTTGATCCAAGACTACCTATTAGGATAGGTAGGCACATAGATTTTTCTTCCCCAGCTTACCATAAATTTGTGACACTAGACATTTTGAGGGTAGAGTAAAATAGTTTAGAGCCAAGCTCCACCACATTATAATTAGGTGCATGATTTTATTGATGTTCTGGTTAGGATAGGGGCTTGGGCTTCCTAAAGCTAATACATAGGGGAAGAAATAGCCTCTCATGTAAGGACTAGCAAGAGCTATCCCATGATCATAGTCCATTGGCATCATGGCCCTCCTATAGGAGGATGACATTACCTTAGGAACACTTATTTATTTTTTGAGATTTTGAGATACATTTCCCTCTATGGGGGTGATTGTACTAGAAACATGATTACACAAACTTGACATTACTATGATATATATGGACGTATTCTAGTTTATTTCAATGACTTGTCATAAAGTGTTATGTTTTTATTTTTCATGTATGCTCTTTCATTTTTATGAACTTTTGAGACTATGCATATTATGATATATTGTGTATCTCTTATGTTTTTATTATAATGCTATGGAAAAAATGCTTATATGTGAAAATGAGAAATAAAATGTATGTAAATTATGTAATATGATGGATATACATAAAACTAAAATGCACCAATAGATATTTATTAGGTGATGATTGAGTTATTTTGTTTACACAACATATAATTTTTAATTTGTAGTAAAGTGATGAAAGGGGGAAGTAGGATTACATGATATGGTAAAATGAAAAGTATAAATCAAAATTTTGCATCGAAAAGATAAAGATGACCTAATCCTTTTGAGAAAAGGGGGAAATTTTACTTCTTTTTAAAATCATAAAAAACTAACTTTATTAGCTTCACCTAGAGGTAACTAACCCTAATAGAATTGATAAATAGGATAAAGTTACCCTTTTCAACATATACATGTAAAAAAACCTTTTGAATAACTCTTATTAGACACTTTATAATTTGATATTGCTTTTGAGTTTTTTATTTAATTTTTTTTTCAAACGCCTAAATTTAGTCTCATATGACTAGGAAGACACATGGGCTCATCATCAAAGATTAGATGTAGGTGAGTAAGGGCATCTCTCCCAAATGTTAAACCCACACAACTAGTAATATGTGAGGGCTCAACACCAAAGATTAGTGAAGGGTGAGAGATATAGAATTTGATTTTTATTTTCATAAGATTTTTATTTTCATAGGAGTGTCTTTATTTATATTTATCACATAATTTTTAAAGGCCATTACACACAAACATTGGCCCCATGCAACTAATAAGTGTTGTAAAAATTTTAAGAAAACAAGCAAACAATCAATAAAAAAAGAACACAAAATTTACGTGGATACCTGAATGAATGTAAGTAAAATCAAAGGGCAATGGAAGATTTAAAATTATATTTCTCAACAATTATTCTTAAAATTATTTGTTTCCTTGGTTTGGCTTTCTTTCTTTCTTACACAAAAAATGTAAAGGCGTATTTCACTTTTTATACAAACATAAGAAGAGTCTAGAATATTACATAGGAAGTTTATAGTAAGAAGACTCTATAAAATCCATGATACATAAGAGGTATCTAGAATCATCACCATTATGTGTGTGTATAAATCAAATTTAATTAGGGTAAAATAACACTATTAATCTAGAAAAATATTCATCTAGAATTTTTAAAAACACCATTCATACTTTTCATCTCAGGGGTTATGCCCCCAAACCCCCATGTAGGTGGAACCTTCCTGATTCCCCTTTTAACCCCTTCATAAGAACCTAGTACATATGATCATGATTTGCATGAAAACTATGGCTAACAATTGAGTACTACTTATTTGCACCATTGGGCCCAAGACTAAGTATGCGAGGGATAACCAAGTTTGGTTATGTATAGTGAATATGGAAAGTTAATTTAGATAGAACAAAACTAAATATATTCGATGGAGAAAAATTATTTACTTGTATGAAATACAACTTATATTCAATACCAAATAATAGGTAAAATGATATAATGTATTATGATGCATGAATTACAATGTAGATACACAAATCATGTTATCTATGTTATGATTATGTATGGAATCGACCCTTGATCAAATGTATATGTTACATAAGTATACAAAAAATAATATAAGATAAATTAAAACTAATGTTGGTTATAAATAATATGGTTGAGTTATTTCAACTTCCTTTTTGGATTATGATTGAGCTTCCAGGTTAGTGGTGACTAACAGTTCAACTAAAAAGATTCTCAATTATAAATTGATACCTAATAAATTTCAAGGTTAGAGTAGGCTAACATATGGATGTGTTGGAGTGAATATAAGTTTGGTCACATGATTATTTGAGTGATTAATAATGAGGTGCATGGGATTGTGATCTAAGTAGTGTGTAGTGAAGTGCATTAGTTATGATCAGGTGTTATCTGAGTATAAAAGTTTGTGAACATATAAAAGACATATGCATAAGTGTGTAAGTAATATTTGTGTTGAGGAGTATGATCTACGTGTTGATAAATAAGTGAGTATCTTATTCTATTGTACAGGAGCTACACATATATCATTCATACTTTCTTAAAGAATAATGGCATCCTTTCATTAGTGTATAGTTGAGGAAACTACACTCAAATTTGTTGAGAAGTGTGTCACTTGTCTTGATCGATATACTATCCAACCTTGACCACCCAAAAATATTTATGTGTTCCATGACAAGGGTGTGTGTCTATTACTTTGATGATTTGGTCCTTGTATTTGGGGGCACAAGTGTTTAGGATCCAAATCAAAAGGATGTTGTGTCACTATTGGCTCGAGAAATGGTAGAGTGTAGGGCTTGAGAAGCTTCATGTTTAAGACTAGGTACATGACCAAGTATGAAGGTAAATCAATAATGAATCCATTCTCACCATACATGTGTAAAATTATGTAAAAACCATAGCACATAATATTGATCTTTTGGTGTGGACCTTTGAAGCATTCCTTTAAAGATGCATCCAAAATTTATCACTGACTTGGAATGCATAAGGTGTGTGATGTGCATCATGGTGGTCCTTATACTTTATTTGTGTGCAAGAGAGAATATATCAAACCTATTGATGAAAATATTGGATGTGTCATAAAAAATTGTCATATTTATCTACTTCACATTCTTATGTGCATGACATGGTGCTAGTTGGTTCATGGTATGAGATGTCTAGAGGTGTTAAAGTTTGAATCCCAGGACATGTCTAGAATGGACTTTGACTAGTAAATATATAAAGGGATCAGTTGTAGGCATGTTTAATATGAAATATATTATCATACCAAGTGTGAGTGTGTGCATGGTTTTACATTCATAGAATATAAGTGTGTGATTGATGGCTTTAGTTTTCCCATCTATCTATGGATAAAAATTCATCGATCAATCTAGATACATACCCATCAAGTCCCATAATGCTTACCAAAAATGACTTATAAAGCATGGATCTTGATCAGATATGATGGATGTTAGAATCCTAAATTGAACCAAACATGATTAAATAAATTATGTGTAGTGTTATTTGCATCAATGTCTTTATTATAAGTGACCATGATAGCCATATTGGAAAACCTATCCACTGCAATGAATAGAGCATCATGGTGATGTCTCATTATAGGCAACCTAGTCATGAAGTACATGCTGATAGATTCCCATGATTTGGATGGAATTGGTATAGGTGTGTAAAGTTATAGCTTCATGTTTGTGGGCTTGGTGATGCTATAAGGAATGTAAAACTTGATGTGGAATTCGATGTCTATGTGTATGTGTGACTAGTAGAAGTGTGACTATAATGCAACTAGAGTATTTATCACTCTATTGTGTCTTGATGTCTTGGAATAGTGTACCTCTTAGATGAGTCATTGGTGCAGTACACCATTAAAAACATAAAGATATCTAAGCTTGTAGATAAGCTAGTCAAACAAGTAGAAATCTTAAACTCGTTTACCTTGCACTAGTTTGGTGTAATTTATTACAAAGTCTTGGTTAATTATTTATAGGGATACCTAGTCTATGAATTTTTGGCTTCACATTCATAGCAACATGATGAGTACATAAACTACAATCAATTAATTCACTCTTCTACCTTATTTTCCTTCCCTTTATTATGTTTGATCATGATATGGAACTATTGTAAGTTACCATTTCATATGTTACACATTATTTAGATTATTTTTCATTTATAGGAATTGAAGTGGCTTGTGATATGAATGAATAACTATCTCTTTCCCAATAATTTTGTGGCACCATTGTGTGATTACTTTCATAATACCATATAGTTCTTTCCCATAGGTGTAGTACCTTTGCACTATGTCACTGAACATAGATCTGAGTGGTATGTGATTAGATATCTATGTTGCATGAACACTACATTGAGTGTTTATTTAGATGCATCAATATGATTTTTTAATAAATTCATAATTTCAAACATTAGAATAATAGGTGTTTTGTACAGGCATTACTTGAGTTCCTTAAAAGTGAAATATTGTGCATAAATCTAATCAAACTTATATTTGTACATATTATAAGGATGAGATCTCAAGAGATGTGTGAAAAACCAAGGATGAAACTATGATAGAAGTTATAAATTACAAGAAAAATCCTTAATTTTATGAGATTACATGGAGAAGGATAATCTTGGATCACTTTTATTTCTATAGATTAACACGAATGTTTGTGGTATAAATGATGTTGCCTAGATACTAAATCTATGTAGCACCAAATATACACTTTGATAAGTTGGCCTATAACTTGAGCTGATGCAAAGTGTTTAGGATATATGATATGTGTTCTATATGTTCCTTTCAAGTCTTGTTAAATATGAGGATGTCATCCAAGTAGATGATGATGAAGGAGTTCAAAAAAGGCCTAAATAGATCATCTATCAAATGAAATAAAGTGGTTTGTGTATTTGTTAGGCTAAAAGTCATGACCAACCATTCATACAATACTTCTCATGTCTTGAATGTTTTCCTCTCAATTTCTTCAGGATGGACTAGAACATGATGGTAACCCAGCTTCAAGTCAATCTTAGTGAAGTATTATATACCTCAAAGCTGGTCTAAAAGGTTGGCAATGCATGGAAGTGGGTACCAATCACCATTATTTTATTAAGTGTGAAATAATATATTGAAATTCATAATGAACCATACTTTTTGGGTGTAAGGACTATAAAACTTATGCAAGGCAAAGAGTTATACTTGATCTTTCCTTGATCAATGATCTCTTGTATCTGACTCTAGATTTTATCATTATCCCAAACTGAACTATGATATAAAGAGTTGTTTAAAATAGGGGATCTAAGAACCAAATTGATGTGGTGCTTTACCATACAGTGTGTTGGAAGGTCTTTAGGTTCTATGAATACTTCACTACATTATTCTAGTAACTTATTAAAATAATATTATTATAACATTGTGTAAATGTTGCACACTACCAAAGTGTGTTTCATCTTTTGTGTAAGTGTATCAGGATGAACCATGAATAACATGAAATTATCCATATGCAATATAATCTTAAAACACTACTTGGTAGAAACTAAAGTGACTTTATTTATGGGTGATAAATCAAAGAGGCTTTAGAAGTGATCCTACACATGAATAGTCCAATGTTGTGGCTTATCTTGATATGTAACTTCATGATCAAATAGATACAATATTCTTAGAAATATGTCACAGACCTTGAGAGGTGTAATGTCATAAGTGGTGTTGTCCTCCATAGGCTTCACTTTGTACTGAAAAGTGCATTATCTATAGACCTATATATCTTTCCCATACTATATCCACCCTAAATAATGTGGCTTGGGATACATAATAGTGGCAAGACCAAGGCACTGAGATATGGATTACATAATGATGTTCTTCTAACTTTCACTATTTATGATGGCATGAAGAGGCTGACCCCTCACCTAGAACTTAGTGTGGAAGAGACATTTGCACTCCTCAAGGATGTTAATCATAGTGGTGTTGGTGATTAGATAAGAGGCATCAATATTAGTGTTGTTCATTGGTGTGGGTCCTAATGTAAATTATGTGAGTAATAATTATTGTGCATGACACATAGAATCATCATAAGTGGATGAGTGATGGTAGTGGTACCACTTATCACTAAACTTATTCTTACCTTTTTCTAAATTAGAATGCATAGGATCATTTGAGTTTTATGTAGACTTTTGAGGCTTATCACCTTTGTGAAAAGTGTTCTACTTCTATATAGAAGGATACGATGTGGAGGTGTGAAAGGGTTGGCCCTTTGGCACTACGTTAAATGAAGAGATGAATTGTTGTTTCATCTTCTCCTTGGATTCGATCTTGGAGGCATTGTGATATGATTTCCCCAATGTATCATAAGTCAACAATTCCATCTTTACATAGATATAAGGTGGTATTCCACTATTATAATTCAGCACCTTATGTTGTTCACTTAAGTTCTCTTGTAGATTCATAGAGTATTCATGTTGTATGTTGGTGTAGTCCTCTAATAACTAATCCTTATGCTGATGTAGATATTTTAACTTGATGTATTCATCTTCAAAGTGTTAGAGAGGGTAATATTCCACATTCAATACATTGAAAAAAGTATTTCATAATTATATTGGAACACTCTCTTGTGCATATTGTGTACTAAATTTCTCCCACTAGTGATAATTGGAATGGACATCTTCAATACTATGAAGGTGATTATTTCAGTGTTGGTAAAATAATTAATTGATAAATACACCTTGAGTTATTGAATCTAGGCATCTAATGCTTTAGCATTTATCTTACCTTTGAATAGAAGTATGTCAAGAGTGACTTGTAATTTTAAGCAATTTTATTATTTAAACCATTATTGAGCATATTTTAGATGTGTAGTAGAAAATGTTGAGTTGAGATGCATTACCAACTCATGGAAATGACCAAAACAATTTGTGTGTTATGCCTCCATTAAATCAATGATGATCCTTTTAACCTTTAGGGATATCTTAGGTTACTTTTATGAATCCCTCATCTTAATTTTTCTATGGAATTCTTTTAAATATTCTAAAATAGAACTGATTGATAGACCTTCTTTCTCAAGTTGCTCTCATATATTTAAAGGCATAAAAAGGAAAGATCATTTATTCTCTAATACCAACAATCCATACCATAGGGACCAAGACCAAGTATGAGGGGTAAAACTAAGTTTGGTTATGTAGAGTGAATGTGAAGAGTTAATTTAGATATAATAAAACTAAGCACATTAGATGGAGCATAAGTCTTTACTTGTAGGAAATGCAACTTTTATTTAATAGAAAAAATAATGAAAATGGTATAATGTATTATAGAACATGAATTACATATTAGATACATGGATCATGATATTTATGTTATGACTATGTGTGGTACCGACCCTTGGATGGATGCATATGTTACATAATTATACAAAAAAAATTACATGGTAGTTACAATTATTATCGATTACAAAGAAGATGGTTGAGTCATTTTGTATTCCTTATTAGATGATGATTGAGATTCTCATAGTGAATAATGGTTCAACTAATAATATTCCAAAACAAAAAGTTCTACTTGATAATCCATGTGATAAAAATAGGCTAACATTTGGATGTGTTAGATTGAAAATAAGTTTGGGCATGTGAGTTTATAATCAAGTACCAATGAGGTGCATAGGGCTATGATCTGAGTAATGCACAGTGAATAACATCAACTATGATTGGATGTAATTTAAGTGAGAAAGTATAAAAACACATCTAAGACATATGCATAAGTGCATAATAAATATTTGTGTTGAGGAGTATGATCTATGTGCATAAAAACAAGTGAGGAGCTTCTTATGCTGCATAGTATCTGCACATAGATCAACCACTATACATAATATCAAAAATATAGATATTGACTTCACCTTCTAATAATAAGATGTAAAATCTTGCCATTTAATACCAAGATATGTAATCAAAGTTACCTATTTTATAGCATGTTAATGTTTTCTACTTATATGGGATAAGAAGAGGAGACTTTGTCATGGATAATCTCCTAGATGAGGCTATACGCTAGTATTTTATGAACTTTACAAGGTGTAGGGAAAGAGAAGTATACTTTGATCATAATAATTAAGACAAGCATTGATGTAATGTTAATTTTTAGAATGTTTTCTATAATATAATAGGGTAATATGAAAAGTGAAATGGGAAGATAAGTTACATTCTAAAAATATTGTTATGTGAACTAACAATTAAATGATCACCAAACACGACAGTTGATATGCAAATACAACATGTAGATAATGAAAAATGTAGTGCAATGAGATGAATTTTAAATGCATAGGTCTAAATATAAAATAATTTAAGGTTCAAATAGTACATAGATTCACTAAACTCCTTGCCCTCTATATTGTATAACTGATAGGCTCCATTCTTGAAATCTCTAGTCACCAAATAATGACCTAACCAATTGGGTATAAAATTTCAACATTATCCTTTGATTTTATCTATTTAAATGTCAAGCCTAAATTTATAGGATGTTCATGGATGTTTTTGTAAATTTGATAGTGTTATTGATAAGTCATGATTATTTTTTCCCCTTATGTCATATCTTATTCGGGGAAGGTGAAAATATGTGAAGATGTTGTGAGAAATTTTTTCTAATATTTTACCTCTTCTAAGAGAGATAAGACCCAATATTGAGGACTTTATTTGATCTTTGAAACCAATATTTATTTTTATAGTGCCTATGGTTAACATGTAAATCCCTTCCTCTAGCACTAGCATGGTACAGAGATGTCAAATGGTTTTATCATTCAACCTAACATTGAAATTATGATCTAAATTACAATTTTCCCTTGTATGATGGGATGTGGGTTTATGGTTCTTAATTAATGGATCATCGGGCTCTTTTATGGGCTTATCATCTTACCCCAAGAGTTTTATCATGCAAACCTTGAAATTGAGATCAAGATCCTTTATACCAAGAGGCATATGGGAACTATAAGTCATGATTCAGTATGGGTTGAAAGGGAGATTAATGGATTCATTATTTTCCATTATGTTAATGATTTTAACTATAGACATGGCTGAGATGACTAGTATCATTATTATATATTTACCATTTATTTTTTTTATTATTATAACCTCCTTTTTTTTTGGATTTATCCTTTAATAGGGCTTGATGAAGTTATACCTCTTTATTTAAAACCACTTTGGGCTTTTTGGGTTCCTTAACTTCAACCAAATTTTGGGTTTTCACCACACCATTAATGGGTAAATGATAATCAATGTTTAACTGTGATCACTTGTGCATAATTACTTGATGAACATCAAAGGGTTTGGGGTCACCTTGGGTAAAAAAAACCTTTCCAAGATGTAATAACCTTATATGTTGGAAGAGGGTATAAGGGATTTCCTTCATGCTATAAATCCAAGGTCTACCTAAGATCATGTTTTAATTGGTTTATTTATCAATTACATGGAATTTTATCAAAAAGGTCTTGGTACCTATGGTAACTAGAATCATTATGGTTCTTATTTAAGTCTACTTGAGGCTATCATAGACTCGAATGGTGTTTCTATTAGTTGAGTAGTTGGTTTTCCCATAACCAAGCTTTTATATGAATTTAAAGGGGAATATATTCAAAGCTACTCCATTGACAACCATTGTTCATTTTTCATAATTTTATAAATTAAAACTTATAGAAACAAGGCTAGATCCCTCATCTTACCCATCTTAGATTCATGAGGGACACTCCTAAGTTCAAATAAATAGCTAACATCCCTCAAACTCTACCTTGGAGGAAACATCTTTTAGAAACTTAGTTTTGGCCACTTTCGTGCCTAAACTAGAATTCAATAAATTTCTTGCAAACAACACATTTTAAGCCTAGAAACCACCTGAATGGACCAATTTCATCTATGTAAGGGATTTAATTATCCAAAACTATGAAAAGGCTAGCTTAGCTAGTGTATTACCCTGTATACATCACTAACCTAATTCAGTTCTAACCTTAGTCAAATTACAACCTAATAATTTGGCACTTTTGGTCTCTCAAACCACTAATTCATAACATTTAAAACAATCTCCCAGAGCCAAAAATCACTAATAAATATTAATTACATTTCAAATCTTAATTAAGTTACCTAAACAAAAAATCTAAATCAAATTAGTAAATTTCATTTACCAAAAAAGGGATTTTTAGCCAAATATAAATTCAAAAGGCTAAATAAGTTAGTAAAGTGATTTATTATTTCTTAAATATTTCAAAAACATGAGTCAAAACCTCATAAATATCTAAAGTGAGTTGTCATGCCTCATAAAAATATGAAACTAAGGTGTCAATATTTCATAAGTGCTTTGACCTAACCCTAGGTTAGCCTAACTCAACCTAAGTTATTTTAGACTCAACCTAAGATAGAAGTTAACCTAACCTTCCTAGGGTTAGAGTTAATTCTTATATCTATAAATACAAGTACCCACACCATATTCCAACAATATTTTTGTGTGTAAGCTAATTATGCTAGAATACCTTTTTAAAGCCTTTGAGAGTAGTGTTATAATGTGTAATTTATGCCAAGCCTCACACCAAGCCACAAGTGACTATTGGAGAGATACTAACACCATGGAAGAGCATTGATAGAAGACTCAAATTTTCATATGATGATCAAAATATCCTTATGTCAACAAGAAATCATCAAATTTGATAAAGGAGGTAATAAATTTGTATTGTCTTTATCTCTATTTTGTGATCTTACTTATAATGTTATGTTCTCCTTAGTTCTTAGGCAAGAGTGTTTAGTCCTAGTATATTGTTATGCTTGTTTTTTTATCATTTGGACTAACAAGGGACTAATCTACATATTATTTGCTATTCTAAAACCTAAGGTATATAATGGCATGCTTGATGTGACCACACATCTCATAGGGCTAAGGATAATGATAAGCTAACCTTAGTTTTACTAACAAATGCATTCAATTCTTTAAGTTTATATTTTTAGCCTTAAAATATACATCATTCTATTTTTTGAGTACATGGTGGATTTGCCATGTGTAATGGTGGCTTCACCATTTCCATGTTTATTTGTGATCTTTAGTTTTGCAAAAATGGTGGATTTTTAATGCAATTTTGGCCTACTAAATGGTAGTTTCTCTCTACAAAATTGAAGGCTTTGCTTCTATTGAATGATAGATTTTCAAGGTTATTTTACTCTCTATTTCAATATTTTACTACTTACTAAAGTTTTTTCTCTTAACCTAATTGATACCTTTGCTTGACTAAATGGTGTCTTCACCAAAGTTTCTCTCTGTATCTATGTTTCTTGAAAATCAGTGGCTTTGACCTACTAAATGGTAGATTCACTCTATGTTTTTCTAACAGAGATCTTGAAATGGATTATTTTTTATGCACTTACTTTTTGGCTTCTAAGTAAGAAAATTACCTAACATTTTGTAGGACCTAAGGTGGAGATAGATAAGCTTAATCATGGTTAAAAACTCATATACATTTTGTTTGGTACTTAAAATCCATTTAATCACACTTGTCTTTTAGTTTTTAAAGTTTTTACAAGTGACAACAAGGCCAAGGGGCCAAAATTGCAATCACACTTTGATTTAGTTATATTAAAAGGAACACACATTTTAGTCAGATATCTTAAGAGATTTTTTGATTTATATTTATTTTTTATTATTAGCTAGATTTCAAAGTTTGTAAAATTAGTTTCTTTATTTATAGTAAATTAGAAACTATTACATGTGTGTTGTCCCCCTATCCTCTTTAGGGAATTTGGGTGACAAAAAGTGCTTAGTTTATTTCATTTTTTGTAAATATATGTCAAAAATAATTTATCTTATGTTATCCCTAAGCTCTGAGTGAATTGGGTGACCCAGAAATAAACACCAAAGTCTTTTTATTTTCATTTATTTGTTTTTATATATTTTGCTTATGAGTGGAAGCTCACTTCTCCCTCATAACTTCTCTAGGGGTGTGTTGACTTTGGGTTTCATCTCATAGAATCATACCAACCCCACTCTATAATGGAGTGTATAAATTAGGCAAACCATTGGATGGGATAGTGGCAATCAATTAGCCTAACCATCCCCATGGGTACTCAAGCCATGTGGAAGCTAGACATTAGAATTCACCTAGAAGTACACAAATGAAATATTTATGTAAATTACTACACCATTACATAAAAATTTAAGTGGTTTGGATAAATTGATGTGATTTCACCCTTGTGTTATTTGTAGTCACCTAAAACTAGCCACTGATAACCTCTAATCAAGTTTTTGGCTAATTTTCACCCAGAATGCATAATTTGGTTTAAAAACACTAAAACATGCTAAATGATGTGAAATTGACATATTTAAGTGTTTATTTTGTCCAAGGTATCCCTAAATGGGGCAATACAATTTATGGGCCAACTAACTTTGATCAGTTCATTTTGAGTCAAACTGCCAAATTTGTACCTAGGTGCTCTAGATTGCTCTTTCCTATCAAATATTTTGCATGAGACATGTACCTTTGTTATTTGTTTTTGGTAAAATCCTAAATTATAATATGCATCCAATGCATCTAATGTCACCTTCTAACTCTAATCTAGTTAAATTTTGGACCAATAACAAGACATTCTAATCAATTTGAGTAATTTGTGCACAAAGTGCTTAATCATGATTAAGAGCTAATCAACCCAAATCAAGGTCTAATTAATAATTCCATGGAAACTTGTTAAAAAAATATTTTTAGAAATGAATATTGAATATTTTCATCATCAAGTGACCTCACTTTTTGGGAAGGCATCCCTAATCCATAAATGCCACAAATATCAGGATTCATGCCTCCCATGCCTCATCAATGCCTTCCATGATGCCCTCTATGCCTCTTAATTTCCCCTTCTTCCAATGTCATGATGAGGATAATTAGAAATTTAATTCCAAAATTTTAATTAATCCTCAACCACACATCTCAATCTTTAGATGGATGGTTCAGGTTGATTCTAGACATTCTCAAAAATTTATAAATAGAGAGGCCATGAACATTATTTTCAAACTATTTTGGTGCAAAGTTATAATGCACAAATATCTTCAAGAAGACATTGATAATAGTTTTACCATGCCAAATTTATTCCAATCCAAGCCAAGACACAAGCCAAATGTGCCAAGGAGAGATGGAGGTTGTCAAGCTTCCATTGCCAAGGACTTCATGAGCACAAACTGAGCAAACCACTATAACAAGCATTTTGGAGCATCCAAGGGAGGTAAAATAAAGTTTTATTTTGAATTTTAGTTGTGTGTTTCATTCATAATTTTTAACTAAGCTCTCATTAATGTCTAGGCCTAGAGATGTTATGTTATTAGTGTGTTTATTTCATTTTGTTTGTCATTTTGGAACTAACACCATACTATCCATCCTCTCTTGAGTCAAATTCCTAGAGAACATAATGGTATGCTCGATGGGACTAGACACATATCACACCTGAAGGATATCCTTTTTCAACTCTAAAATATTTATTTGGACCATTAAAACTCTTACAAATTGATTTTCTAACTTTATTTTTTTATTTTTGCTTGCCACAGTTTTACACAGTAACCGACATTGGCAAGTAAGACAAACATCATTTACATATCTTAATCGATGTCGATTAGCAAAACTAACATTGGTTAGATCTTAGTTAGCCAGAGTAACCAATGTCTATGGTAATAATTGACATCGGTCACTATGTTTTTCCAAAAACACAAACCTGAGAGCTATTTGTTGAAGTTTATTGTTTCAAACTCAAAAGAGCTTCAAAGCTAAAGGACATGCTAACAATTTTGTTGTAGGACCAAGCTTAAAATTTTCTCAAAACATGTTTAGATCACCTTTTGCATGCTTAAAAATTAATTAAGAACCTAGTTTTGGGTGTTTAACAAATAATTTAGATGTTTTTTTTGAATGTTTTCAAAGTTTACAACTAAGACCAAGGGGTCAAATGAACACCACCAAATATTTTATTTGGGTTTAAAATTGAACACATTTTTCAATTCTTGTTTTCAATAGTTGTTTAGTTAGGTTTTGTTTGGCAAAAAGAGGAATTTTGCATGTATGCTCTTCCATTTTTCCCTTTTAGGGAACCCTTAGAATCAAAAGAACCATTCATATTGTAAATAGCCTAGTCCAAGGCTTAGAAATAATGTCACATAAATCACTCCCCAAAAACCCACCAAAGTTTGGGTGATCTTAAAAATGACCCTAAAGTATTTCTCCTAGCAAGGGAGACTTCATCACCTCCCACAAGTTCTTTAGGGAAACTTTGACCTAGGGTTTCATCTCCTAGCAATGACTTCATTTGGCTCCTTTGGAGTTGCACACGGGATGTATCTACATTTGGACATCACACTACACTAAGTGAACATCAAGATGTAGTGATTGTAAAAAGGACTAAACCTTTTTATAACTATCCAATGCCACGGTCACCTAATTTTTGTGCTTAACTTTTACATCATTTAACATGAAATTAATTGTGCAATTGATTCCACTATAATGATTGAAACCTTTTTAGTTTACTAGACCCAACTTTTCCATACCCTTTCTAGGATTTGGATGATTATACTTAGTATATTTTCATCATTTTTTCTTGGTATGTTTTGAGTCTAAATACTTGTTTGTTTATTCATAAGCCATGTCAAAATAATGCATTTGAGTTTTGAAGGGTAGTGTTGTGTTGCCCAATCATGTCGAAACATTTTTGAGCCTTTTTAGTATTTGAAACATAACATTGACCACATTATTTAAGTATGGTTACATTGTTAGGCTGCTCAATTTATTTCAAGACTTGTTTACCATTGTATCAAAAACCATTTGTTTTAAACCATTTTGTGTATACCATTTAGACCTTTGTCATGTGTCATCATGCTATCCGATCTTATCTAGCCTGTTTGTTCAAATCCTACTTTTTAATGTTGAGTTTTCAATTAGCCTTATTTAGTTTGGATCTAAACATTGATTTATTTTTGTTTAAGCCTTAATTCATGGGAATGATACATAGATATTTATCTTTTGTGTTGTATAACTTTGGTTAATCGATTACCCAAAATTGAAAACTATTGATGGTTTGTTTGTTTAATGCCTATCCTCATCATTATTTGTGTCTTTATTTGGGAGAACACAACATTTTTCAAAGAGCCTTTTATCTTATACCTTATGCCAACTAATCATATATATATATTTGATTCCATGTGTTGGGTCTATGTCAAAGTTGTTTTCAAACTTGTTAGATTAAAAT
This sequence comes from Torreya grandis, assembly GCA_037957365.1. Lineage (NCBI taxonomy): Eukaryota > Viridiplantae > Streptophyta > Pinopsida > Cupressales > Taxaceae > Torreya > Torreya grandis. The sequence goes on along the minus strand of JARHVA010005889.1, from coordinate 40,234 downwards.
CAAATCACATTAACCTTTGTTTTAAGTCTAGCTTTTGATGTCATTTGGCCAAAAGTCCTAGCACATGCTTGTTTGTTTGAGCCTAGTTTTTGACTCCACGTTTGGACAAAAGACCTAGTAACTAAAAATTTTCCTTTCCTAGTTTAAGACCTTGTTTGGAACACTTTGACCTAGACCTTTGGCATGCCAATTTTTATTTAGACACTTGCCCTTTTGTGCATATGACATTTTACATTAGACATTTGATGTTAGGCTATTTTATGCCAAGACTTAGCACAAACTATTTTAGAGATATGGCTCCACTTTCAAACCACATTGGAGATACAACTCCACCTTTTGACCAAGTTAGACCAAGATTGAACTATTTGTTCTTTGGGCATAGTTTTTCAAAGTTTGTAGAACTCTAAGCCTTTTTTTCAGAGCTTTCATCATTTACATAGATATGTCTAAATACCCTTTTGGTGGAGTCACTTACAATACAACTTATGATAGAATGGCCACACAAAATGACTTGTATGGCTTTTATCAAGACCCCAATGATGTTAATATGGTTTATGAGATAGATTTCTATTTACCTCATATTAATCATTCATGGGACCAAAGTCATGAAACAACTTATGATCTAACTTGAGACCATGATTGGTATGAAGAGGTTTATGAAGAGGAATTTGAATACCCAACTATAGATAATGTTTTTTGGGATATGAATATATACCCTCTTTTCAATAATCAGTACATGGAACACAATCAAGAACTAGCTTATGATCCAACTCATGACTAGGATGATATGGTTTATGAGGAAAACCTAGATGCTTTTGCTTATGCAAGTAATCAAGTTTCACGATGTCCTTTTGTTATCAAATAATTGGATGCCCATAACCCTCCTTTGGATTATATGAGCTATCAAGCTTTGCAATATCAGAGGAATACCATTTCTATACTAGGACCTCATCCTTTGGCTTATGCAAGAAATCAAGCCCCAAAACACCCTATCATTACCATATTAGGACTTTGTCCTATGGCTCATGCAATAAATCATGCTACCCAAGGCCCTACCATTATCCAACCATAAGTAATTCCTCATCCAGTACCAATCCCATCCAAACCGCAACCCATCCAATCATTCAAAGACCAAGCTATGTTCAAAATTGGTATTTTACAACTCATTGAAAACCAAAGCCAATAGAACCAACCAATTCAAGAAGTTTTTGTTGCACCAACCATTTGTGATAAGTCAAATTATGATAAATTGCGTATTAATCCTATACCAGTTATTGAGGATTCTCACTCTGACAAGCCAATATTTGTTGAGTCACTTCTTAATGATTATAACTACCTTTGGGCAAATCATTACCTCGACCATATACCTATTTTTTAAGAGCCTCCTATTGACAAGCAAGTCTCTAAGGAGTTATCTCTTGACCTTTTTCCCATTATAGAGGAGACTCACTTTGACAAACCAATCTTTGTGGAGCCCATCATGCCATCACAGGCTGTTACTTGTCTAAAACCAAATATTCAATAAGACATCATTGTAATAAAATACCCATCAAATGAAGAATTAGAGTTAGAGTCAAGTTTTATTCTTTAACCAACATCATATTTATCATCAGAATCAGAATTAACATCAGTCTCAACATTAAATTCAGAATCCTTTGAGTTAAAATTAGATTTAGAAAAAGAATATTTTCATGGTTGTTATAATATTGGTTATGCATGCCTTGCAAATCAATTTAAATACATTTGTGATCCTTCTACAATTTTTGAGGATGAGTAATTTAGCTTTAACATAAGTTATCCTAGTATCTTCTACAAAGATTTTGTGGCCTCTCCCCATTCCATTACCATTCCATAGGCCATTACCATCAACCAAAATAGCCACATTATTGACATTCCACCTCTCATAATTGTCGATCAGGGATGACAAAATCACACTTTGTTGAACTATATCCATGGTGACATAGTAATTGAAGAAGAAAAAGAAGGCCAAGACCACATTCATTTAGAATAATAACAATCTCCTATTGAAACCTTTTTAGAGGTGCTAAGGGATAAGCAAAGATCAAACTCAACATCTATTAATGACACCTTTTTGAAGGCACTAGAATACAATCAAAGTTAAATGTTAACATCTCTTTGTGAAACCTTTTCAGAGGTGTTATGGGATGATCAAAACAAATTCATTAGTGAAAAATTTATCAAGGTGCCAATAGCTAAGCACAAAAGTTATTCATTATTTACTGAAGATAATATCAAAGATCAAATCAAAATAGCTTCCTATCTACAGCCTAATTAGATGGTATCTACTCTCAAGATCAAACAATAGAAAAAATTGGTGGTATTATTAAGAGAACAATTATTTGGCCCCACCATAACCAAAGTTATTTCAATTATGGCATCATTAACATTACGTGTGACTAAAAGTCCTAATCTTCATTTGTTTCCCTACTATTCCACATTCCATTATCATTTTCCATTCCATTTCAAAATCAAACCTACCATCCATTATTTTTCCTTGTTTACCACCCATGATCACACTTTCCTTTGTAGAGGCTACAAATATATCTTGTCTCAACATTTGAAGGAATCAGAATCACTGAACAATGAAGATCACAAAATCATTCTTGACATCCAAGTTTGGAAGCCATTTTTGATAGAGAAACTATTCAGAAGAGGTATGGGATAGAAATTAACATAATCAAGTATTATATATATATATATATATATATATATATATATATATATATATATCATTTATTGATTAGGATGTGCATCTCCCCATAAATAAGAATAATAGAATAAAAAACTATACCCAGACCAAAAACATGTACCATACCATTTCATTGCCATACCATTGCCATTGTTATATATGCCTATTTACCATTATTGTAGATCTCAGCCATTTACCCCATCACTTGGGGGAAACCCTCTTACCATTTTTTTCCAATCTATAAAAAACCATCATTATCCTTAAAAAGACCATACCATCATATCATTTCATTCTTATTAGACCAAAGCCTATTTTTAGTCATCCTATCCAATCCTATTTTGATCTTGGTTACTTTGGTTCTTCCTACACTTTTTTTTAGAGGATTTCAATCAAATTTTAACAATAAATCAAGTCTATGTTTACAATGATAGTCTATGAAAGTGGTGTGACAGTTGATCTGGCAAGATATCTTTCATCCTATCAAATTTGTTTATGTGACCCTAATTATAACTACCTATGGGCAAATCAGTGTCTCACCAATCTTGCTACTAATTATAACTTCCTATGGTAAAATTAGTATCATCGACCTATGATATTATATATTAGTTATAACTACTTATGGGTAAACTAGGGGAAACACTTGTTTACCATGCATTGTTGCATCACCTTGCCATCATTGTTTTCATTTGACTGGCCATTTGCTAGATTTGAGAATTTGTTAGGACCTAGTTGGTTTCTCCCAACTCTTAGGTGGATGGAATTACTATGACTTGAGGTCATTTCAAGACTATTTAGGTCATGATTAATTTATGATGAGGTCACCTTAGTCCCCTTTTCTATACACTCTCATCATTTTGAGAGTAACCTAAACCATATGCTCTCACCATTTTGTGAGCAACCTAAGACAAACACTCTCACTATTTTATGAGTAGGTATCTTATCATTCTCTAAAAAGTTAAGATACCTAAAAAAGTCAAAAAAATTCATAACATTTCAAAAATCCAAAAATATTTTTACTATCTAAGCCTAGTCATTTATCCTCGATCCACCTTACTGGGGCATTGACATTGTTAAGATGCTTTCTTTTGCTTTCAGGCTTTCTATTTATTTGTTTATTTTAGGGTATTTTTTTGCTTGTTTTTTGTTTTTTTGTTTATTTTTTTGCTTGCTTATTTGTTTACTTTTAGTATTTTTGCCTTGACTTAGTCTATATGTATGCATTGGGTGATTCCTTACACATATTATTCTTGAGTCTATCCATATTCATATGTCAATATTATCATCGTAGTTTTTATCATTGGTGTATTATTTTCAAGTGTTTATTGGATATTGAGAGTCAGTCCTTATGCATATTTTGTCCAAGTCTTCATGGTGTTTTATCATCAAGCCTATCATCACATGCTATAGCAAAAAATAGCTTCACAAAGGTCTACAATCAATAGAGCCACAAAAGTTTCTCCTTGGAACCTTGATAAATCCTTCCATCCCACCCTTGATCACATCAACCCAATGACCATTCTATTTGTATCATTACTAATAAGGATGATCATCTCCTCATTGGTAGGTATAATTAGATAATTCACACTGATTAATCTTATTCTTCTATTCATCTATTTCATCACTTTACACCCACTCATATTTAATCTATATTCCAGGTTATATCCTTGAGTTATGCTTTTTAATCAACCCTAACTAGGTCACAATCATCTTTATCCAATCTAAGTCCTCTTAATGATTATAACCACTTATGGGTAAATAATTATTTTGACTTTTATTCTTGATTATAACTACCTTTGGGCAAATCAATATCCTTTTTACATCAATGCATGCAAGAATTTTCTTATTTAGATTAATCTTTACCATGGGTTAATTCCACCTTTCTTCTTATTTCTTTTTGAGGGATTGTCCATCAATAAATGTGACAGGCACTCCCTTAATGGGGCATCATCATAGGCTTCCCAAAAACCATTTGGAGCTTTGTTCTTCAATCATCATCTTCTTTTTGGCACACAAGCCATTTCTCATTCTTTGAGAAAACATTTATTTGCCTATGGTTTTTAACATCTTCCCAAACAAGGGCAAATTACAGACACCTAAAATTGGCCACCGATAACCTCTAATTTAAGCTTTTGGCTAATTTCCACCTAGAATGCACAATTTGGCCTAAAAACACTAAAACATGCTAAATAATGTGAAATTGACATATTCAAGTGCTGATTTTGGCCAAGGCATCCTTAAATGGGGCAATGTAATTTATGGGATAGCTAACTTTGATCAATTCATGTCGAGTCAAAATGCCAAATTTGCACCTAGGTGCTCTGGATTGTTCTTTCCTATTAAATATTTTGCATGATACATGTGCCTTTTTTTTTTTTTGGTAACATCCTAAATGGGAATATGAATCCAACACATCTGATGTCACCTTCTAATTCTAATCCATTTAAATTTTGGACTAATAACAAGACATTTTGATCAATTTGAGTAATTTGGGCATAAAGTGGTTAATCATGCTTAAGAGCTAATTAACCCAAATCAAGGCCTAATTAATAATAACATGGAAATTTTTTGAAAATTTGTTTTTATAAATGATTATTAAATATCTACATCATTAAGTGACCTCATTTCTTGGGAAGGCATCCCTAGGCCATAAATGTCATAAATATCAGGAGTCATGCCTCCCATGCCTCATCAATGCCTTCCATGATTCCCTCCATGCCTCTTAATTACCCCTTATTCCAATTTAATGATGAGGATAATTAAAAATATAATTCTAAAAATTGAATTAATCCTCAACCACACATCTCAATCTTGAGATGGATGGTTTATGTTAATTCTAAACATTCTCAAAAAATTATAAATAGAGAGGCCATGAACATCAGTTTCATGTTATTTTGGTGAAAAGTTATAATGCACAAATATCTTCAAGAAGCCATTTCTGCTAGTGTCACCATGCCAAATTGATTCTAAGCCAAGCCAAGCCACAAGCCAAAGGTGCCAAGGAGAGATGGAGGTTGTCAAGCTTCCATAGCCAAGGACTTCATGAGCATAAACTGAGCAAGCCACTACAACAAGAATTTTAGAGCATCCAAGGGAGGTAAAAGAAAGTTTTCTTTTGAATTTTAGTTGTGTGTTTCATTAATTATTGTTAACTAAGCTCTCCCTAGTGTTTAGGCCAAGAGATGTTATGTTATTAGTGTGTTTATTTCACTTTGTTTGACATTTTGGAACTAACACCATACTAACCATCCTCTCTTGAGTCAAATTCCTAGAGCACATTATCCACATTTGGGACCATTTAGTGCATTCAAGATTTATATATTTTAGTCAAAACCCCACTTGTTATTGAATTTCTTGCCAAATGTTGAGTTCTCATCACCCTAAGTTCATGTCACATATCAATGTTTGAGAGATAGAAGAGGGCATAAAAACTCTACCTACACTTATACTTTAATTTTTGGATTAATACTTAATTATTAACAAGCATTGGTACATCGATAGAAACTTTGGTAGAAGTTACACATAGCCATGTCAATTTTTACATATACGATGAGCCATTTGTGTTACTTTTATTTTCTTTGATGTACATGTGTGTCTTTAGACTAAAATTGTTTGTCTATATTATCACATCTAAATAATTTTAAAACTATCATGTTATTATTATACCCCTTTAGCCTAAGAGGTGTTACTCTATCTATTTTTTTATCACACATTTTTCCTTAGAGTGTTGTTTCAAAACTATTTGTGTGTTACTTGTTGAAACAAGGCATCGCTATGTTACCCATTTCATTTCAAATATTTTCCTTGGATTTTTTATTCCAAAATCATTTGTCAAGAAATTTATTTAGATTAATATTATGCTACTCAAATTAATCTAAATATCTTGTTGTATTTGAAACCAAGTTCTAAACTATTGTTATAACTCTCTTATTTTGAATGCACAATTACACTGCCCATTTTGGTCTAGCTCTTTTACCTTAGAACATTCAATTATTTTAGCTTTAAATCTGAAAATCAACCTTTTGAAGTGTGAATCCTAAACTAATCATGTTCATGTCAAAGCCTCATATAATTTGGGCTTAGGTTGTCTACCTTTTGTGTTAATATTTTGTTACTTGGGTTGATTTCTTATTTGATTTAAAAGACCCCTTGCTTAGACCTACTAATTGGTGTTTATTTTGTACCTTGTTTGAGATTCTTTTAAGCCAAGTTGTTATCACATGCTTTGTTTGAAGTTTATCATGCCAAAATTTTGAGTGTCTTAGTTCCATTATTCCAAAAGTTTATTTTGAAATCAAGTATCAAGTCTTGGTGAACCAATCATCAAGAGTTTTTTGAGTCCATTGCCTTAGTTTAGTTTGTTTTGAGTTCTTGTTTGAGTTCTTTGTTTTTGATTCTAGAATTTTTTTATGCTAATGATTATAATTGCCTTTAGGCAAATCATTTCTATCTTTTTATCCTCGTTAACAATTATTCTACTTTATCTAGTTACTTTTGTCACTGATTATAACCACCTTTGGGAAAATTAGTACTTTAGCCATAGACAAGCTTCTAGATTTTGTGTTACTTTTACCACTAATTATAACAATTTTTATGTAAATCAGCATCATTTTGTTAGACCAGTCTCATGTTTGTGTTGTTATTCCTTTGTCAAGTTTAGTTGTATTACCCTTTGGGCATCTTTCATAGAGCCAAAGGTTGTTTTTTTTTAGACCTCAATTATTTATTACCTTTAGACCCTTTGTTTTTCATGTGACCTATCCATGGACCTAAACATGTCTCATTACACATGTAGTGGGACCATGTACAATCTAGGCTATGATAACTTTGTGACCAATAACATTTTTTTTCAAGAGTCTTATGACAATCTAGCTTATGAGATGAATTCCTATCCATATTATAACATCCTATATGTTGAATAAAGGCATGATCTTTTAGCATAATATTTAGTGATTGTACCTCCTTATCCAAGCCAAGAGTAAAAGTAAATGGCATAGTGCCTCACTCAAATGATGCCTAACATTAAAAAAATCCAAAAATAATATCCCTACTATGTTATGATGCCAACATAAACAAACTATGATCTATACTTGTTTTAACATCATTTTTTATAAAATAAAGATGAAATGCTTGTTAGAGCTATTGAAGTAGGAGACATGTTTTTTCTAGAATTTCCACATGAAAATCTAAGTAGTTTGATTAGAAATCCTAGTAATTCACCTTGAATTCAACCATTCAAATAGGCATCAACTAGTTATAGTCAAGCTCTAGTACAAATTCCATTGAAAGACCAAAATGTGCTTATAAGAGAGAAAGGTATTATAGATGAATAAATAGAATAGGTACAACAAGCATACCAAAACTCTCTCAATCTAGCTCACAATCTTAATGTAAGGGTTATTTCCATCATTTCACTTATTGATATAGCTCCATTAATATGAAAACAAATAGAGGCTTTAAGATACCCAAGACAAAACATAGACGTCACTTAAAAAAATTCAAATAGAATGCCAGTGAAGTCTAATTTAAACCAAAGTGAGTATAATATACTTCCAAGTAAAACACATTAGATTATTCCAAACAAAACCATAAGTGGATTACAATAACAAGGAATAGGTACACTTATTTCTTAAAATCAATAAGCAACCTCCACTCCTCAACCATCTACTTCCTTGAGTGTACAACAGGGAGAAATGAACCAACAAAAAAATAATTTACCACTAAAACAAGTGTAGAATGCTATGCCACCTCAACAAGTGACAATGATTATGATGCCATAACAAGCACAGACCATTATACCTTATAAATCATAGACATTGCCTAACCAACAATGTATTCTTATTACTTATAAATTTTTAGTTGGTCAATAACAATAAAATACAAACCCCTAAAAATTATCTAACCAAAAATAAGTGCCACTTTAACAAGTATCGATATAATAATAGGTGTTTTGCCAATAATAAGGTTCATATATATAGTAGGTACCAGATGTTAGGCAACAATTTCCTTTCACCCAATGGGTATCACATGTACAACAAGAATCCAAATACAAACACCTCTAATAGTAAGGATCTAGTCAACAACATTTTCCCTATATATAATAGGGTTCAATAATTAGGTTGTAAGTTCCCCCCTAAACCCAATAATACCAACACATTCTATAGATCCAAATGCCATTATCATAGCCATAATTCATTAGCCAGGGTTATGTAACCAATTCAACCCAAAATATGCTTCAATAGTAATGGGTTTTGTATTTATAATATATTACTAATGCATGGATATGCATACCTGGTTGTCTATCTAATTTAACCAACATCCCATAATATACCTACTTAGATCAGGGTAATCCACCTTTAACCATGTAACCTCAATAGTAATAGGCCACTCCATCTAAGTTCCATGCCCAAGAGTTGTAATAAATGAATAATTCAATTCAATCTATAGAAGTTGGAAAACAAATAAATAAATTCAAACTAGATGATATCTACTCTTACCCATTCAACATGGAGTATCTATAAATATCATTTCTACCAATTTATGAGCTACCTAAATTTGAAAAATACAAAGGAAAGGATGACCCTATAGATCATTTGAAAAAAAAAATTGCCTACCATTTGGTGGCATATAGCAACATATACTTTCTTCTACTCTTCCCAAGGAGTCTATTTAGACGAGCCTTAGAATAGTTATTGAAATTATCAAAGAACTTTGTACCTGACTTTGATGATCTCTTAAAGAATTTTGTATAGTAATTCTCATATAGTATCGATCATGAGATTATTGTTGTGGATTTAGGCCAAGTTAAACAAAAGGATAGTGAAAGCTTCACTACATACTTGAAATGTTAGAGATTACTAACAAGTCATTTTGCTCATAGTCTACTAGATAAATAGTTGGGTGTGATATTTACTAGGAGCTTACATAATAGGATATCCTACCATCTCAAGCTAAAATGTGTTCATACATTTGAAGAGGTTATAGTGAAAGGAATACAAATTGAGAAAGTCCTTATTAATAGAGGCAAAATCAATCTATCCTCTTCTAATTAGAACTAAAACTATAATCAAGGCCAAAACCATAATTAGAATCCAATTAAAATATTGGCTTCAATGCCACCTAAAACTAACAACAATGTGAGATTTAAACCCTATAACCCTAATAATATTATTTTTGGTAATGGGGTTACTAAATCATTTCATGTTCATATGGTGAAAATATTAGTTGTATGTTTACCTCCACCCAATTAAAAACCACCTCCTCCATATATTCAACTAGGACCTCCAAAAAATCAACTTCCACAAAATAAAAACCAATTGCAAGCCCCTCCTTCAAGGAGAATACTACCCATAGCACAATAATTTAGTGTCCTTGGTGATCCTATTGAATTTATGTTCCAAATATTGGCTTAAGAAAATATGTTCTATTGGATGATACCAAAGTCATTCTTTAAGATATTATTTTTCTCAATTGGTACAAGGAACATGAATTTTGTGAGTAACATCATATCATAGGACATTCCATAAGATGGTGTATCCAACTCAAACATCTGATTAAAAATATGCTAGAAAATATAGAGATAAAAAGAGACACCCATACTCTTACAAACAATCATAACTTGGGTATCTACCAAAATCCATTTCCACAAAATAATAATAATAATAATAATAATAATAATAACTAGTAGTAGTAGTGCTAACAATAGCAATAATAGTGGTAGATAACTCCACTACAAAATCAATAACAATAATAGCAACCAAAAAAATAACAATAGAATGGTTAGAACCAAGGGAACAATGATCAAACCAACTAAAGAGGTCATCATGACATTGTGTATACATATAATAATTTTTAGGACACATTTTAGGTGTTTATGTTTCCACCATCACTATCAACCCTACACCAACTACAAATAGACTTAGACCTTCACCCAATAATGCATATTTGTCAACCAATGCTTACCAACCTCCTTATGCTAGTGATTATTTTAAGGACTATGATGAAAATTAGGCACCATATCATCCAATATGTTGGAAAAATTATTGAGAGTGGGGGTGAATCAGTCTTACAAACTTTTCATATAATTCTACTTAATCATATATGAATCATTCTAACAAGCATGTTCATCTTAGCAAGCATAAGCACCAAATCATAAAATCATGAATCACATGAATATAACATATACATGGGAAACCCTTAAAGGGAATAAAACCCAATAATGAATCAAATGTACTATAGTCTTATAAGATAAATATCAATATTTAGTGGAGCACCAACTCTACATGGAACACTAACACTAACTAGATTACCACCAACTCAGCTAGGCTTTAGCTATTAGGTTGTGGAGCTAAAAGCTTCACTAATGCAAACAAGGGAGGAGGTTGTTGAAGGTTGCTGAGTTGTAGAGTAATCGGCATCAGTCTGATAAGTTGACGTTAGTTAGGTTAGTGAAGAGAAGCAACCGACGTCGGTCAGGTATCGGCTGACGTCGGTCACCTCTAGGTAGACAGGGACTGACGTCGGTCACCTGTGTAGTTCAAAACTACAAGTTTTATGGGTAGTTAGTTAATGAACCAAGTGTTTACATGTTAAGAGCCAAATTTAGACTAGAAGCTATGGATCTAATTATTGTAATTAGATGTCTAATTATTGTTTGCATGAGATCTATTTAAGAGACTCATAGGCTGTATTGTAAAGTGTTCTAGTTTGAGTTGAGCAAAGTTAGCTCCTTCTGTGTGTGAAGTGAGCAAGGATGTTCCTCCTAGTTCCACAGCAATGCCAAGTGTGGGTGTTGGTTTTGGAGAATTAGAAGGGTTCTTCATGTATGTATGATTTTGGTCAGCAGGTGTGCATGGCTACGTTAGGAGATCTACATGGTAAGTAAGATCATTGATATGCAGGTGTATGTGTGTGCATGATCCAAGTTTGCAGGTGTGTAGAACCAGATTGATTTACAGGTGTGCAAGATCAGAGAGGATAGCAACACAATAGGGAGCAGGATCAGGTGGGATCTACTTGGAGTATAGTGTGTACTCAAAAAGAGAGCAAAGAGGAAGGCAAGGAAGATCCTTCCATAAGTGAGATCATTTGGATTGCAGGTTGTTGTAGTTTAGGGTAGATCTACTTAAAGTATGATTATGTACTTGGAGTGCATGGAGAACTTGTGGAGTGTGTGGAGCACTGGTGTACTGGCAGTAGTGGATATTGACTGGTTGGAGGTGAACACCAACTCTGTGTTTGAGTTGTGTGTTGGGACCATAAGAGAGAGAGATTTGAGGAAAGAAGTATTGTACACTTGAGGTGTGGGAATCCTCTGTAAGGTGGAAGAGTGTGGTGTCTCTTTATTGTATTCTTTTCTATATGAGTATTAATACAAGTTGTGTATTGTCTCTCATATTCTGTGTTGTTTCTAGTTTCTAGTTACTTGTTACTTTTGGTTAATTCCACATCTTAAGTTGCTTGTATATGGTAATCAATTGTGTGCTTCCATGGGTTCCTAACAGTTGGTATCAGAGCTAAGGTTACACAGAGTAGGTTTTGTGTTTGGTTACAGGGCACTCTCAGGGGTTTCTGACTGAGTGGGAGTATAGCAACAGCAGAAGAAAGTAAGCTACAAATGGAGAAATTGAATAGCACGAATGGTCACTTACGGTGTTATGGAAAGAAAGAGCAGGTAAATAAATATTGTTGGTTAGTAGCAGATCAGCATGAACAAGCAGATGTTGCAGGTGTTGTTGCATAGGATGCTCTGGATAAAGTTGAATCTTGGTTAATAGATTTTGTTGCCTCTTTCCATGCAGCCCTAGGTAGAGGGGTTGGTGAGCCTTGTCATAATATTGGCAAAGGGGAAGTGTTGCTGAAATTTCAGGTGGCCAACACATGGGTGTTGAAGAAGGTCATGCAGGGCCCAGTCTTGGAGATGTGGCTAATTGCTTAAGGAAAGTTGGGTGATGAGAGATGCACAAGAACTCTCACAGCGGATGCACTTGAATTAGTGGGTGGTAATAAAGTAGGTATCCTTTATCTATCTACTTATATTACTGATTCTTCTTCTGTTGCAAGGACATGGCTTTGTAGGCTTGGTCACATGAGCAAGAAGGAGATGCATGTTCTTAAGTGGAAGACAGATGTGTTTGATAGACTTAAGAAGTGGAAAGCCTTGGTGTTCTTGGAGGAGATGATAGACAAAGTTTAGTGGACGGGGTTGGATACTTCTGAGCAGGGTAGTTTGGACATAGGTTTTGATTCAAAGGAACTTGTGGGTAAAAATTCATCACTCATAGGTAAACATAGGTACCAGCGTCAGTCAGGGGGAATCAGCGTCAAATAGATAGGTGTTGATGTCGGTCATGTGCAGATCGAAGCTGGTGATGTTGGGTAGGGTAAGACCAACGTTAGTCAGGAAGACTGATGTCGGCAATAGTTAAGACCAATGTCGATTAGGAGGACCGATGTTGGCAATAAGGACACCAACATTAGCAGAGTTGGTAGTCAGGACAGGCACATGGAAACTGACATCAGTCAGATGCAGACTTAGTGACCGAGGTGAGTCACTATAACAGATTTTGGGTGGACAACAAGCTATCAAGGTGTCTCAAATGCCCATATGGAGGACTAAAATGGTAAGTAAGCCTCAAATTAATTGATCCTCTTCTTTATACTAGTTGCTGACTGTAGAGTAGGAAGGATCCAGGAAACAATGGGAGCTTGGCATGAACAGGTTACAGGACCAAATGGGAGATTTGGTAGGGTTGCCAGCCAGTATGAAAGCACAGAGACAAATGGATACCTTAGTTAAAGAATAGAGAGAACGAACATGTGAGATAGAAGACCAGGTCATATGGTCTTGAGGAAGCTGCAGGATAGTGGTACAGGTTTGACAGGTGGATGACAAAGCATGGCTTTAGTCAATGTCAGGGTAACTACTATGGTTTGTCTTACCAGGTGGATGATGGTCATAACATTATCTTGTTACTGTATGTGGATGGTTTGCTAGCAGGGTTGTACATACAGGGTTTTGTTGAGCTAAGGGTAAGATTAGTTCAGTGGTTTGCCACGAAGGATTTGGAGCAGCGAAATTCTTTGGCATGGGAGACATGGAAGATCACAGGTTGATTTTGTCTCCAGTGGGAGCTGATGTGAATCAGGTGTAGGTGAGGTTTAGGATGCAAAATCAAAGCACACTAAGGGCTGGGTAGTTTAGTGTCTGAAATCACATGAGGTCTGGTATAGACCTAAGTTTGCCCAAGCAGTGGGTGCTGTCAGAAAGTTTGGAGCCAATCTAGGAAAGAAGCATTGGAGGGTAGTTCAGTGGATTCTCAAGTATTTGAGAGGGACTAGCAGTAGGTTGGCATGCTATGTAGGGTCAAGTTCTTTTCTACATGTGTTTGTAGATGCAGATGTGGTAGGTTACTTGGATGACAGGAGGTGCACCACAGGTTGTGTGGTGGTTGGTCTTCAAGATTCATCTTGAAGAGGGATACAAGCCAAGAAATAGATTAGATGGGGTATAGGTACAGGTATAGTGTAGCTGTTTATCTCCAAGTGGGAGATTGTTAGGTTGTGTAGCTAAAAGCTTCACTAATGCAAATAGGGGAGGAGGTTGTTGAAGGTTGTTGAGTTGCAGAGTAACTGGCGTTGATCTGATCAGCCGACGTTGGTCAAGTTAGTGAAGAGAAGCAACCGACGTCAGTCAAGTATCAGCTGATGTCAGTCACCTCCAGGCAGATAGGGACTGATGTTGGTCACCTGTGTGGTTTAGAACTACAAGTTTTATGGGCAGTTAGTTAACGAACCAAGTGTTTGCATGTCAAGAGCCAAATTTAGACTAGAAGCTGTGGATCTAATTATTGTAATTATATATCTAATTATTATTTGCATGAGATCTATTTAAGAGACTCATAGGCTATATTGTAAAGTGTTCTAGTTTGAGTTGAGCAAAGTTAGCTCATTCTGTGTGTGAAGTGAGCAAGGGTGTTCCTCCTAGTTCCACAGCGGTGCCAAGTGTGGGTGCTAGTTTTGGAGAATCAGAAGGGTTCTTCATGTATGTATGATCTTGGTTAGCAGGTGTGCATGGCTACGTTAGGAGATCTGCATGGTAAGTAAGATCATTGATCTATAGGTGTATGTGTGTGCATGATCCAGGTTTGCAGGTGTGTAGAACCAGATTGATTTATAGGTGTGCAAGATCAGGGAGGATAGCAACACAACAGGGAGTAGGATTAGGTGGGATCTACTTGGAGTATAGTGTGTACTCAGAAAGAGAGCAAAGAGGAAGGCAAGGAAGATCCTTCCATAAGTGAGATCATTTGGGTTGTAGGTTGTTACAATTCAGGGGAGATCTACTTGAGGTATGATTGTGTACTTGGAGTGCGTGGAGCACTTGTGGAGTGCATGGAGCACTAGTGTACTGGCAGTAGTGGATACTGACTAGTTGGAGGTGAACACCAACTCTATGTTTGAGTTGTGTGTTGGGACCGTAAGAGAGAGAGCTTTGAGGAAAGAAGTATTTTACACTTGAGGTGTGGGAAGGCTCTATAAGGTAGAAGAGTGTGGCATCTCTTTATTGTATTCTTTTCTATATGAGTATTAATACAAGTTGTGTATTGTCTCTCATATTCTATGTTGTTTTTGGTTTCTAGTTACTTGTTACTTCTGGTTAATTTTGCATCTTAATTTGCTTGTATATGGTAATCAATTGTGTGCTTCCACGGGTTCCTAACATTAGTAATCACCCACTTACAAGAAGACACCCACCCCTAGATGACTTAGCACAAACTCATCCACATAATTTTTTGATCACTTTCAAAAACACCTATTTTTCATACATCAGATCATGATCTTCTTCATCTATTTTCTCACTTCTATCCCTCTCAAATTGGCATTCAACCTTCTTCGCTCAACTAGCCCTCTTCATGGCTTGATTAGGTCTTCTAACCTTGATCCTCATTGCAAAACATATGTTATATATTCATGACATATATTTAATTTTATACATGACCTCCTTCTCACCAATGATCTATATCATTGTCTTATCCTCTTCTACTCTCACTCTATAAGCATACACAAATAGGACTAAACTACCTTACTTTTATATAGGTCATTTTATCATATCCTTATTATTCAGCCACAAATTCAAATCACATAGGTCAGCCATGAATAGTTCTTATCATATTAAAATTTCATTCCTTAATTATTTATCAATCAATATAATAGGTCATCTATAGCTCAATTATCCCTTACTCCTCTTTTAGGCTTAATAAAGACTAAATAGGTCTTTTTAACAACACATTACCCATTGATATTTATTGAAGCATATAAAAAAACCTTGCATATAAAGAACACATCATATACCAATTCAATATACCTTATCCAACTTCACTTTAGGTCTATAACACCTTTTATTTCTAACCACCATTTGAACCCTTTCTCAAAACTTTGTTCATAAATGGCATGTGCATATACAAAAACTTTGTCTTGAATAGCTAAGGCATATACTCAATTTTTCAAAACAACCATGGAAAAAAATTACATATTCAAAAACCTCATGGCCTCAAAGTCATCAAAAATTACATCTAATTCTTTAACTCAAGGTAAAAAGGCTCAAATGTTTCTCTACAAGATGTTCACTTAGAACTACCACCTAACTCCAAAACATAATCAAGGAAACTTGAACTTATAACACATTATTAAACACATTACATGGATTTCAACATATGAACAAAATCTTATATCGTCCTTATATCAACCTCATCTCAACAAATCATAATCTATTGTGGAAACTATTGGTCTTATAGACCAATTTGTTGATATTCTCTCTCACAGACTCCACTCAGTCAAACAAGCCAGTTTAGCTTCAGTGTTCCAATCTCTTACAGTGACTTCCAATATTATAAAAATCATGGATAGATTATTTAAGACACAAAAAACATCATCATGTATTTTAATGCATCACTCTTACAGGAAAATGCATCAGGAATCATCTTTTCACTTTTGCCTAATTTTCTTACTGTCTACACCACTAGGTCTATTAGCAAATATCCAACTAAATCACCAAATTTGCACACATAAGAAATATAACCTATCCATAAATCTTCATGAACAACAACTACAAGTCTAACACTTTGATATTCATCCACTTAGTATCTTTGACTCGATTAATTATGTCTGTTATAGTAAATTTTTAAAAGGCAAGCACTTTCAAGTAGGGTCTTCTTACTCACCTAAAAAACTAATCACCCATGGAAATGTTTGGGAGAGTTTAATATAACCTATATTCACTTTTCTATTCATATAAAACAATTTTGAGCTCTTTAGAATAAGATCTTCAACATCGAGTAATTGTTAGGGTTCTATGAGGGTTTAGACCATCTTCTAGTCTTAATGATCATTCATAAAACTTAGCTCCTCTTTCTATAAACCAATGCTTGGATATTTGAGATATAACCCTTCCTCATCCACCATGAACAACTTAGATTCTCATTTAGATGTTTCATCTACCAATGAGTACTGTAAAAACCTTCTCAAATAGACACCTCTTCATTTTGTGCACTTGAAAAACCTTGAAACAATTTTCAAGCCTTTTCTTATAAACTTTGATCTAAAAATTTATGCACATACTTAAAATAAATTAACTCATAACTATATATGATCACTTTCTCACCCATTCCATGGAAATTTATCTTGATACCTCATCTAGTCACCATCTCTCTTTTTCTTTATAAGCCTTGACCTACTAGTCACATTAGGCCTTAAATCTAACATTCTAGCCACCCTATAGGCTTTAACTTGAAACTTTATTATCTTATAATGCCTCTTGTGTATGCTCAAGAATTATCATACACTCACTCTTATTTGAAGCTTCAATAGATCATCTTCAAAGCTTCTTATAGATCTTTGGATCTCGATTAGGGATCTTCATAGCATCTTCATAGTTACATACATAGAACTTTGGATCTTACCTTCTAATCATTTTTAAGGTCTTCAATACCTCAATTAAAAACTCAAATGACCTTTCTCATGCTCAAATACTATTAGGTGTTATTTGAATCATTCATATCTTCATATCATCTTTAGATCATCTTTAGAATTGCTTACACAAATCTTTAAATATTCTTCTTTGGATCTCACTCATTTCATCATGTTACCTGCACATACCATCTCACAAGGTCTAGATAAACCATTACAAGATGTTTGAAATTTGACATAATAAATTATACTCATTCATGTTGATCTCAATGATATCTCATAAGCTAACATTATAACATTTTTCAAATATTACTCTTCATATCACTGGTCTTCATATAGTAACAACACTCATTATGTTGTCATAAGAACTCATCGTACATATCTCAAAACTTAATTGACCAATCATATTCACAATAACCTTTGATATCAATGACATTAGATTGACATTAATGAAATAAACATGCATATTCTTTGACATCAATGACAACATTAAATATCAAAAATCAACACTCAATGATAATGCTCAACAATCTCTTCCTTAATTAATGGCAATGTTCAACAATCTCCCTCTTTGTCATTGATGGTAAACACACTCAGAAAACTATGTCAACCATTCTTGATGGAAATCATCTCTTAGACCTAGTTCATGCCTTTTCTTTTTCCCTTTTTGATCTTGACTTTTCTTTCTACCTTTTTGATCTACCCATTTTTTTTATCTTTCTCCCCCTTTGACATTAATGACAAAGGTCTTCCACAACTATCATTTCTTTCAAAATAAACTTAGATTACAAGACCACTTCAACATAGATCAAGCTCAATCAACAATCTTGAATAGCTCTCCCTCAAACCAAGTATCCACAATGTTTGTATTATCAATAGACATCAAGGGTTACATAGTATTTAAAAACTTATGGCAACCATTCTCAAAAACTTCTCTCAATTAGGTCTCTCTCCAATTGAACCATTAAAAATCTCAACAAGTAGAGTCTATGAAGCATCTCAGACAAAACTTCTCCTTAACTCGATGCATATCAAAAATCAATCACTTTCTTTGACAAAAAATTCAGAGCTACCAATTTCTCCCTTATACTAAGAATATCTTCTTAAAAATAACTAGAAAACTCATATCACTTACCTTTTTTGATATGATAGTAGAAGATCAAACTCTTGACCCCATATAAGGCTATCCCATACTTGATACCATCTACAAAATTAGGGACTCCTCCTTTTTCTTCACATATTAAGTTTAACTACTTACACAAATAGATACCAAAATCTTACCTCTTATATATCAAATGTTTGTACTTTGACTTTAGATATCTGATAATAGCATTAGATATCTCATCATGGATACCTTCTATACTTTAACCATATATCTATCAACATAGGAATGGATAATATACATATTCATCTCCTTGCTTACAGTATAGACAACTAGAATCTTATCGAAAAGAAACCTTATTTGACTACAACCTCATGCTTCTACTAATAGAAGAATGCATATATGAAGCTTCATGGAGCCACCCCTATTCATAAAGCACTAAAATAATATGAACTGAGGTGATTCCTATATATCCATTCTTTCACAAGACTGAATATTCTTCAACATCCTTTTGGACATGATTGGCATTTTAGGCTTGATCTTTGACTTGGTATTTTCATCATCAACCTTGTCATCATTCTTTTTCCTTTGACTACCTTGTCAACAGATGTAGATAACAAGTATTCTTGACATTCCTTCACTTTTGATTTATTCTCTATAGTAGCAAACATTCCACCTTGGTTTGTGAGTTGATCATGACTCACCTTGTCATCCTTCTTCTTAGTCAACTCTTCATTATTACTAATTTGATCAACCACATAAGAACTAAGACCTCTCTTGTGTCTTGACATGTGGATTGATCAACCACTATTTATACTCTAATATTTCATAAAATATTCTTCTTTAGTCCTTTTCCCCACCTTTACTTTATCTGCAGGGTTTGTCTTCTTGATTTATATCTTAGTGGCATGACTATGAACTTTCTTATCTTGGCTGGTCTTCTTCATACATTTCATCTTATAATATCTTACAATTTTTCCTCTTTGATCATATTTTTAGCACACAACATCTATCATATCATGATTCCTTCCATAGTTCCATGAGTATTCATTCTTAGAGTGTAATCTACATTCTCTTGTTCTATGACCAAACTGAATTCATACAAAATATTAACCATTGAAATAACTAGCATACCTTATAGCATTGGGCTATCTGATAGGTATTTTCATGTTGACCTTATTATCCTCAACATTCTTCTCCTTGACTTGAGGTGCCTTCTTTCGGTCTTCTTTGAAACTAACTTATCTTGTCACTTTTAGACTTTTGACTATTCAAGATATCATCTAGAGACTCAATGATCTTTTCAAACTTTGTAAATCTCTTCACCTTGCTAGATGTTTGATCCAACATATATTTTAAGTATTCTACCTTAGTTTCATACTTTATGCATTCTTCCTCTTTAGCTTGTAGGCTTGTTGTCATATTCTCCATCTAGGTTTCTACTTGTTGGATGACCTCTTCATATTCTTTGCAAGTGTTGCTTTCCCTTTCCTCAAATAATCCAATTTACTCCTCATAGTCTTAAACTAATGTCTTCAATTTCTTTTTCTTTTTATTCACAAGCTTTAATTATTCTAGGGTACTTACCAACTCTATTTCAATATCCACTTCAATTTCTCCTTATTCACTGTTATAGTATACTTCTTCATCTGATTTTACATCAATCATAAGCTTTTCCTATTTGAACAACACTCATTGTCTGATTCTATGTATAAGAGAAAAGTTTCATTGTTTTCATGTTCAAATTCATTCCTGACATCATCACTATCATATGTGTCTAAATCACTTACATCAGATAAGTTGTCTTCTTTGGTATAG
The DNA here is from genome assembly GCA_037957365.1 of Torreya grandis. Lineage (NCBI taxonomy): Eukaryota > Viridiplantae > Streptophyta > Pinopsida > Cupressales > Taxaceae > Torreya > Torreya grandis. The sequence continues at coordinate 19,640 of JARHVA010005889.1, read as the reverse complement.
AAACTCTTCTTATTTTTTAATGGTCATTTTCTTCCTTCATTCTTCTTGAAATCTTTCTAGTTCTTATTAGATTTATAAGTATTTTTTTCATCTCCATGAGGTTCATCATGTTATTCATTATGCTCAGATCTATCCTTATTAGGACACTTGGTTGCAAAGTGACCAATCTTTCTATAGCTAAAACATTTAAGGGATAACTTACCCTTATACTTACCTGAGCCAAACCTCAACTTCCTATCAAACATAGTTATGATTTCATAATCATTAATATATGAACATACTTCATATTTGACCTTATTATCCTTTTACTTCTTTTCAACTTTGAAATATTCTTCCTTATTTAAAGGTCTTCTTTCATTTGTTCTCATCTCATAGGTATTCAGGATGCCATGAAGCCCATCCATATCTAGCTTCTCCAAATATTACATCTCTTCTACTAAAGACACCTTAAAGTCAAACTTAGGAGTTATTATTCTCAACACCTTTTGGACAATAATAGACTCTTTCACTTCTTATCTCAATCCTCTTATGATATTGACAACTTCATCAACCCTCAATAGATAGGATGCAATATTTTCATCTTCAGGCTTTCAAATTATCTTTTGTGGATCTACAACTTGGAAAAATTAACCTTGGTGTCTCATTCATAGATTTTTTTCAATTTGTCCCATATATCTTTGGATAATACATAGTGCATTACCTTTACAATCTATGCCTCTGATAGGCCACAAAAAATGGCATTCATTACCTTGGAGTTATTTTCACTATATTTCTTACCTATTTCATCTATTAGTGGAATGGGAGGTGCAATATAACCATCCATAATTGACTTCAAAATATTATTTCCTTGTGAAATCAAATACATTTTCATTCTTACATTCAAAAATGTAGAGTTATATCCATTAAACAATAGAGCCTTGCTGGTAGAGAAACCACCTTGAGCTTGTTGATTAGTCATCCTTACTTCTTAGGATCTCCTTTAGGATATCAAGCCTACTCTAAAATACCCACTCTAATACCAATTATTGGAAAAAATATGAATGATATGGGGGTGAATTAGTCTTCAAATAATTTCATACAATTCCACTTAATCATATATGAACCATTCTAACAAGCACGTTCATCTTAGCAAGCATAAACACTAAATCATAAAAGCAAGAAACACATAAACACATTATATACATGGAAAAATCTTAAATCAAATAAAATACACTAATGAATAAAAATTAATATAGTCCTATAATACAAACATTTGTATTTATTGAAGCACCAACTTCACATGGAGCATCAACTCCACATGGAGCACCAACCCCAACTAGCTTAGCACCAACTTAGCTAGCCTTTAGTAAACACCTAATTATAAGGAGGCATAAACCCCCTAGATGAATCAGAAACAACTCATCCACCTAATTTTTTAATCACCTTAAAAAACACTTATTTATTTTATAGTATATTATGATATTTTTTTGCAACTCTTTGCTCACTTTTGTCTCTCTCAAACTAGCCTTCAAACTTCTTTGCTCAATTATCCCTCTTCATGGCTTGATTAGGTATTCTAACCTTGATACTTATATGTATAACCTATATTATATATTCATTATTTTTTTCATGACCTCCTTCTCACCAATGATTGATATCATTCACTTATCTTATTTTTCTCTCACTATTTAAGCATACACAAATATGCCTAAATTGCCTTACTTTTATACAAGTCATTTGATCATATCCTTCTTAGTCAGCCACACATTCAAATAAATTAGGTACTCCATGAATATATATTATAATATTAAAATATAATTCATTAACATTGAATCAATCAATACAATAGGTCATTCATAGCTCAATTAGCCCTTACTCTTTTATTCTTAATGGAGACCTAACAGGTCTTCTTAACATGTTACCCTTTGATCTTTCTTAAAGAATATCCAAACACATCACATGATAGGAACACATAATACACCACTCAAATATACCTTATCAAAATTAATTTTAGGTCCATAACACCTTTTAGGTTCAACCACCATTTGAACCCTTTCTCAAAACACTATTCATAAAAGGCATGTGCATATATAGAAACTATGACTTGAATAACTGAGGCATATACACATTTTTTATAAAAACCATGGAAAAAAATTACATATTTAAAAACCTCATGACCTCATGGTCATCAAAAACTTCATATTATTCTTTAACTCAAGTTAAATATACTCAAACACTTCTTTGCAATATGTTCACTCAGAACTACCAACTGACTCCAAAACATAGTCAAAGTATTATGAAATTATGACACATGATTGAACACATTAAAGGGATTTAAATATATTAAAATGGTCTTATTTTATCCTTATATTAACCTCAACTCAACAAATCATAATCTCTTATATAAACTATTCGTTTTGCAAACCAATTTTTTGATCTTCTCTCTCACAGACTCCACTTAATTATACAAGCCATTTTGGCTTCAGTGTTCCAACCTATTATATGGAATCCCAGATTATGAAAATAATTGATAAATAATTAAATACCCAAATAACATAATCATTCATTTCAATGCATCACTCTTACATTAAAACACATCAAGAATCATCTTCTCACTTCTACCTAATTATCTTACTATCTACACCACTAGGTCTATTAATGATTGGCCAATTTAGATCACCAAATTTACACACTTGAGATTTATAACCTATACAAAAATATTCATGAAAAAAAATACAAGTCTCACACTTTGATCTTCATCCACTTATCAACTTTGACTTGGCCAACTCTTTTTGCTATAGTAAATCTTTGAAAGACAAGCACTTTCATGTAGGGTCTTCTTACTCACCTAAGAAACCAATCATGCATGTAGATGTTTGGGAGAGTTGAATACAAACTCCAATAAATTTTATATCCATATAAAACCATTATAATCTCTTTACAATAAGGTCTTCAACATTGGGTCATTATTAGGGTTCTATGAGGGTTTAGACCATCTTCCAATCTTAATAATCATTCATAAAACTTAGCTCCTCTTTTTAGAAACTAATGCTTAGATATTTGAGATAAAACCCTTCCTCATATACCATAAATATCTTAGGTTCTTATTCAGATTTTACACATGCCAACAAGCATTGGAAAAACTTCCTCAAGTAGACACCTCTTTATTCTATGTACTTGAAAAACCTTGAAACATTTTTCAAGCCTTTTCTTACAAACCTTGATCTAAAACTTCATGCCCATACTTAAAACAACTTTAATCACCTCTGTGAATGATCACTTTCTCACTCATCTCATGGAAATTAATATTGATACCTCATCTAGTTACCATCTCTCTTTTGCTTTCTAAGCCTTGACCTATCAATCACATTAGGCCTTGAATCTGACATTCTAGCCACATTATAGGCTTCACATTAAACCTCTTTTATGTTATAATGCCTCTTGTGTATGATCAAGCATCCTCATACACTCACTCTTCTTTGGATATTCAATAGAGCTTCTTATAGATATTTGAATCTCAACTAAAGATCTTTGTAGCATCTTTAGAGCTACATACATAAAACTTTAAATCTTAATTTCTAATCATTTTTAAGGTCCTCAATACCTCATGAACAAATTAAAATGAACTTTCTCATGCTCAAACACTATCAAGTGTTATTCAGAGCATTCATATCTTCTTAGCATTTTTGAAGCATCTTTAAAACTGCTTACATAGATCTTTGAAACACATATATTCTTCTTCAGATATCACCCATTTCATCATGCTACCTACACATATCATCTCACAAGGTCTAGATAAATCATTATAAGATGCTTGACATTTAACATATTTACTTATACTCATTTTTGCTAATCTCAATGATATCTCACAAGCTAACATTAAAACATTCTTCAAATAGTACTCTTCATATCAATGCTCTTCATAAAATAATAACACTCATTATGATTTCATAATAACTCATCATACATACCTCAAGACTCACTTGACTAAGCATTTTCACAAGAACCTTTGATATCAATGACATTAGATTGACATCAATGAAAAAACCATGCATCTTCTTTGATATCAATGACAACATTAAATATCAAAGCTCAACACTCAATAGTTTATTCCTTAATTAATGACAATGTTCAACACAAAAATCATCATTCTAAGTCTCATTACCTATCCTACCAACTACCAATTCCAACAACTAAATTGATATTGTGTAATTATAACTCAACAAGATAGGATCACTATCAAAGTACCATAACTAAATACTACAAGTAATCCTAATCAACCTTCCATGCCTATCATAAATAAACCAATTGATAAAACTGAGGGGAAGACCTATGATATTTTAGAACAACTAAAGAAGACAACTATGTGCATATCCATCATGGATTTTTTGTGTACATATACCATCCATAAAGTCATCCTAAATGAATATTTAAACCAATCCATCATGCCAGATGACATCACTCCAAATAAATTCCAATCCATGGTGGGACACTTGGACCCTAACCAATGTCTTACATTTTACTAAAGTGATATGTCATCTCTAGTCTCTTTGCATTATAACCCATTGTACATTGAGGTTGGTATAACAAACCATAGAGTTAAACATGTCCTTATAAATAATGGTTCAAGTCTCAACATTGTGTCTCTAAATTTTATCAAATATCTTAGATATACAGTACCTAATTTGTGTCTATATACCATCATTATCAAGGCCTATGATAATGAAGAATGGGAATCTCAAGGTACTATTATCCTACCAATGGTTATTGGTCCATTAACCCATGATAATTTATGTCATGTTTTGGACATAGAACTATCTGACAATCTATTATTAGGCTAGCCTTAGATTCATGAAATTATGGATATACCTTCTACATTGCATCAGTGTAAAAAATTCCCATATTCAAAAATGGAAGTGACTATACCAGTTGATCTTCAACCATATCAATATTGTAAATGTCTTGAGGCTGAGTACAAAATATATAACTACTAGTTTGGCATAAATTTTATGCCTAAATTAGATAAATAAAAATTTCAAAATGGAAAAACTATTGAAGTAGGCCTAGAAGCTAATCACATTGACCTAGACAGCTTAGCCTCTACCTCAACCATGCCTCCACTAGAAATTTTCAACCAATTTATATAACTAAAAAATGTCTTAGAGAATATAGTACCCATAATACATTTCATATTGCCAAATTTCCCAAAAATTCTAAAGTTTATGGGAGACCTAAGGTGAAAACTATTCATATGGAGTGGGAAACCAAAGGAAAATCTTAGCTGAACAAGCCCATTTTTTTAAAACTAGCTTCTGGCCTAGAACAGGACCCCTTAGCAAAAGATGATTCATGGCTCTACACTAATTAGTTAGTTACTATTACCAAATCACAAAGTATCATATCCCCAACCAAATTATGGATCATCTAGCTTATGAAGGAAAAGGCCTCAAACTATATCAATAAGGCACAATCAAACCAATCTCAATAACCAAGTATAAGGGAACCCATGGTATTGGATTAGAACTACCTGAGGGTGACCCTGCATACATTATTCATGTTCTAACACTAATAACTTGTGACGGTATTATCAACATCAATGCGAGGTCTGATTATAAAATCTATAATGACCTTACTACTATAAATTTATTTAACATCCATGCCATTTGCACCATTATCCCTATTTATCAATCTTTACATTTAGCCCTTTACCATCCACAATTGATATACTAGGACCACTGAGAGTCAATAATACCATTAGATGAGTTAGAAAATGATGAGGCCGTATATGACTTTCTAGGATTGAGGAGTCACATTCTTCTTAGAGACCACAAGAAGGGCTTTACTATTAGATTGGATCCTACTGCCTACTTCAAAGAGTGGGTGAACTTCCCTATCCAAAAACAAAATTAAAATCAAGAATTGAGGCCTAAAATTGAAAACCTCTTTGGGGCACTTTCTAACCAGGGAAAAAGTAAAAGGAAAAGCTATTTTCTTGGTGAAAACTAGTTTCCATCACCATTAAATGGGGATGTTCACCCCTCTTCCTATGAAGCATAAGAGACCTATATCCCATAGTATATTTATGAATCATATATTAGTACTGAGGAGAGTTAATATTTTTTTTAAAAAAATCAAGAGTGTTTTGAGGTATTTTTATCATGGTTGATGCAAGTATTAAGAGATTTTGATTTATCCTACTTAAGAGAATTATATGAGCTAGTCTATCTAGAGGACTTTTCCATTGCCGATTATTTCAACTCCTTGATAACTATTCTAAATGATGGTTCTACACTTCTTATGGAGGACACTTTAGAGGTGAATATTAGGACTCCAAAAGACCCAAAGTGGATTAAACTAGGCACATCCTTCATTGAGGAAGATCGTGAAGATTTTACATCCCTTTTGAGGGAATTTTTTGACATATTTGTATGGGCTTATTCAAACATGTCAGGTTTGGATCTCACTTTGGTTGTATATCATCTCATTTTACATCTTAATGCCAATCCTATTGAATATAAGTTATGCAAGATGCATTTTTGTATTGACGTGTTAGTAAAGAAAGAGTTTTAAAAACTCTTAGATATGAAATACATCAGGTGATCAACTATTTAGAGTGGATTTCAAACATTATGCCAATGAAAAAGAAACCAAAAGGTATTAGGATCTACATTAATTTTAAAGATATAAACAAATCCTACCAGAAATATGACTTCCCTTTACCTAAAATTGACATGATAGCTGACTCAAAGGCTGGCTATGAAATGATCTCTCTAATGGATGGATTTTTATGGTATAATCATATCATAATTATTGTAAAACACTAATGATATAGCATTCACCACTCCATGGAGAATGTTTTATTATTGGGTGATGTCATTTGGACTTAAGAATATTGGAACCACTTACCATAGATCTATGATAGTTATTTTTCATGACATGATACATGACATTATTAAGGACTATGTCAATGATATCTTGGGTAAATCAAAGACCCATGTCGATCACCGAGTCATATTATAAAGAATATTTGAGAAACTTCATGAGTACTATGTTAGGTCTAATATGAATAAATGTGTATTTGGAATCACTTATGGAAAACTATTAAGTTTCATTATCTCTTGTAGGGGCATTCAAGTTATCTTAGATAAATTTTATATAATGAAATAAATGCCACCACCTTCTACCTTGAAATAGCTCCACAATTTATAGGGAAAGATTTAATCTATCAAATTTTTCATCTCATAATTATTTAGAAAATGTCATCTATTTACATAATAAAGAAAGGTGTTACATTATCCTAGAATGAAGTGTCAAAAAGTATTTGAACATATTAAATAATATATTACCTACCTACCTATTTTGTTACCACCAATGTCAAATAAGCAATTACTTCTTTACCTGTTAACCACTGAGAATGCTCTGGGGGCATTTTTGGCACAATATGATGAATAGGGAAAAGAGAATGCATGTATTATCTGAGCCAAACATTGGTCACGTATGAACATAATTCTATGTTGATTGAAAAGGCTTGTTTAGCAATGGTATTCATGACCTAAAATTTATGTCACCAAAGTAGATCCACACAAGTATCTACTTTATAAATCATCTCTATAAGGTTGTATGGCAAAATAGTTCATGTTATTGAGTGATTTTAAAACTGAATATGCCAACTAGAAGGCCATTAAGGGATAAGTACTCATAAATTAGTTTATTGAAGATCTTCTTGTAGATACCCAACCTCTTACATTTATACTTCAATATGAGGCCATTATGACCATTGAATAAGCATATGCACCTATTGATGTTGAATAGTGGAATATTTAATTTGATAGATCCTTCATAGATCATGGATTAGGTGCTTCATTATTGTTTGTTACACCATAAGGGGATCTCATTCCCAAGTCTTTTCATATTGGATTTCCCTATACCAATAACATGTCTAAGTATGAAGAACTTATTACAAGGCTTCATCAACAAGTATAGTAGAACATTCAACATTTATTGGTGTATGGTGATTCTTAGTTAATCATAAATTAGGTCACAACCTAGTACCAAACCAAAGATGACAAGTTGGTACCCTATAAAAACATGGTTGATACTCTCGAGTAGTAGATTGCCAGCATCAAATTTTAGAGAATAACTTGGGCTAATAATAGAATAGTTGATGTTATGGCCACTATTGGTTCCATGATTTATATCATGGATAGAGTAAGGGATTGTCAATTTCTTGTTGAACATCTCTTAGAAACATCACACAAACAATCAATTATCAATATGGTTTGTGACATTATTGGTCCCACATCTCCCTAGTACTCAGATATATATGTTTATCTTCAAGACTAAACCATGCCTCTTGATTATCACTTAAAAAAATCCTTCACCCATAAATCCTCTCACTATACCCTACTTAGACAAACCTTGTATCATACAAGTTATGATGGAACTCTATTTCATTATTTACCTTTAGTAAAATCTAAATCAACATTGAGGGAAGTCCTTAAAGGAGTGTGTAGAGCCCACACCAATGTGAAAACTTAGCCAAAACATTACTATGTGTTAATTATTACTATCCAATGATGTAAGTGGATGTAGTTGCATATGTGAAGAGGTGTGTCAATTTCTAAAAGAATGCTAATATGATTCATGCTCCATTAAATACACTCAAACCATTAACCAAAACATGTCCATTCTTATTGTGAGGACTCAAACTCATCAATATGATCAATCCCACATCTTTATATGGCCATAAATATTTCTTGACTACTACCAAATACTTCACTAAGTGGGTGAAATCCATTCCCCTCACTTACATCACCAGTAAGTAGATATCTAGGTTCATATTCAACCATCTTATTTATCTCTATGGCATCCCCTCTAACATTATATCTAATAATGGTGTTTAATTCAAAATCAAAGATGTGAAAGATATTTATTCTCAATACCATATCAAACAACATTTCTCTACTACTTACTATCTGTAAGGCAATGGGTAAGTTGAGGATTCTAATAAAACTATTATCAATATTATGTAGAATATTGTCAATGGTGTTGGTTATAATTGGCACTTGTAGCTATTTAACACTCTCTAGACATACCATACCACATTTTGTACTCAAATAAGAGTTACACCCTATTCACTTATTTATGGAGCTAAATCCATTCTTCCCATTGAGGTTGATTTGAATTATCTCCAAATTTCATTGTAACATATCATGGATGACAAAGACTATAAAGTGGCTCACTTAAAAGAGATATACCTAATTTATGGTAAATGTTTGGCCACCTTGAATAATATTTAAGCATATCAAAACCAATTACAAGGCCAATAGAATAAGTGCATTAAGCATTGTGAATTCGATCTTGGTGACTTGGTGCTAAAAGAGAATTAGAAAAATGTAAATGTTAAAACCAATTAAACAGAAAAGTTCTAACCAAATTGGTTAAGGCCCTATGTAGTTGTTGCCAACTATGATTCTAGAGCATATAGGCTTGCTACACTAAAGGGAGATGAACTTGAGGAACTAATGAACATAATGCACCTCAAACATTTTTTATGTTTGAGGGACTCATATTACTATCTATAAGGATCATCTAAGTTATGTCCTATTATACCTATTATTTATACTATACCCCTTACCATTCTACCATACCCTTAACCCTTCACCAACAATTTCATTTTACCTAACCTTTCCTATCACTTTTGGCTTTGGTTTTGATTCATTTGTACATCAGGAACATTTAGTGGTTGATAATAGATTCAATTTTAATAGTTATTTCAACCTTACATATTTGAATGGTAGTATATGAAAGTATTATGGAAATGGTCCCAGCAATTGCATCCTTTATTTGTTGTTACATTCCCACATCAAGCTAATAATTATAAATATCTATGAAAAAATTAATACCACTAACACTTTCTCATTATTTCTTAATTATAATCAGCTTTGAGTAAAGTAGGAAAAACACATGTATCATGTATTATTGCATCACCTTACCATTATTGTTATCATTTGCCTTACCATTTGCCTTTATCTAGAACTTGTTGGTACTTAATTAGATGCCTTTTGTGTAGGAGGAACTATAGTGAATTGATGTCCTAAAGGACTATGTAGGTAGTGCTCAATTCATGTTGAGGTCAGCTCAGTCACCCCCTTCCCACACTCTATCTATTTTTAAATCAATTTAAGTTTGAATGCTCTCACTATTTTGTGAGAAACATAAACCATGCTCTCACCATTTTATGAGTTGGACCATTATATGTCTCATAATTATCGATTGAGTTAAAATTCCTATAAAATTCCAAAAACATTTGTAATAGTTTTAAAACCCCTAAATATTTTTAAAAGATCTTAACAATCCTAAACATCACAAAATCATGAAAATTGGCTTAGAATTTCCACATGAGATATAAATCTATCAAAATTTTATAGGATGGGTCATCTTATCTATTCAATTTATTTTTAGACTAACTTGGTCTTTTTCCTCCCATTTCTAAGAGAACTACATCAGTTTCAGGTCTACATAGATTATATAGACAACACTTATATGCATGGGGTATCTAGTGTTATCTTGACTGCATCTTCCTTTCTTTTTTGATCACTTTTTTGCTTTAAAGATTTTGGGACCCCTAACTATCTCACAAGTAACCAATTTTAATTTAATTTCCCCATCCTTATTGTCCTTAGCCGTACATTCTTGCCATTTTATGAGATGATATTATGAGTATTATGTATTCAACTTTGATATGCTAGTGACCACTTAACTTTTCTTATGTTCTTGTCATTTTATAAGTAACTTCATTTTACACTCTCACCATTTTGTAATCTCATTCTCATTTCAAACCTTAGATGTAATAAACACTATGAATTACCATTTTAGTTCACTATTGGATACACATCTCTTGACTTTTATTATTGTTTTAGCCTAAACCATACTCTCACACTTGCACCATTTGTTTGTGTTCATGTTTTCATGATTTTGAATGTCATCCCCTCTTTCTCATGCACACATCATTTTTTGAGATGACTCCTATTTTCCTCTACAAGTCAATCATGTTTTCTTATAATTTATTTTTATATCCCATATCTTTGGAGAACTATAGTTAGCTTTATGTTCACATTGAATCTTATGTCTATGGAACTATGTAGGTAGTGTATGCAATCAAAAATGCATTATCTATGAATTAATCCTAGATTGGATAAGATAGATCACACTTATACTTCTAATTGGGATACACTTTTTAAGCAAGAGCATGACCAATATGGGATTTACTAGACCCAATTAGGGGATCACTTATATCACTTGTCATAACACATCATGCTAGGAAGGTTTCCAAAGCCTATAGTCTAACACAATTGTGAAAAAACCCTAATGGAGTCCTAAGGTTTAAAATGTTCACTTTTATTCTAATAGCAAGAAATCAAATATAATCTAGTGTACATCAAAGCTTATGGCACAAAGTATAGGTTAGAAATAATAAAATAAACAACTAAACTAAACATATATTAGAAGAAATATACTCACATCAATGTATATTAAATCCTAAATACATGGAGGGAAAAATGAAAATGCATTATCTATCTACTCTTACAAAGGAGAAATAAAGTTAAGAATACTTACCTTTGAAGATGAACCCACCAAGCCTCAAGCTCTCCCTTGGCCAAAGTGTTTCTCAAGAAATTGTTATGGTATGTAAGGATAACCAAGATAAATCATCTCTAGGCTACATAACCTATCTAAGCATCCAAAAGGATTCTCCATAAGACAAGATCCATATTTATAAATAAAGTATGGAACCCTAATCTTTATTCCTCAAGTAGAATGGTTAATAAGTAGATATTCACTTGTATTCTTCACTTATAATTATTCTCTTATGAAATGGTGGGAAATGACCTTGTATATATAGGTGGATCTTTCCTTAAATCCTTTCAAGAACATCAACTGTATAGGGTCAACCCAGTTGACCCAGTGTATTTTTAGGGATAGTTTACTAGGTTTGTATTAGTTTGACCAAAAGGCTAATAAACCAAGAAATTAAAGAATGCCCCTAAACTGTACTGGGTCAACCCTGTCAATCTAGTAAAACCGATAGTCAAAAAGGATGTTAAGGCAAGAAAAGGAGGAATGAAAAGAGGAAAATACTAAAGGAGGTAGGACTGAGAATAAGAAGCTTATGGTTAATGGTTTTTAAGAGACAAGTGTGTAGATGGCAAGTGGCAAAAGGGACAATAATCTTATGAAGCACCAATGGTCTACCCACCCCTTTCCTAGTTTATCCCTTAAGGCATGCACTTAGAGAGATTGCGACTTGATAGTTTCATACAAGATGCAAAGTGTCAATAATTAATAAAAATTTAAAAATATATTATGTGTATACATATGCCCCACTCGAATCTAATCATGTGTCATGTAAGTACAACATGAGATGGTGCTTTGAGATAAAACATGATAACACGTAACACCGATGCTAAGTAAAGTGAAGTAGAAAATAAGATAAATGAAAGGACTAAATTTAAAAACACATACCTTTAACTTACCATAGTGCCATAGATAAAGAAGTAGATTGCAAGAGCTGTGAAGGTGTCTAATGTAGATAACACTAGATAAACTTCTAGAAGTTAGTGCAAAAAATAGCCAAAAATTGATTTTTTTTGGAAATAGGCATATGATAGTGTAAAATAATCTCTAACTCATCACTAATGTAATGCATTTTATGGTTAGAAAAATGGATAAGTAAAAACAAAGATATAAGCAAAACAAGGAATCTACAAGACAATAATTAAAAGATTTACATTTTGAAAAAGTGTTTTAAATAGGGGAAAAGACAAATCATTTGTCATTTTAACTTATAAAGGAGAGAAAAGAGACCTCTAGAGACAAAATGAGATAGGATGGTGAGGAGACAACATACTAGATAGGGAGAGGCTCTAGAGGTGACAACAAGTGTACTATAGGTATGTAACTAAGAATCTCAAACCAATTTTTGAAATTTATATTAAATTAAGTGAAATTTTTAGTAATTTTGAATTTTAAGCATTTATAGATGTCAAAATGAAGCAAAATTAGATTCTAGGGGTATCATGTAGGAAGATGGCAAAAGGGTTTGAAGGATTAGGCAAGAAGTAATAAATTTACACTTTTTTTGGAAAATGCAAGGGGTTAGTAGGTAAAAAGCACTAGGCTAACCCAGTTAACCTAGTAGGCTAGAAAATAGGTAGATTCCACAATGCTAACCCAGTAGATGTGGGTAAACCCTATACATTCTACAGGTTGAAGGCCTAGTTTGGAATTACCAAGTGGTCTGAAAGGTCCAAAATGGAAACTCGAAACTAGGGAGGGGAAGATAAAGGGGTTGACTCATATTTTTGAGTCAACTACACAAAAAGATTAGAAAATTATGGTTAAAATAGATTGACCATAGAGTTATAAAGATATGGAAAAGAATGCAAAAGGCCAAAAGAGGGCTCAAATGGCCTAAAATGACCAAGTAAGGTTAAGAAGTATAAAAGTAAGATAAAATGAATAAAATAAGATAATGTAGGCTTGTTTTTAATGTATAAATGTAAAAATAATGTATTATGACTATACATAACATGGAGGAATGGATACATCTTTGTTGTTTCTTAGGTGCAATGAAAATGGAGATATTAGAGACTTATGGATGTGACATGGTTACCAAACTTATTAGATAGGTTGTCAGATGGAGATAGGGATAGACTAGGATCCATAGGTCTAGGTAGGATAGAAGAGATGTGTCAGATGCCCCTTAGTGTCGACTTATTAGTCATGTCCCTTAGTTTTTGGGAATGATTGTCTAACACCTTCATATGGGAGGTGGATGGGGATATAGTGGAGGTGGATGGGGATACATTGGAGGTGGATATCATGCTAGAGGATGTCCATGCCATCCTAGGGCTGCCTATAGTAGGAGTGTAGGTGATCATAGGGATTTTAGATAGTCTAGAGGAGGGGAGAGCCTTAGCCATGTGGGCTACAAGCTTAGAGATGATATTACCAATTAGGAGAGTGAGTATGTTTGATGTCTATACATAATAGATTCTAGATATTTGGAAGGTTGTGATAGGCCTTTTAATATAGTGGTTGCTATGTCATAAGTCAGATGGTAAGGTATCACTATTCATGGTAGCCTTAAGTAGGGTGATATTAGAGGAGCAAGTGTTATATAACCTATGATCAATCATCTAGGTCTAGATATACATGATATGTATGATATGTTATTCAAAGGGTAGAAGGCTATGAGATTAATCATATTGTTGATAGCTTGGATCTATGAGATATTTCCTATGTACTAGTTAGCTAGGTTACCTCAAGTGATAAGATGGAGGGAGGACTAGATAGAGTATACTATGTCCCAAATGATAGTTCTATAGTCCATGAGATGTGAAAACATCATGTGATATCCATATGAGCACATAGTAGTTACATGGGTGAGCTAAGATATAGTTCACCAATGATAAAGAGGATAGCAGTGATTAGACACTACTTCTAGTGGAGAGAAACACATATGATGACATGGGTGCCAAGATAGATGGATCTACCTCATCTAGAAACATTGATACTTATGCTCAAGTAGTGGGATCAACATGTGAGGGATCCATAAGGGAGGAGAGGATTGGGGCCACTAGTAGTGAGGCCAATATTGAGGCCACATTGAGAGTGAACATGGATTGGTCAAGCAGGATGAAGAGTTGAGAAGGAGGATAGGGATGTAAAGTTAGAGATAATAGATGTGCCACTACCAACTCTATATTAAAATGAGAAATTACCATTGAGGATATGGCATTGATGGAGGTAAGAGGTAGAGGAGAGAGTGGAGACTATTACCATTTTAGATGACCCCATAGGTGAGCCATAAGAGATGATAGAGAGACCTATTAGACATAGGATGAGACTAATATGAGTGATGATAATCAAGTTTGAGCTAAGGAGGTGGCCTATAGAGGAGATGATAGAAGTTCACATAGATAGGGAGATTATGTTAGGCAATCACGTAGATGGAAAAACCATAGTAGCTGAGACATAGATAGGTAAAGATAAATTTGTTGCTTAAGTTTTAGTTAGATAGATAGATATTATGAGATATGATAGTGATCTAATATACATCTTATGTGATTTTTTAGGTATAGGTAATGATGAGGAGGAGATATGGGGGTCTTTGGTGAGGGGAGTACTCCATGACATCTTAGATGAGATTTTGTAGCCATATAACCCCATGACACTAGAGGATCTAAGTGTACCATCTACCCCAACTCAGGTAAGTCAGTTTAGATTAGTTAGAGAGGTAGTGAGGTAGATACAAGTGTAGAGGGAGAAGATGTAGCCACTAGTAGTGATGGATGTCAAGGAGCTATAGGCATGGTATGCCCTAGTATATGAGAGAGCTACACATTTGGCTATAGTAATGTAGATGATAAAGATCTAGACCTAACTGATGGAGTCACAGATGCAAGTAGAACACCTATAAGGGTAGGTAAATGGAATGAGATCTCATATGGCCTTATTAAAACATATCATTCATAGCAGTCACACTAAGGCCTCAATAGGCAGCATGGATAGGCCATGAGATAGACAATATGGGACCCAGTCATAAATCTAGGGCATTATATATGGTTGCCTTTGTTGTATAAAATTCATGAGATATATATATAGAGCCCTTTGGTATTTTGTTTTTGGATTTATATGTTGTCATCATGGTTAGTTTTAGTTGTTTATTATGGTTTAGGTTGTGGATTCTTAGGATATATTTCTTTCTATCACATGTATTTATCTTTGTTGTATGTGTTATAGGAAATATATGAGATGTGGTTTCTTTTCTAGAATTATGAAAGACACGTGCATGATTAAAAATAAATAGGCAAAAAGGACTTAGAAAAATATAATCAATGAAGAAAATGCACTACACACTATTTCAAGATGGGAAATGTGTAATAACAAAAAATTATTAAGTATAAATAACCAATAAAATGGCAAAACAATATGGTAAAAAAGGAGTTTGTCTTTAAACCAATGTGAAAGGTTTTTTGCACCAAATTAAAACAAGTAAAATAATACTAATATCATGTTGGGAAGTATGACAAACAAAGTGATAAAATGGAAGGTATGTAAAAGGGCAAAATTGGTAATAAAAACAAATTAATTAAGTCAATCAATAATACTAAATCATTCTAGGAAGTATTAAAGAAAAACAATATTATAAAAGATTGGTCTTAAATTGGTCATACTAATTCAAGATGGGAAATATGAAAAATTCAAGAAATGGTTGAAATATTACACACACTCAAAAAATAAGAAGATAAAAAGGTGAAACAAAAATGAATCAATCATAAAACATACTAATTCAAGCTAGGAAGCATGTAAAATGATGTGTAACTTCATAATCAATCAAATCTTATCTCAAATTTGACACATGAAATTTGGATGGTGACTTGGGTATTGGAAAATTTTGTGAAAAGGATCAGGTCCTATCCATGGTTTTACACTAAAAATCAACAAAGAGAACACCACTAGGGTGGAATAAATAGTAAAATCATGTAATCAAGGATGTGGGTAATATGAAGGAAAAGATGGTAATTTGTGAAGATGGTCAGATCCTATCTGTAGTCTTACAAATCAACCTCACAAATGAAATCCCAAGGGGAGTGATCAGTAGACAAAATAATATTTCTCAAGAGTAAATATAAGGAAAATAAGGAGTAAAAAAGGGAGTGTAAAAATCAAGACTTAGGCATCTTATGAGAAGACCTTAGGAGGCAAGAGTCATATTAAGGACATGAGAAGACACTAAGTAACTAGTAGTCATCTATGTACAAAGGAAACCTACTTGCTATAGACACAAAGCTTTATATTCAAATAATCATGCTACTAAGATCAACTCATGAAGGTAGATTGGTACAATAAAAGTAAAATGGACCTACCTTCCCACTACATGTTCCCTACTCTTCAGGACCCCTTACAGAGTCGTCAGTCTACTATAAATATTAGGTAATTACATGAGAAAGTATGTAGAACTAAAAGATTTTTCAATTGTCCTCTTCTAATCTACTAGCCTACCACACCCCAAAGGACCTTAGCTCTACCATGAGGCTAACTATGGAGTTTGAGCTTTGATGAAAATAAAGAGATGTGCTTTGAATAATGACTTTTAGTGTCATTTAACTTTTGATATTTATATGTTGCCTTTCAGATATCATTGTATTTTGTTTAAATGATTTGGATTTTAACATTATTTTGAAGGTTTTTTTTTAATATTCCTCCTCCATATAGATTTGGAATGACCAATCATGAGAGAGATAGTGATATACATGAATGAGTTATAGGCTAAGGTTAAAATAAGCTAAGTAACCAAACACAAAGACTAACTAGGACACCTAGGCTTAATAATGAACTAGAATTATGATCTTAAGTCTCAATCATGTATATACTTATTCTTGACCAAATTTGACCTTACAAATCAAAATTGGGGCACCTATAGGTAAAAAAATTGAGTTTTAGCTTTTTTTTTGGTATAATATTATGTCATAAGATATATTAAATGTCTTTTGATGTTTTATGACCTCCTTGGTAAATGTGAAGATTTTAAAAGATGATTTCATGTCCCATGTGTCCTAAGAGGTCTTAATCCTTTGTAATAATTGGAAAAGTGGTAGGTTATTCAAAAGAAAGGGAAATTTTATTGAGAAAAAAAGGGAGTTTGGCACTTATACGGCTCATGTGGGAGAAGATCATATAATGTCTCTTCAGCATCTTCAAGCTTAGTTCCATGTTTGAAATGATATGTAAGTGCCATTTTTGACTTAAAACTATTTTGCTCCTTCTTCACCCTTCTAGACACATAGAACTAGTCTATAGGTTTGTGCTTAGTACGGTCAGTAAGAGAACTTATAGGTCAAATAGGATTTTGAATAATGGTGGCATGTGCTTTATGAACCATCCTGATGAAGTTGACTATGTTTTTATACTTGCTCATTATTAGGATTGTGGAGCTAAAAGCTACACTGATGCAAACAGGAGAGGAGGTTGTTGAAGGTTGCTGAGTTGCAGAGAAGTTGGGGTCAGTCCTGATCAGCCGACGTCGGCAGGATAGCATTGAGAAGCAACCGACGTCGGTCATATATCGGCTGACGTCGGTCACCTCTAGGCAGACAAGGACCGACGTCGGTCACCTGTGTGGTTCAGACTGCGCTTGTTACGGGCAGTTAGCTAATGAACCAAGTGTTTGCATGAAGAGATCTATTTTTAGACTGAGAGCTACGGATCTAATTATTGTAATTAGATGTCTAATTATTGTTTGATGAGATCTATATAATAGACTCATGGTTGTATTGGAAAAGTGTGCTAGGGAGTAAGAGAGCATAATTATAAGCTCCTTCTATGTGTGAGGTAGAGCAATGGTGCGTTCCTCCTAGTGCCTCAGTACCAGGTGTGTTGGTGCTGGATTGGAGAGCCAGCTGGGTTCTTCAGGAGTGTAGGATCTTGGTCACAGTTGCATGGCCTATATAGGAGATCTACATGGTAAGTAAGATCGTTGATCTGCAGGTGTATGTGTGTGCAAGGTCGAGGTTCACAGGTGAGCAGAATCGTTGTTTGATTTGCAGGTGTGCAAGGTCATATAGACAGCAACACAACAGGGAGCAGTATCAGGCAGGATTCTACTTGGAGTACAGGTGTGTACTCGAATAGAGCAAGAGGAAGGAAGGGGAGTTCCTTCCATAAGTATGGTCTGTTGAAGTGCAGGTTATTGCAGGTTCATGGGAGATCTACTTGAAGTACCTTGAGTACTTGTGGAGCACGTGGAGTGCTTGTGGAGTGCGTGGAGCACTTGTGTTGTGCGTGGAGCACGGGAGGTGAACACCAACTCTGTATTTGAGTTGGGTGTTTGGGACCTGTGAGAGGGAGAGCTTTGGGGAGAAGATTTACTATTCACTTGAGGTGTGGGAAACCCTCTATAAGGTGGTGGAGAAGAAGTGGCATCTTCTTTATTGTATTCTTTTCTGTATAAAGTGTTAATACAAGTTGTGTATTGTCTCTCATATGCTGTGTTATTTTGAATTCTAGTTACTTGGTGAATCTGGTTATTTTCTACATATTAAGTTGCTTGAAGTTTAGTTTAGTAATCAATTGTATGCTCTCGGTGTTTCGCATCCTGACAAGTGGTATCGAGGCATGTTTGTTGTTCTAGATTCCTGACACTCATATGTGTTGGAAATATTTTCATTGATGTCAAAGGTCCTGCACTATTGGTGATAAAGGCCCCATTACATTTAATGGTGTTTTTAATATTTATATCTTGGCTAATGTGTGTTAATATTTATTTAATATTAATGAATATATTTTTGGTTGTATATACTCAAAAAAATGGCCCATGGATAAGTATAAAGATTCATGGGGTAAATACAAAAGAGGAAAGGATGTTTTTGCTTATGAAGGGTCACGATATGACTTTTTAAATAAAATGATATGAAGGGTCATGCAATTTTGGTGCCATTTTCCATGAGGATTGAAGGGTCACAAAGGGTGAATGCCAAAGGTCATCTAGAAATATATAAATAAAGGCTTGAGAAGCCATTTTTTTATATGAAAGAGAGTGCATGGTTTGTATTTATTTTCAAAGAGAGAAAAGTATGAGATATTGTAGAGTTTTA